>CM076584.1:684055190-684217366 GCA_034641835.2 Pinus albicaulis | reverse complement strand
TTTTGGCTTTTCAAGAATATGGAACACCTTTGCTCAAGAAAAAGGTTTGAACATATTCCATAGTTCAATCAAGACAATCATGAAAAATGACACCTATTGGTATAGGAGTCTAACACTGGCTCCACTTGAGGATGGCTTTTCCTTGTGAAAAGTCAAGAACAGCAGGTCAGTTGCCTCAAAATGTCTTCAAACTAAACCATGTAATCTCCTTCTTCTGGTAGCTTTATTGTATATATGATAGTAAAACTTCTGAAGCTTAGGGCCTTCACTTCTAGCTTCAACTCCAGTAAGTTACTATCCACTCAAAACTTAAAACTTTGTTGCCAAGTTAGGAATTTTCTGCCTTGTTCCAATCCCAAACATGAATTTGTTGTGGTTGAAAATCTTGAATTGAATATAGTCCTTTTTCTGCAACCTGAAATCTGATCTAAAACTAAAACAACACACAAAAATTTTCAAACCAACTTAATGAAAAAATAGTTGAAAATTGAAAAACTAAAAAAAATGCTCAAAATTCTGAGCTTATTAGCACTCATCTACCTACTCAATCTACTGTTCAACTGCTAGTTATGTAAAATGAAATAGCCAATGCAACCATTCAAGCATTATGTACTTTGATAGATTTTGTTGCATTTTCTTGTTGATTATCAAAATTGTACTTCTGCAACCTATTAGAAACTTGTCAACAAATGAGAGGATAAGGAAACACTTGATTTCCTTTGTACACTCTAGAAACTGTACAAAAGGATCTTCCAAAATATATACACTGATGTTTAACTGATCTGAACAACTGTACATCTGTTCTGGATGGTCTCCATACCATGAATATGAAATGTTATTTTCATCTTTATCTCCCTGTAAACTTTCAGATAAGATTTGCAATGATATTCCTACTGATTGTAATGTTTGAGTGTTGAATCCTTTATCATCTTGATTCTAAAAATCATAGTTAGTTAATAGAGGAATACTTTGAATGCCTTCAATATTCAACATATCTGCTATTGGATCCTGAAAATCTTGGGAAAATTGTTGGAACCTATGACATATAAAATTCCATGGGACTTCATAAACTTCAACAAGTTTCCCATTCTTTTCTTTAAATATGTTATACCACATTTCCTTTAAAAGCTGAAATAGTTCAAAAAATAGTGGTATGGAACTTTCTTGTGTCATTTGATCATTTATTTCAATGGGAACTGATAACTGCAATTGTGAAACTGAAAAATCTTGATCAATAGTTTCATTATCTTCTTTATTGTCAATCACAATTCCTAAAGATTGATGATTATTGATGGCATGATAGTTTTCTCTAATGAACTGAAATGAAGCAAAACAAAGAGGTAAAGAATCTTCACTTATTTCCACATTTTCTGCTCTTCCTTCCTCACTCTCATGGCTGATCTGTATTGGCTGATCACTGTCTTCAATCTGCTGAAACTGCATTTCTTCATCCTCCAAACTAGCTTCTGATATCTCTGTAAAGTTAGTTTGACTTTGGAGAACATAATTATCATCATAATGATCATACTTGGGCAAATCATCAAAATAAGGAATGTCATCAAACATACACATTAGAACAACAGATTCCTCTTCCTCATATTGATTTGTAAATTCATTTTCTGATTTATGATAATTTGAATTAAGAGGAATTTGTTCATGGCTATCAACCTCTTCTATTTCTTTATGGTGATTTTGAATAAAAAATTCTTCTTTCATAGTGATCTCCTGTGTTATTTCATCTAGTTTTCTTACCAAAAGGTTGAGTTTTACCTCTGCAATGTTTTTCATTTCCTCTTCTTCTACTTTCAACTTTTCCTGTTTGATTTGGAGATTAACTTCCACATCAACTGCAATATTTTGCATCTGTACAAGTGTTTTTGGATCTCTTTCTCTTAACCAAAATTCTATTTCTGAATCAAAGGCACTTGGATAATGCAAGAGAGCTGAATCATGAGGAGGTCTAATATTTTCTGGCATTGAATAATAAACTTGATTAAATCTGTCAGAAAATTGTTGTATCTTTTCATTTGAATGTCTTTTTAATTGATTATATTCTTCCATGATCACAAAATGATTAAATTTTATTATCCATCTATCAAGGAAAAGTTTGATAAACTGTTGGAAATTTGAGATGCTAGCATTAGGCAGATTTTTGAACCAATTCTTTATTCTATTTTGCAAAGAAAGAGAAAAAAGTCTGATTTTAACATCATCTTCATCAATCTCAAATAAATCCAAATAATTTTCAAAACCTTGAATATGTTTTTGGGCAGTGATACCATTCTCTCCATCAAATCTAGGAAGATACTTGTAGTATTTTTTAGGAAAATCATGGAGTATAGGAGTTAAAATAAGGGGCTTATATCTATCTGGAACTTTATATGGCACAGGGATATGTACAGGGATTGTAAGATCAGTCTTGATTATTTGAGGCTTCTTAATTGGAAAATGATCATCATTAGATTCATAAGAAAGCTGCTCAAAGAGATTAGGAAAATTATTACTTACAATCTTCAAAGGAAAATAACTAAAAACTAATCTAAGATCTTCTATAAAATACAATATACATTGAAAAAATTTCTTAATGAGAAAGAACATAATGTCTTGGATTAAGATCCAAGTTGAAAACCTGATCTTTCCATATTGTTCTTTGAGGTTCATTTCTCCAGTGGAGTCTTGATTGTGAAATTGATTTGGAGTCGCCAGGTGGATGATTTTAACCTTTGTGTGTATGATCCCTGTCCACCATCATAGATCAGATCTAAACCTGTAAAACAATTCTGAAGAAAAAGTTAGTTCTTCAGGAAACCAAATTTTGAATATTTTATGATTATTTTATTTTTTTTATGAATTTTCCAAAACAACTTCTATGATTTCTTTAAGAAATTTAAGATTTTTAATTAAAATTTTCTCAAATATTTATTGAACTAGAGAGTCTGATTTAATGTTTTGAATCCAAAGTTCAATTTATAAGCTAAACCAGAGATAGACTGAAGCAGAATTTGTTTACTATGCAGTTGCAGAGCAAAAGCATTTCAAAAGCTACTTGGCTAATCTTCAGACTCTGTCTATAGCTTATAAATCAAACAATAGTATCAATAAAATGATTCAGATCCCCAGTGGAGTCGCCACTATGTTATCACTCAGGTTTTCCTAGAATTTGTGTAAGAGGAAAGTATACCTGAGGTAACCACAAACCAACCTTCAGATGCAGAATCTAGCCAATCTGCATCCAGAGAGGGCTCTCTCTTTATAATTTATCTTTGTTCTCAGAAGGTTTTAGGCTAGTTATAGATCCAAGAGTTTGTTTGAAAAATGGTGGAATCCACAAACTAAGGGCAAGGTTGAAAGTTTTCAGTCCATTGGGCTATGGAGTCAAAGGATGGCTTTACTGGATTTCTATTCTACACACAAGATGGCTTTACAGGGCAAGATAGCTAGACAGAGAGCAATCCTTAAAATTTAAAGTGGATGGGATGATCTTGAAGGGATGAAAGGCAGCTAAGAATCTTTCACCATGTTCAAAAGAAAGAAATGAGATGACTACAAACAAAGAGCAATGAAGAATTCTTTGTTATAGTAATCAACAATGTTTAAATTAGCAAAGCAAGAGAATTTAAGAATTCATGCTTATAACCAATTTAGAGGAAAACATTAAGAACAATCACATCTGAAATCAGAGTACAATTAAGTAAATTCTGATTCAATCCTTTATGTAAATTATTCAGAAATAGACATAATGATATTATAAACTGATATAAAACTTAAGACAAAGGGTAGAAAGACTTATTGAACTGCAGTCCAACACATGAATCCTGCAAAAAGTCCTGAGCTTCAAATCGTCATCCAGTAAGCCACGAATAAATTTCTCCAAAATGCTTTTATTCCGAAAATCTCAATGTTACAGCAAATTAATAGAATCCACCCCAAATGCTTCCAAGAGTGGAGTATTTATACAAATTCTAAACAAAAATATCTTGAAACAAATATCAAAATTGGTTCACAAATCTCTCCAACTATTTACATAAATAGAACTTAATTAAAGGACACTCAAACTAATGCATCTATTTGGAACTATTTTGTATGGATAGGTGATGACAAAGAGGAGAATTCGAATTTGATCCAACTCTTAGTTGATGATGAGGCATCCAAGTCACTAACTGCTTCCTTTCTTTGTGTATTCTGCTCCAACAATTCTGCAAAATTGGGGTCCAATGATATCTTTGTATTTATCAATACGTAATAGATATGTAAAAAGTGAAAGAGGTTATTGTAGATAAATATGTTGGTGAGATAAACCTCTTTCATTTTCCCAACATTCCTCTCCAGCTGTGCATAATAGTCTCTGTAAAACATATGTGTAAAACAGAGTTTTACAGAGTCTGAAAAATGTCCTTTAAAGATGTGCATGTATCTCTCATTATAAAATCACTGTGAAAAAACTGAGATAGGTTTTTGTATATGGGTCTCTTAGGAACAAAAACCTCCTTCAGTTTTGTATGAAGTATTTTGGATTGGCCACAATCCTCTCTGCAAAATGATGACTTAAACTGGAATTTTCTGCAAAAAGTGCTTTCCAACATTGTTTAATATTTCCAAAACCATAATGGATGTTAGAAACGTGAGAGAGGTTTTTGTAGATGGCCCTCTTAAGAACATAAACCTCCTTCAGTTTTGTAAAATTCATCTTGGATTGACTACAATAGTTTCTGAAAAACTATGACTAAAATATGCAATTTCTGCAAAAATGTTCCTTCTTGTTATGTTTTTTCATCTTTTTACTTTCTTGCTCTTTTGATTGTTTTACTTTCACTTTAGACAAACCTCCCTATTGGTGAAAGTATTCTCATCTCTTTTTACCATTTTACTGCCTTCTGTATTTACTTTTACTGTTTACCTTTGACTGCTCTGTAACTTCATTTTAACTTTCACTGACTTTTACCTGATACACTTTAACCACTGATACTCTTTAGTTGTTATGCTTTCTAACCTCTGTTTGAATAGATTTGATCACAATATTGGAGTAAACAAATCTTATGACTAGTATTAAGACTGTTTATCCAAGGATGTGATCTTCTGATCACCTCTTCAGGGGACAACCGAGTAGATTTTTCAAGCAATTCCCAATGGACAAGGGAGTGAGGTTTTGACCAGGTTCAAAATGGAGCATCATTCAAGGCTACTGGAGCTTCCATTTTGGTTCTTGTGTATTCAAAATGGAAGTTTCTAGGTTTTCTTTACAAGTCGGTGCGCGATTTTAGTTTAAATGAAGGAAATTAGCACAATTGCAGTTTCAGGGGAACAATTCACAGTTTTAAACCTCAGAGAATGATCTTAGCGATAAGATTTGATCATTAATCCAGTGGAAAACAAGGAAAACAGAGTTTCTTTTGAAGTTCGGAGCGCAATAGAATAAATACCTGTTCTTGGAGGCAAACTGGGTTTTAACAGGTATCAGGCGATGGCAGGAGGGTACTCGAACACAGGTGCAGCGGAATCTTGGAGCGAAATCAGATAGCACAGTAGATTTCAGCGGAAATTTGAAAATCGTAGCAGAAAGCGCAGTCGTTTTCAATAACGAAAATAACTGGAAAAAACACGAAAATTCGCTTTATTTACAAGTTAAAAGGGTTTTTTATTTTTTCGAGGAGTGACGTCATATTAGTACGGGCTGACGTGTGCAGGGTCGGGTGGTAAGCGGTAAGCGGTAAGTGGTGATCCCCGCACCGCTTATGGACAAGAGTGGTTTTGAACAAGCGGGCAGCGATTCCATAAAAGTAACGACACGTGGACGGGAGACTGGTCAAATACCACCAATCCCCCGTTGGTTATTGTTCGGGTATTGGATGGCTAGCGGAATGAACGTTAGCCGTAGATCTTGCAGTGGGAGATCGAACAGTGGACGGGACGGATAGATGGTGGGGGTTTAATGCGCGGGCCCGGCGGGGTTTTAAACACAATTAACTCTATTAATCATCCCGGGGGGCGTATAATAGGCGGAAAGTATGGTTATTAACTAATTCAGATAATTAGTTAATCCCACAGTTGAAAAGGGTCAGGGTAAGGAATTGTGCGCGCTGGTCTTTAATTAAAGTTTCGGATGGGATGCCAGGTGGATGAGCCACGGTGGCACGGGGTTTTTCCCAAGTTTTGGTTTAGAAAATAAAACTTCGGGTTTGGTTTATATTTTTGTATTAAACATATAAATCATATGTTTAAAGTCTTTCGCATATATGTTTTTTTATTTTATTATATGATAAAATAACCAATATAGTTAACTTATCATAAGGGCAAGACTATTGTATAACGATATATTTAACCAAAGGACTTGTATAGTGGGTTTTTTAATGAATATTTGGGAAGTAAATACTTTGGTTAAAACATAATAGAGGGTTTTTTGGGATATGTATGTAAAAGGAGTTATATACTTAGGACAAGGCATTTTCACTAGGGATTTAGTAAATAGAGTTAGATGTAAATATGACAAAAGGACAATGGAACTCAAAACACTTTGCTCATCTAAGAAAGTGATATCTTCTGAAGTAAAATTGCAATATCACCTTTGCTCAAGAAAAAGGTTTGAACATATTCCATAGTTCAATCAAGACAATCATGAAAAATGACACCTATTGGTATAGGAGTCTAACAGAGCTCTCAATTGCCAAAAACTACTAACCATCTAAAACTGCTTTGAGACTATTTTGTTCTCTTAAACATTACATTCTTAATGAAAATAAAAGCAAAACATAAATACGTCATTTTCAGCAATTTTATGAAAACAAAAACTGTTGCAATGGCAGGTGCCATTGTTTCACTAAGTAAGCTAGGACTCTAGTGTAATCTAAGTTCCAACTTCTACAATGGTTGTTGTTGGTGATATCCACTCCTTGCATTTTCAGTTAGGTCCCTATATTACTAGTGTGGCCCCTTATTGTTGGTAGTGTATCCCCCTTATTGTTACTGTTGTACCCCTGTAGCCCCCATATTGTTATTATTGTGCCCCATAAACCCCACAATTGTTATTGTTGTGCCCTTACATTATTATTGTTAGGTCGGCTAGGATTATATTGTGACCCCATGGACTCCTATATATAGAAAGGAGGTTGTGTCATTTGAATCATCCAACAATTGTTCATTTATGTAGTATAAAGGAGGTTTCCCCCTCGAAGCGGCTAATTTCTAAGGCATTGATCTCTCTTTTCTTCTATTTTTGGAGTTGGTTTCATAACATTTGGTATTAGAGGTATGGATTTTAGGGTTTCTTTGCTCTAAATAGGTCATCATGGAATTTTTTCTATAATATTTTTTATACAAAGGTTCAGAAGCTGAAATTTTTACCACGAGAAGCTGAAATCTTAAGGAACATTGTGTAAAAATTTAAGATCTTGGTTCGCAATATTTTCGGAGATATGATCTGTGGAATTTAAGGTTTTTCATGCTCCCGAATTTCATCTAAAAGAGGTTACCTCGGGAAAATCATCATAACTCTCTCTCTCTGAGCTTCAGATTCGAATTCTGTAAAAAGTCGCTGAAAGTAAACAGACTACAGTTTCTTGTGTATCATGTTTAGAGCCGAAGGAGGAAATAGTGACACGTGGCACGTCATACAAGTTCTCTCTATTGAAGTATTCCATGATTAGGTCATTGTGGGAGATTGGGCATAACTTTGACTTGAAGAGTCCAAATCAGGTCAGACCTGTGGCATTCGAAAGAAAATTCATAGGGCTACTACAGGACCGAATTATAGATATTAAAGATCCAAATTCATAGAGATAATTCAGTTTTAGTATCGAGCTCTTCAAAAGCAAGAAAAATGTGTGTATTTTTTTTTCAAATTCCATAAGTCTTATTTGAAGAATCAATTTGAAGTGATTCCAAGGGCATATTGAAACATAGATATCAGTATTGGGTTATAAAATGCCCCCTAAAAATAATTCAACACCCATTAAACCTTTAGAAGGCTCCACTATGACTCATGAAGAGGAATAAGTGCAGCATGACATATCAAAATTACAAGAGAAAGTGCACAAAATTTCGCTCTCGCAAAGAGCAACAAAAAATGAAATGGAAGTTTTGAAGAAAGGCGTGGAAGCTAAGATGGATGGTTTAAAGAAAGGCGTGGAAGCTAATATGGATGGTTTAAAGAAAGGCATGGAATATAATATGGATGGTCTGAAGAATGGCATGGAAGCTAAGATCGATGAAAAAATGAAAGACAACATGGAAGAGATGAAGAATGATCTAAAAGCAGACATAGAAGGTTTGAAGGAAGGTTTGACAAAGTGGATACAAGAAATGATTCCTAATGGAGAAAATATAGTATAGGAAACTCATGATGAGAAAAAAATAAATTTTAATCGTGATTTCATAAAATCTAATTTTGAATTGAAGACCCGCCATATTCCAAAGATCGATATGAGGAAGTTTGATGGCAAGGATCCCGTAACATGGCTACTATAGATGGAGAAATATTTTGATCTCAATAATGTGCAAAACACACAAAAGGTACGCATTACAACTTTATATTTATAACAAAATACATTTGTGTGGTATCAATGGCTTTGCTCCCGTAAAAAAATTGTCACTTGGTCAATTTTTATAGAGGAAATGACTGCAAATTATGAGGATACAAAGAGAAACACATTCTTTAGCCAATTGATAAATCTCAAACAAAAGGGTTCAGTGGTGGAGGACATTGAGGACTTCCAAAAATTGAATATAAGGGTAGATGATATTCCAGAGGAACACAAGATTGATGTCTTCATAGGGACTTTAAAGGATAACATCCAACATGAGGTTCACCTTTGGGAACCTAATTCATTGGAGAAGGCATTCAGGTTGGAAAGAAAAATTGAATGTAAAATTATGGCGATAAGGAAGCCTACCACTCACATCTATAAAGATGGAAGTATTGCTACTCCTAGACTTCCACAACCTACAAGGTTGAAAACACAACAATTGGAAGAAAAAAGAGAAAAAGGACTTTGCTACATTTGTGATAGCAAATACATTAAAGGTCATAAGTGTGCTGAAAAGAAATTATTTTACATAGATTGTGAAGAGGAGGAAGAAAATGAAAAATAAACTTCAGAAGAAGAGGATATACACTAGGAACCAACCCTAGAGATAGAAGAAATGAGTCTGACTGTATCCTATAATGCATTGACAGGAATTACCACTCCTCAAAATCTCAAGATAGAAGGACATATCAAGAAGAAAAATGTGATAGAGTTTATTGATTCGGGTAGTACCCATAATTTTATTCATTGTAAGGTCGCCAAGGAATTGAATTGAATCCTATACCTAGCACTAGAGTGTCAAGTGTTGTTACAAATGGAGGAACTATAAATTGCTTTGGAAAATGCTATAATATCAAGCTAACCATGGGGGAATATGTATTGAATATTCCAATGTTTTCCATTCCAATGGGAGGTGTTGATGTTGTACTAGGAGTAAAATGGTTACAATCTTTGGGGACGGTAGCTTTTAATTTTCGAGAACTTTTCTTGATTTTTTTTAGAAGGAAAGGAAGTTGAATTACGGGGTATCATAGGGAAGTTGGGAAAGATAATAATATCTAATGTCATGACAAAGCTTCTAAAGAAAGAACAATGAGGCATAATTTCACAATTATGCTCACTAGAAGTTCCAACGTCAAAATCATCTATTTCTCCAGATCTCCAAAAATATTTGGACAATCATTCCAAGGTGTTTGAAACTCCCAAAAGACTCCCACCTGTGTGTGATCATGATCATGTTATTCATTTAATTCCGGGAATTATTCCTCCAAACATCAGGCCTTACAGATATCCTTATGTCCACAAGAGAAAAATTGAACGTATGATTGCAAAAATGTTAGAGGTTGGTATAATTCAACCTAGTCAAAGTTCTTTCTCTGCTTCAGTAGTATTGGTGCACAAGAAGGATGGATCCTGGCACATGTGTCCAGATTATAGGGAACTCAATAAGATCATTATTAAAGATAAATTTCTCATTCCTGTGATTGATGAATTATTTGATGAATTACATGGAGAAATTTATTTTACCAAGTTGGATCTTCGTTCAAGATATCATCAAATTAGAATGAAGACTGAAGATATTCCGAAAACAGATTTTCGAACTCATGAGGGTCTTTCTGAATTTTTGGTCATGCCCTTTTGGCCTTACCAATGCACCTTCTAAATTTCAAGGGTTGATGAATTCCATTTTCAAACCCTTCCATAGAAAATTTGTTTTAGTATTTTTTGATGATATACTAATCTAGAACAGGTCTTGGAAGGATCATGTTCAACATGTTGACAGGGTGCTCAAAATATCGGAGGAGAAACAATTATATGTGAAAAGCTCTAAATGTTTCTTTGGAGAACAAGAGGTGGAATATCTGAGTCATATTGTATCTCACGAGGGTGTTAAGGTAGACCCTAACAAAATTAAAGCCATTAAGGAATGGAAGGTCCCCACAACCATAAAGTATTTGCAAGGATTTCTCGGGTTAACAGGGTATTATCCCAAGTTGGTTAAGAATTATGGGAGAATAGAAGCACCTATAACAACATTATTGAAGAAAGATGCATTTTCATGGACTCCTGAAGCAACTAAGGCCTTTGAACATCTTAAAGAGGCAATGTGCCTAGCACTGGTCTTAGCTACGCCAGAATTCATAAAAACCTTTATTGTGGAATGTGATGCCTCGGGAAATGGAATTGGTGTTTTTTTAATGAAAGAAGGAAGACCCATTTATTTTGAAATTCATCCTATCAAAGGAAAGTATTTACAGAAAGCTATTTATGAGAAGGAAATATTGGCAATACTACATGCACTAAAGAAATGGTGACCTTACCTAATGGGAATACACTTCAAGGTAAAAAATGATCATGATAGTCTTAAATACTTTTTGGAACAAATACTATCTTTAGAAGAGAAAAAAAAATGGGTCATAAATATGTTAAGTTATGACTTTGAAATCATCTACAAAAAGGGGAAGCTAAATGTTGTTGCAGATGCACTCTCAAGAAAGGATGAAAAGGTGGAAGCATTGCATTGTGTCATTTCTATTATACAACCAGATTGGATAACCGAAGCAAGGGATAAATGGAAGAATGACAAAGAAGTGGGGACACTCATTCAAAAGTTGCAGCAAGATCCTGGTACATATGATACATTTAGTTGGAAAAATGATTCATTATGGTACAAAGATCGCTTATATCTTTGTAATAATTCCCAACTGAAACAAAAGATTCTTTTGGAATTGCACACATCTCCCTTAGGAGGACACTAGGGATTTTTGAAAACTTACCACAGGGTGAAGAAAGAATTTTTTTGGGATGGCCTTAAACCTGATGTTCAAAATTTTGTGGCGGAATGTTTGGTTTTCCAGAAAAATAAATTTGAGACAATTAATACCTCGAGTCTTCTACAGCCTTTATCCATTCCAGGTCAAAATTGGGAGGATGTTTCAATGGATTTTATCATAGGTTTACCTAAGTCCGAAGGAAAGAGTTTCATCATGGTGGTAGTTGATAGAATTACCAAGTATGCACACTTTTGTGCATTATCTCATCCATTTAAAGCAAGTACATTTGCTATTGCATTTATGGAAATAATTCAAAAGCTACATGGAAACCCAAATATTATTGTAAGCAACAGAGATCCCATTTTTACTGGAAATTTTTGGACGGAATTATTTTCTTGTTTGGGTACTCAACTAGCTCATAGCTCATCTTATCATCCTCAATCTGATGGGAAAACTGAGATAATGAACAAATGTTTGGAAGGATATCTTCATTTTTGTATCGATAAGCAAAACACAATGGGTCAAGTGGTTACCTACGGTGAATGGTGGTATAACACTTCCTTCCATACTGCAGCAAAAATGACCCCATTTATGGCACTTTATGGATATCATCCACCGTCCATCACATCATCTTTAAGAGAAAATTCTAAGGTTCAAGTAGTGGAAGATCACATCGAGCATCAACGACAAGTTCTCCAACTCTTAAAGGATAACCTAAATTTGGCACAAAATTGAATGAAACAATAGGTAGATCAACATTGCAGCAAGAGAAGATTTGATGTAGGAGTGGGTATTTTTACGACTACAACCATACAAACAAATGTCCCTCAAGCAAGCTAAGAAGTATAATAAATTATCGCCAAAGTACTATGTTCCTTACAAGGTGTTGCAAAATATTGGTATTATGGCATACAAATTGGAGCTTCCTACTTCGTCTCGAGTGCACCCAGTTTTCCATTTTTCATGCTTAAAGAAAGTTATAGGTGACAAACTTCCAATTCAAACAGTATTGCCAGAACTTGATGAGGAAGGAAAAATGATATTGGAACCTGAAACAATCACGGAAACAATAACTCGATAGCTACGAATTCAATCAATTTCAAAGTATCTCATAAAGTGGAAGAACTTACCCACTGAAGATTTGACATGGGAGGATGAGAATTTTATATAGAAACATCCAGAGCTACTCAAGCGTTGAAGACAACACTTTTTTGAAGGAAAGGGGCATGTTAGGTCCCTATATTACTAGTGTAGCCCCTTATTGTTGGTAGTGTAGCCCCCTTATTGTTATTTTTGTACCCCTGTAGCCCCCATATTGTTATTATTGTGCCCCATAAACCCCACTATTGTCATTGTTGTGCCCTTACATTGTTATTGTTAGGTCATCTAGGATTATATTGTGACCCCATGGACTATTATATATAGAAAGGAGTTGTTTTCATTTGAATCATCCAAGAACTGTTCATTTATGTAATGTAAAGGAGGTTTCCCCCTCGAAGTGGCTGATTTCTAAGGCATTGATCTCTCTTTTCTTCTATTTTTGGAGCTAGTTTCTTAACATTTTCTCCATATGTTCATGTTTGAACTCGGGCTCTTGAAAAAATTAGTATGTGCGATTGTGAAATTTTGTATTCTACTATATGTTGGCTTTTCAACAAAGAGGGTTATCATCAGCCAGAGTAACTGAAAATCTCTATGCAAATAGTTTACAATTGTTTATCCCTTCAACATTGTTGTTTTTTCATGTGTGGAGTTGATTTTACTCTTCGCCTCCACCAATAAAGTCTCATTGATCTCCGAGGGAAATAAATTTCCTTGTTGGTCCTAGCAAGAAGGTTACCCTGCTCTAGTCCTCTTGTCAAAGTCGGTATTAAATTTCATCACAACCTCTCTCACCTCTGATAACTCTATTTCTACTATCTTCCTACACAAATTATTCAAAATCATTTTATTAATTTCCATAACATATTCAGTTCTATCTCCAACCCCTAATTCCCTTAACTCCTACGATGATCTTGAGTTAAGAAAATCAATCATTTTCCTAACAAAGTTGGCACGTTGCTAAAGCTTTTTCTTGTTGGCAGCAGTCAAAATCTCTAGATCCCTGGTAATAGCCTTTTCCTCTGCAATTATAGATAAATATTCTTAGATATTCTTCATAGTATGAATGATATCATTCCATATTATCTCTCTTGCTTGAATTAGGGACATATTTCCCTTTACTTTCTCCTTCATCTCCTTGATCTCTTAGGAGGCATTCTGGAAGTCATTTCTATATTTTGTAACATTTTCCTGAGACGTAGTCAATTCTCTTTCAGTCACTTTTATAATTTTCAATGCATCATCATAATCTCCCTGTGTTTTCTTCATTTCACTTTCTGAAATATTGAGCTCAGTCATCACCTTGGTTAATTTTTCTGCAGGGTCTTCTGAGTCTGATTATGCTAAAATAGTACAAACATGAGAATCAATTTTCTATTGTACAGTAGAGTTCATCTCTTTCAATTTTTCATTCTCATCGTTTATTTTCAAGAGCTCATTAGTTAATATTTCTTTCTCTTTCTCTATTTGTGCTACTTCTGAGGCCATAGGATGTTCCACAGAAGCTTGTTTCATCTTCCTTCTAAGAACTTGAATTTTTGTCTCAACTCCCTGCAATAATTTTTGGACATCACCCTTGTCTTCAAGGTTCACTCCAACCTTTACAATAAACTTCTTTAGCTCTTCATTTTGGGTGGTCAAGGATCTGAAATTTTATTTTTCTAATTTCAATTGATTGACCACTCTTCCTAACAAAGCTTCAGCCTTGCTAGCAGCCAAAGAAGTCTTGTTCCAATCACTATATATCAACTCTCCAGTTTGAGTATGAAAATTGATCTTATCAGGCAGTGAGATCTCTCTAACATCTACTGTCAAATTGACAGTCTTGAAACCTAATGAAGAAGATACAGACAAAGCAGAGGGGTGACAAAAAGATAACTTGAGCCGATTTCTCTCAAGGTCCATAGCAGAAAGCAATCTAGTTTGATAGTCAGAGATTAACAGAGCTTCCAATTGAGAGTCCTTGCTCTCCTCTACTTTTTTTTTCCTTCCAAATACAATTGTTTTATGACTAGGATATAACTCTGAATAGCCTCTTCTGGAATAAGGGAAGAAGGTGTACAAATGACTTCCCCCAGCTGCAATTGGAAACCTCCTGCTGCTGAAAAACTGCCCCCCTCAGAGAACTTAATCCTTTTGGAGCTTTCATCTTCTTCCCCTTCCAAATCCATAATTTCCTCACTACCTCTTTTCAAAATTTTCTCTCTTGGATGAGGAGTCGCAACCTCCATCCCTCCTGATGTAGTGGCTTGTCCTCCATTTGCTAATTTCTCGACATCTGGTCGAGGCTCATGCACATAAGGGGCATAGGCATTCTCTACTCTTGTTTTAAATAATATGGTGAGGGTCATATGACCACTTCTCACCCAGTTGTAGTTTCATACCATCAAGGACCTTCTGCACTTCTCCTATGTCTTGCCTATTATTCACAATAAAAGGCCTCACTATTCTTGGCAATTTAAATTGATGCCCTTTCTTTGCTGGAACAAAATGTACTTGATCCACATTCAAACTTTGTCTGATGAATTCTAAAAAGAACAATATCATGGGTAGAAATGTGGGGAGCCTGTAGGGGGCAACTTATGCTCCATATAATATAATTATTGCATAGTCTTCAAATTAAAACCAATATCTCACTTTAACATCTTTACTGAGCTTAAGAAAAGACTGAGCCTTTGGTAATATACAAGGTGCAGAAGAACTATTTATGATTGAATAGGCAACTGATAGAAAAGAATAAGTGAAATAAATAAAATCCTCAAAATTGTCATTACTTCTCACAACATCTGTCCAAAACACTATTGATTGCTTGTTCTTATGAGGATCCATGATATTTAATCCAAGGTGCATAAATCTTTCAACATGAGTGTATAGAAAGAGATAAGTAATCAAAGAGGGAAATCTGAAACATCCAATAAGGGCAAGGTATTTCAATTGAGAATTGACATCTTTTCCCAGAAAGCAGGTATGTCAAACATTGTCTCGGGATTCATCATTAGATTAAACATTCCCATGATTGCTTTGTCAATAACAGTTGTGTCTTCTCTTCCCAAAATATTAGCAATAATTTGAAGAATGGGTCTGGCCTCCTCAACAAAAGTGTCCAAAGGGAAATGAGAGGGTTCCAGAGGTAAATGTTTCCCAGTAGACATTAAAAATAATATTAATTGAGCATCTTGGTGCAAATAGGGTTTGGAAGACAGACAACAAGGTTTCTTCTAAGAAAGAGGTGTAAGAGTTTGAAGAAGGAAAACACAAAGCTTGTTGTATTAAAAGTGAAGACACCTATAATATATTCTCCCCTAATTTGTTCATGACAAAGAATTTTTGTGGATAAAGGGAAGAAACTAGTCAATAAAAAAACTTTGGAAAGACATATGTCTGAGGGATCATTGCAGCTAAAATACCTAACCTAACAGCTGCAGCATATACAGGAGACTATTTTTTATTTAGGAGGACCTTCTGATGAAACTCTATGAAGCTTATGGAACAAATTGGGTCAAAGACATATCTTTCAGTGTCCATTAAAGGAATATGATAGGAAGAGTCGGTTAACATATCTTTCTTGGACATTTTGACATCTAGGACGAAAGAAACGACGTGTAAATACCTGGTTACCACTGGCTTTTGCTGACTGTCGTTGTAAGTTGTACAATTCAAATCCACGGAAGCAGAAGAAAAGAACAGTGGTAAAATGAAATGGATGAAGGAAACGGGGTTTATGGGAA
The DNA here is from genome assembly GCA_034641835.2 of Pinus albicaulis. Taxonomy (NCBI): domain Eukaryota; kingdom Viridiplantae; phylum Streptophyta; class Pinopsida; order Pinales; family Pinaceae; genus Pinus; species Pinus albicaulis. Next base: position 684,201,244 of record CM076584.1, on the reverse strand, counting down.
AAAACGAGGAAAATGGAGGGAAAATGGAATTAAATGCATACGTGGGGAGGAACAAATAAATGACATGGAAACAAGATGGGATGAGGTGACAGGGTGACGTGAGTGATGATGTGTTGGAGGGGCAATGGTGAGTGAGTGGTGACAAGGCAAAGAGAAAATGGATAAAATCATTCCTCGCTCGCTTGTCGATGAACTACAAGGGCATACTTCCATATGGAGGAAATCTGACGGAGTCCCCCCATAACGCTCTTGTGTCGTTGATCTACAGTCAGCGGAGATCCTTGACTTTCTTTACGGGTGCACAAGGTGAGCTAACCGTCGGGCATGTAGTGTCGTCAGGTTTGCTCCATCCGCTAGGCCCCTCACAATCTTTCCATCGCGCCCGACAATCCGAACAAACTTTAAACCTCCTCTGATCTTAGTGCTAGAACCCACCAACTTTATTAAAATTTAATGCTGCATAAAACTTGTTCAATGCTGCCTAATCCATTATTAAGAAATTAATCAAAGTCCTAACTTAACTCTGATTTTGATTTTGACTCTTTTTTTTTAGTATATATATATATCAAAAAAGTAAAATGAGCTACAACACTTCCTTCAAAGATGCCTTCCAAATAGATCTTCTCTCAAGTGATATCAACAGCCTTCTTGTAATTTTTCTTTGATGTATTCTTGATCTTCTTCAGTGTAGAAACCCTCCTTCTAGATCAATAGGTCTTCTACCAATGAGTCTTCAACTATATTCCTTCAAGAGACAATCCTTCTTGAAGTCTTCTTCTTCAAGCTTTCCTTGAGAGTTTCCTTTTTCCTTCCTCGTGACAAGTGATTCCTTCTAGTGTCCTTCCAGTTGCCTTCCTTGTTCACCTTAGCTTTGATTCCATGTTCAAAAATGAGAAGTGGCAGCTTTTAAATCTTATTTTTCTTAACCATAATATTTGTTTATGAAATTTGTTGAATCTTCTTCTTGTTTCTTTAGCTAGATCTTTTCATCAAACAAATATCAAGAATGAAATAGTAACAGTATAGGACACAAAAATTAGGCTCTCAGCTAAGGAAATACCCCTACAAGGGGAAAACCCAGTAAACTCTTCTCTTTATAGAATATGTTTCAATTGAGACACAAGGACCCAAACCCTAGACCAAGTCCTTCTCCAAGTACCAAGTCAACCGTCCAACAAGTCTTTCCCTGATTCTGCACCGACCAGCTTCAACCTACAACTTCGACCTGCCATCTTCAATATTGCAACTCATCTTGCAACTTCGACCCTACAATTTCGGCTTTATAGCTATTTTGGAAACCCTAATCTATCTTCCTCCTAAGCCCTTCCTAGAGCAAGACAACTCTCTCAAGGTCAACAAGGTCAACTTTAGGGCTTTATTCCTTCCAGTTACAATATTCTGCACTTCCTCCTCTTACAACTTGGACCTGCAACTTCGGCCTCCTTCTGCAACACCAGAAACCCTAGAAATTCACACATGTGAGAGAGATAGAGCCCAAAACAAAGATTTTTCGTCCTTCTTTCTTCTCCTAGACCTTCGTTCTTCTTCTTATTGCCTCCGGCTACAGATTGAACTCTTTCTTAATAGATCAAACTTGTGGAGAGAGTGAGTGATAAATGAGGTTGAATTTCTCCTTTATATAGCCTCCCCAAGAGGTTGAATGCCCTCCTTTAGGCCGACTTGTACTTTTGGAGTTTCTAGGACTTTCTAGACTCAAAAATATTTCTTTTGAAAAATACATTTTTCCCAGAAAGAGTGTTATAAACATGATGTTGACTCCTTTGACTCGTGACAATAAATCCTAAGACCTAACAAGCCTTAGAAGCATGAAGGATGTCCTTTTACCTAGAAGATCGTCCATAAAGAGCATGAAACCCATGCTTTAATAATAATTTCTCTTTTCTTCTCTTGTTTGTTACATAAGATACATATTAAAATTAGTACAACAACAATTATGAAGACTAAAACTAAGGACACATCCCCTCTATGAAGAAGTAATCTCTCATTTATGACTCAAATTTTGGAAAATAAAGTCTATTTTAACATATTTTATCCATGTTTTTAAATGTTTGGCTTAATATTTTCTTGAAAATTATTTTGTTAGGGATTTAGCAAGACATATTGTCCAAAAATTATAGATTAGTTGATAAAACAAGGAGCCACAAAAGGAACAAAGTGTTACAAGTGAAGGAACTTCATGAGGTATAGCTAGTTCATAATCCTTAGGTTTTTGCATCTAGACTTGAGTATTGAATTCGCAGAGTTTGATTTGTCTTCCAACTCTTGCTTTTGAATTGTGTAGAAGCTACTCTTTGCAACTTAAGGACCTAGTAGCACACTTCTATCACCATTAAGACCTTATATCTCTAGAGGGAACGTATTGGACACACCCTTGGGTTGCCTAGAGACCCAAGATCCTCTACTAAACCCAAGCTTGAAGGAATATTGGCAAACTCCATGGCCCAAATAAGCAATGATCATTTGTTTTTCTTCTTGTTAATTTTTTGCTCTATTTTTCCTCCTTCCATTTAAACAACCTAGTGTTTACTTCGGCGTTTTATTGGATCTAAGTTGCTTCCTTTTGCAAGTGGTGATTAACATATTCTATATTTTTAGACTTGAATTTAATTTTGCAAATGCCAATATTTCATGCTTAAATCTTGAAAATTTTCTTATTTTCAGAGATCTACAAGATAAACCTAATATTTTAATAGATCTAGAACCCTATTATTAGTTTTGAAATACTTGGTTCAATATCATTTTGATGACAATAATCCAAATGTTTATAGGTCAATATTTAGTGATTTCTAGTTAAATTCTAATAACATAACCATCTTGACATTTGAGGTTTAATTCACATGTTAGAGATCTGATATATGGAATTTGTTGTGATGTGTTTTCCTTTTTCTTTCCTCACACAAGTACAAAAATAAATATGTTTTAATATTTTAACTCTTTGGCCTTAATTCTAGTTGGCATTAAGGTAAGAAATGAATGACATTCTCTCCATCATTTGGCATTTCCATCTCTAAAAAAATCCTTACATAAAGCAATACAATGAATTGTGAAAACCCTTGGTTTATCATGCTAACTTCATCCTACTTACAAGATTGTTTGAAAGTTTTTAAGCATTAATTTCTTGTAAGTAGGAAGGCTCTCTTTTTTCAAATCTTATTGTTGAAACACCCTTAATGCTTATTCAAAACATATTCGTGCCCTTTCGAAAGTTTTTAAGCATTAATTTCTTGTAAATAGGAAGGCTCTCTTTTTTCAAATCTTATTGTTGAAACACCCTTAATGCTTATTCAAAACATATTCGTGCCCTTTCGAGTAAAACAACTTGCTCCATGATCTTGACATCCTCCCCTCCAAGGGCCTTAGGCTTGCTAGGAATTTTGGAGTTAGTAGCATACAAATCTTTGAACGTCACATAGATCTTAATTTTGATTTCTTAACCACTCTTAACATATGGTAAAGGAAGTTGACGCTGCACCTAATACAACATTTTGTTCGTTTCTAACACAAGTTTCCTATTTTCATGATCAAAGGTATCATATACTTTTCATCCCTTTGCAATATCTTGTCATATTGGTGAGCATAATGGTCTGATTTTTTCAGAATCTATAATCCATGTAAAAAATCTTAATGTTTTAATAAATTTCTCCCTGAGCAAACAACAATTAAACACCTACTCTAACAAACCAGTTTACTCAAAAATAAAAATGGAAATGGCTTAATCTTATTAGTCTTAAAATTGTTTTTGGTATATACTAGTATAAATCCATCTAAACCATGCTTCTAGCAAGTGCCGAAAGGGATCAAATCCCTTGAAGTGCAGGCCTCTTTTAATATGCAAAGCTTGAAAAATGTTTGCACCACAAAAAGTTTGGTACTCAAAATTTGATATATATATATTCATTGTTCAAATTGCATTTTTTAATGTATAAATAGATAGATTCAACACCTTGAAAAACTTTTTTGGGCACTTGGATTGTGTAGACTACAAAGTTTAAGCTTGCAATTGCAACAAATCTTTATGTATTTTAGATAAAATTGACGATAAAATATAAGGAAGCTAAAATATAGAGTAGTAGACTACTTTAAATGTTTTAACCATAAGAATTTATTTAGAGAGTGGAAATTTCTACAATTATTCATATTGTCTGAAAGTTTCAGAAAACATAAGAAATTTTTTTCAATTATTTTACATAATATATGCATAGTTGACATTGAAATACTTTAAAATGGAAATTGAAATACTTTAATTATTGCTCACATTATCCATATTTAAAATGTTTTTTTTGTTATTAATTATGCCGAAGGCGTTCTATTGTGGGTTTTATGTTCGGGACACTGTTCAGATTCGTCGTTACTGACAAAATTTGAACAGGTATAAAGGGAGGGTACTTCACCTTCGTTCGCCATCGTTCGCCGGGTAAGCACGCAAGTCATTCCATTTTGCTGTATCTGCCAGGTAAGCACGCAAGCTGTTCCATTTTGTTGTCTCCACCAAGTAAGCATGCACACCATTCCATTTTGTTGTCTGGTTTTGTGCTTGGAAGCCGCTTTTGTTTCTGGTGTTGTTAGTGATTTGGTGAAGCCCCTCGCCGCAACAGAAGTAGAAATGGGTTTCTTTAGCGGAAGATTTAGCAGTGCAGAGGCTTTGTGTCTTGGCCTAGTGTTTTATGTTGGGGTTTGAAATGGCCGCAGCAACTGATTTCGTAGTTGGAGGCAAGAGTGGCTGGAGCATACCAACTGGCTCTGAACGCAAAAGCCTTCCACGTTTCTTTTTGCGATTTAGTAAAAATGCTAATATATTTATAATGCACTTGAATATAACTCTTCATATTGAAATATTTTATTTATAATTCACATTGAATTTTTTAATTATTATTAATATTTTTTAAGACTCACACATTAATTTTACATATTAAAAAAAAATGACTTACAAATATGCCTCTTAATAAGAAGTATTTTTTTATTCCCTCTTTACAGTTCTAAGTATTTTTCCCGTGTGTATGTGTATATATGATTTATAATGTTAAATGCCTTATTCAGACTATACAAACTTGGTAATTAGGTTATATAATTAGTTTCTGTTGATTACCCATTACCCATTTTGGTATCTGAGTTTCGTGATTGCAATCTGTCCTTTACAGACAAGAAAACAAATTGCAATTCCTTTCAAATTGTATTTACTGTCAAATTCTACACTTGATGCATCTCTGCCAGCACTACTGGTAAATGTTATAGCAATTTACTAAACTGAATTTTCATCAGTGTTCGATGTCACACTTATTGTACTACTGAGCTCAAATTTAATCTCAATTATTCATGCTGGTTTATGCTAAACCCATCACATCTTGGTGGTCAGTGGTCTTTCATTTGCATGATTACAAATCACATCACTTTCTGTTCAGACTTATTTAACACTGCATAAACAAAAATATGACAAAATCTGCTTAATGTGAGGGTACATAGCTTCAACACTGATCCACGTACAAGTCTAAAGGGACTTTGGCACATCTCATGGTAAACGAGCTCAAAACCACTCACAATTAATCATGAAAAATCATTGTTAAAAACTGATCTGATCTGAACATATAATGGTGTTATGCCTAGATATTGGTGTTTTAAAAATCTTATGATAACAGAGATGGTTTATCCCATCCTTTCACGCATTTAACTCCTGAGATGGGATCTCAAATTGCTGGTTATAAAACTTCTAAACTCTTTCAATCCCTTGGTTTACATTAGACAGTTGAATACGTGTGAAAGCATTTCATAGCACATAATTGTTGAGCAAGGCTTCACATATCTTCCAAGCATCACATAGAATGAGCACATGTTTAAAGCCAAATACAACTTGAGCTTATTCATAATCCGGAATTTGATCCATATCTACACCTACCTGAGTTTGACCTTACCTTGAAGTTTTTTGAAGTGGGTAGTGTCAAGTTACCTTAGCCAAGCCAGGTTAGGGCCCTCATTTCTTATGTTAAAAACGTAACTAGACTTGACTATTAGGGATACCCCTAGGTTAGGGAGTCTTTAATAAAGCAAGAGGCAAGGCCACTGAAGTGACAATGGGTGGCTTGCCTGTAGTTGCTCCTAGACCCCCTGTTGAGTTAGGACTTTTTCAAGGAGATAGTTCAAACAGTAACATTTTGCGCCTTCAGGGTAATAGGTAGCAAAAGTACTTTCAAAACAATATCGTCATGGAAAATCAGCACATTTCACTATATCAAAAAATCGACATAACAAAATACGAAAGCAAAATTGTATATACTAGAAAGATACAAATAATGCATCAGAGGCAACCTCGTGTAAGACTGAAATTCCCAAAAAATAGCTACTTGCTTTAGCACATCACTAATCTAAATCATTTCACAGCTTTCCCATTCCTTTACATTCACCTACAACACATAATATAATTTAAAATTGAACCCGATAATCACAAAACTAAATTCGAAACAACAATATCAAAGTCTGTACCACTAAACATCAACACAATCCTATATGGCATGCTGGAGATCAGCGATATTGCATGCACCACCTATTTATATTGTCTAACTCCATCCAGAGTTCAAACAATATACGGAAGATATGAAAAAAAAAAATTGCCTAACTCCATCCAGAGTTCAAACAATATACGAATGATATGAAAAAAACAAATATAGACACAACCTAATATTCAAGTAAAATTCTCAAAATTTAGCGAAAATGATTTAGATCATTTCACTCATCAAGATCATATCAGAGGTTAGTCCCGAAGGTTAGCTCAATTGGTTGAGGTCTGGTTGCTAAAGCACTTGGGAAGTCAAGATTCAATTCTCCTCGACACCCTCGGGGTTAGGCTCTACTAGTTTGACTGCCAGAATGTGATCCCTACAGGTTGATCCTCAAAAAATCTTTGAAAAAAAAGAAAATAATAATAATAATAATCATTACTTTAATTTTGCTCCAATTTCATAACCTTGATAAGCATGCAAAATTTCATAACCTTGATAAGCATGCAAGACATGTGAAGATCTTGAAAGAAAGAAAACATGTGAAGGTATTTAAAGAAAGAAAATAATAATAATAATAATAATCAGAGGTTGCATTTACTTTGCTCCATTTTCATAACCTTGATAAGCATGCAAAACATGTGAAGGAATTAATGGGCAAACCAGCAATTTGTAACAAACAGAATACAATATAAAAATTGAAAGCATTAGTCCCACAAAAACAGGTTCAGAACAATATCATACTGAAGATTGCACTGGTAAAAAATCAAAACACTTATCCATTGCGTTTAGCAAATAAAAATTTCTTTATACCTTACCCAAACGCTTCCTTAAATAAATTCACATTCAACTCTATATAAATACAAAATTGCATATACGAGAAAGATATAAATAAAGCAATTTAAACGCAACCTAGTACTGAAGACTAAAATTCTCAAAATTGGGCGCATTGCAAACATTTCATTTATCAAGAGCATATCATAGTTTGACGGTTTGACCATTTCTTTTCTTTCACCGATATCAATAACAAAGGGAATCAAATGTCAAAAAAGAACACAATAGGCACAAAACTAAAAGTTCGAAAGAATATCAAACATAAGACAGTACTAGTGAACATCAACAGTTCTATATGATCTTTTGCAGATCAGCAAGGCTACATGCATTACCCATTCATTTTCTTTAGCTGTATCCAGAATTCAGACAAAATGAAATCAAAATTGCAATAACGAGAAAGCTATGAGAAAAATAATGTAGCAGCAGATCAGAAAGGCTGCACGCATTACCCATTCATTTTCTTTCATTGTATCCACACTTCAAACAAGATGAAATCAAAATTGCAAATATGACAATTAATATGGAGGCAACCTCACACTGAAGACTTGAATTCAGAAAATTTGGCACATTGCTTTAGAGCATTTCGATAATCAAGATCATATCATAGGTTGTTTATCCCATTCACCTATAACAAAAAGAACACAATAGAAAAGTGGAACCCAATGGTGATGGAGAAGTATATTCAGTACAGTGTAATACAAATCTATGCCAGTAAAAATCAACAGATTTGTGTACAACTTTAGGCAAATCATAAATATTGCACACATTATCCATTTTTTTCTCTTTAATCATCTCTCCAGTTCATAAAAGATGAAACCAAAACTGGAATATTACACAGATACAAGAGAAATACTGTACTGAAAGTTGAAATTCTCAAAATGTAGCACATCACATTGCACAACACATATCACTCACCAAGATCATATCATAGGTTTCCCATCCCTTTTCTTTCACCAATAACAGAGTTTCGAAACTAAATTTAAAACAATATCAAACTCAATACATCATTACTTAATATCAACACAGTTCTATATGATATTTTGCAGACCAACAAGTCTGCATGCATTACACTCATTTTCTTTAATTGTATCCACAATTCAAACAAGATGAAATTAAAATTGCAAAAGTCAGGAAGATATGAGAAAAATAATATAGAGGTAGACTGTTGTCGCTCCTAGAGACAGACTCTGGGTTGATGAGGAGACCAGTGCCCAGGCCATCTTAGCAGGATCTTGAGTTGGACTTAACATAACCCACCCTTTCTATTAAAGATTTATGTGAAAATGGTTCAGAACCTTTCCTGATTGGACATATATAACAATCTCAATACCCACAAATCACGAAACAAGATACAATTCATATAACAGTCAGACACGGCCGTTCACACGTGTGCAGACTTTGAATTATAGTATGGCAGAAGAAGCAGAGAAGATGAGAATCTATGATGTTGGGCTTAAAACACAATAAGAATCCAGCATGTTAAAAACTAGATGAAGAGGCAAAGAGGAGAGAAAAGCGAAACTCATAGATTTATGGAGCGCATTTAAGGCATTCATCTTCTCTATGTTCACAGAGCGTCTATCACAGTATCTGACTAAAACAAATTCATGAACACAGAGAGACAATCCCGGCAGCTACAATAACATAAAATCTGAGAAGTAGAAACATAAAAGAATTCACATATTGCACATAAGAAAATTTACATACTACACATACATTTGAGTCAGAACCGTGCTGAATATATATTTAGTCTTTCTAGAAGACGATACATTCACAGACGAAAAAATGTGGTAATAGTTTTTTAGGAAATAGACAACACTTTTTGTCCAAAATTCTGAACCCTTGTTCAATTTTATTCTTATAGGCCCAAATATTCTTTCTTGATCTCGCCAGTACATACATCATTGTTGAAAATTAAGCGTGCTTAAAGCACACAGCTGGATAACTGAAACTTAAAACGTCTGACAGTAAACTGAAATTAGTAAATTACAAACAAAAAAAGATAAAAGCAAGGAGGTCCTTGTAGGCACAATCCAGAAATTTTCATTTAGGACGAGGCTGCTGTGAAGGCTGCGAAGCTTGACTGGAGGGTGTGATGACTCAGAACCACGGGAGGGAAGACAAAGTCTTCACATTTCTTCCACAGAACCGGAGAAGGCAGGGGTGTGAGAAAACAGATCGTATGTAGCCTGAAGGTGAGTCAGCTCCAAGTAATCCAGCCCGGCATGGAACAGCTGTCTTACTAACCCCAGGAGGAGAATTATTTTCCTTAGACAAGCCACTACGGTTTCTCCCTTCAGTATGGACATCCTCTCGTGAGAAGAGTCCACTCTACTTTTAGCTTCGACCAGCCTCTGTTCATATGTTTCCCACTGCCCAAAGCTCCTTCCTGATCCCAACAGACAGGCAACCCTGCCCCGGTGACCCTCGCAAACTCAGCATTTGAATGCCTCAATTCCTTTAACAACTAACTTCAGGCACTCCTCAGCCTTGACCCGGGCGTCTTCTTTCTGAAGCATCCTCATAACTTCCATGACAGTACTCAACTGATCAACTATATTGATAGTCCTCAGTCCTCCAGCTGGCCGCTCATTCACGAACTGGATATATTTCCTGGAAATCAGAGAGTTCCTCGCTCTGGCTTCCCTGCCTGCTTCGAGTTGAGCCCTACATTCTCGAACTGTGACTTTCTTCTCATTTACTATCATGAAGTATTCCCAATTGCTTCTCATCTCAGCAATGATTTCATCCCAGATCATTTGCTTGGCCTCCATCGGGGACATTTCACTTGAGTTTGGCCTTTAGCTCTACAACCTTCTGGTTAGCCGTCTGCAAATTCTTACAGGCGAGGTCAGCGTCTGCTTTGGCAGCTACTAGCTGCCTTTCTTTCTGGGATTAGGCTTCCCCAGCTGTATCTAAATCTCAATGTATCTTTTTTATCTCACCCTCTGAGAGTTTGAGCTCGGTCAATGCCTTTGTGAGCTGATCAGTGGGATTCTGAGGGTCTTCTTGCACGGCCATTGGGCAGACATGAGTATCAACATTTTCCTATAACTCTTCCATCTGCAGCTTAAGTATTATGACTTCTTCATTTCTGTCAATTAAGTTCTTAACCAGAACTTCCTTCTCCGCTTCTACCTGGGCCAGCTCGGGAGTTTGGATATGTTCACTGCCCAGCATCTTAAACTTATGCCTTAACTCCTGGTTTTCTTGCTGTGACCTTTAGAGGAGAGCTTCAATGGCTGAATGTCATTCAGGAGTTGGGCCCTTTTTGGTGATCATCTCCTTATAGGTCTAGAACTGCAGTGTACGGGCTCTGGAATTAGGCCTCTCTTGCCTTAACCTGGTAGTTGTTTTTTCCAACAACTATTCAACCTTATCAATGGTCATAGTGTGCTTGCCGAGTTAGTTGTATAACATCTGCCCAACCTGCATGTGTAGATTGACCTTGTCATCCAAGGGGACTGATGCTAGATAAACAGAGAGGTCCAGAGTCTTGTACTGCGACCCTGCAGGCAGTGACTGAGTTGATGGATGTTGCGCTGATAATACCATCTGGTCCCTTTCTATATATATTGCTGCCATGACCCTGGTGTGGTATTTATCTGCATGAAGAGCTATGTGTCCTCAACTGTTCCATCATTTTCCTTTTTCTCTCATTGATCTCTTTTCCTGCAGGCCAAGCTGTTTTTTTCACCAGATGAGCCCTCTTTATCTCCCCCATTACCAGATGAGCAAGGCTGCACGCATTACCCATTCATTTTCTTTCATTGTATCCACAGTTCAAACAAGATGAAATCAAAATTGCAAATATGACAATTAATATGGACTCTGGAGGAAACCTCACACTGAAGACTGACATTTAGAAAATTTAGTACAATGCTTTAGAGCATTTCGAAAATTGAGATCATACCATTAGGTTGTTTATCCCATTCACCTGTAACAAAAAGAACACAATAGAAAAGTGGAACCCGATGGTGATGGAGGAGTATATTCAGAACAGTGTAAAGCAAATCTATGCTAGTAAAAATCAAGACATTTGTGTAGAACTTTAGGCAAATCATAAATATTGCACACATTATCCATCTTTTCTCTTTAATCATATCTGCAGTTCATAAAAGATTAAACTAAAACTGGAATATTACACAGATACAAGAGAAATAATGTGCTGAAAGCTGAAATTCTCAAAATGTAGCACATCACATTGCACAAATATCACTCATCAAGATCATATCATAGGTTTCCCATCCCTTTTCTTTCACCAATAACAGAATTACGAAGCTAAATTTAAAACAACATCAAACTCAATACATCATTACTTAATATCAACACAGCTCTATATAATATTTTGCAGACCAACAAGGCTGCATGTATTACCCTCATTTTCTTTAATTGTTTCCACAATTCAAACAAGATGAAATTAAAATTGCAAATGTGAGGAAGATATGAGAAAAATAATATATAGGTAGACAAGCAAGGCTGCATGCATTACCCATTCATTTTCTTTAACTGTATCAGCAATTCAAACAGGATGAAATCAAAAATGCAAACATGCAAAAACCATGAGAAAAATAACATAGATGAAATCAAAATAGCAAATATGAGAAAACCATGAGAAAAATAATAGTGGTAACCTCATACTGAAGACTGAAATTCAGAAAATTTAGCACATTGCTTTAGAGCATTTCGCTAATCAAGATCATATCATAGGTTGCCTGTCCCATTTAGCTATGAGAATGAAATCAAACAATTCAAACAACATGAAATCAAATTTGAAAATATGAGAAAACCATGAGAACAATAACATAAACACAAATTTGGGAGGAAGGAATAGAATCTTCCCTACCCAAGTTCGATTCATGTCAACATCCATCATATCACTTGTAGGAATCGAACTTGGGTAGGGAAGGAATAGAATTTTCCCTACCCAAGTTCGATTCCTACAAGTGATATGATGGATGTTGACATATATATATATATATATATATATATATATATATATATTTGCTCATATGAATTATCATGAGGACTCGTTACACACTGGCTGCATGTTTCAGATTTTCGATCAAGAACCGACATGAGCATCAAGCCTTACCTTTCTATGTCATCTGGTCAATCTGGCGCCGCGGGAACTCGTGTATATTTGAGCATAAAATGCCTGTGGTTCGGGAGGTTGTGATGAAAGCTGTCACATATTTTGCTGAGATAGGGCCCAGGAAGAAGCGGAGACACAAGAGGATGGTCAAGCATAAGTGTGTATGGGAGAAATACACTTCAGGATTTTCTGATGGGAACAGCCAGCAGAGAAGATGCAGTTGCGGCGCCTTTATTGTTCTGGAACCGGGATGTTACTATCACTTTTGGTAGGAGGGAGGACAGGGCACAAACAGCAGGGCTGAAATTATCGCGCTTTGGGGTGTTCTCCTCTTTGCCAAATGGCTTAGGCTGGAGCAACTGCGCGTCCATGGAGATGCTAAGAGCATCATTGATTGGGTAAAGGAATACACACTTTTCAGCCCCACTATTTTATCCTACTAGATGAAGCGCAAAAGGACTTTGGTAAGTACTTTTCAGAGCATTTCCTTCCAGCACATATACAGGGAACAGAACCAGGTTGCAGATCAATTTTCAAAGAGTATCAACACCAATCCTGCGAAGTTCTTCTTCGCTGCCTATGTACAGGATGCTCTTATGAATGCTGGAACCATAAATTTCTCATAGGGCGTAACAATCTGCCCAGGATCAACTTCCTTTGTTTCATTGAAGCCTGTTGAACTAGAAGTTACATAGCACAAAGAATGATGGGTCTAGAGCAGCACATATGCTATCATATTGTGGAGGAAAGTGCTTATAGAATAGAATTTTTAAAACAGATTTACTGAATGGGAAACAAAAGAAACACAAAAACTGGAACAATCATGTACAAAAATCTTTGAGAACTGACGACTCTATGAGAGAAATCTCAGTAAATGTACTCTCCTTTTTATCAATGGAAAGAAAGCATTTTTTTCCTCTGAAAAAAGAAAAAGACAACCTCATACTGAAGACTGAAATTCTGAAAATTTAGCACATTGCTTTAGAGCATTTCGCTAATTAAGATCATATCATAGGTTGCTTATCCCATTTAGTTATGAGAATGAAATCAAAGAAAGCATTTTTTCCCTCTGAAAAAAAAAGACAACCTCATACTGAAGACTGAAATTCTGAAAATTTAGCACATTGCTTTAGAGCATTTCGCTAATTAAGATCATATCATAGGTTGCTTATCACATTTAGTTATGAGAATGAAATCAAAGAAAGCATTTTTCCCTCCGAAAAAAAAAAGACAACCTCATACTGAAGACTGAAATTCTGAAAATTTAGCACATTGCTTTAGAGCATTTCGCTAATTAAGATCATATCATAGGTTGCTTATCACATTTAGTTATGAGAATGAAATCAAAGAAAGCATTTTTCCCTCCGAAAAAAAAAAGACAACCTCATACTGAAGACTGAAATTCTGAAAATTTAGCACATTGCTTTAGAGCATTTCGCTAATTAAGATCATATCATAGGTTGCTTATCCCATTTAGTTATGAGAATGAAATCAAACAATTCAAACAAGAAAAAATCAAAATTTCAAATATGAGAAAACCATGGGAACGATAACATAGACACAACCTCATACTGAAGACTGAAATTCCGAAAATTTAGCACATTGCTTTAGAGCATTTCGCTAATCAAGATCATATCATAGGTTGCTTATCCCATTTAGCTATGAGAATGAAACCAAACAATTCAAACAAAATGAAATCAAAATTTCAAATATGAGAAAACTATGAGAACAATAACATAGACGCAACCTCATACTGAAGACTGAAATTCTGAAAATTTAGCACATTGCCTTGGAGCATCTTGCTAATCAATATCATATCATAGGTTGCTTATTCAAACAATTCGAACAAGATGAAATGAAAATTGCAAATATGAGAAAACCATGAGAACAATAACATAGTCGCAACTGAGGTACTGAAAATAGAGCACATTGCTTTAGAGCATTTCACTAATCAAAACCATATCATAGGTTGTTTCTCCCATTCACCTATACCAACAAAAAATACAACAGAAAAACTGCACTCAATGGTAACGTAAAAAGTAAGTTCAAAATAGTGTGACACAAGTTTGCAAATCATAAATATTGTCCACGTTATCAATTTGTTTCTCTTTAATTGTATATGAAATTCAGAAAAGACAAAACCCAATGTTAGAAACATAGGAAAGATACACGAAAAATAATATGGAGGCAACCTCATACTGAAGACCTAAATTCAATATGTAGCACATTGTTTTTGATAATTTCACTGATCAAAAATGTATCATAGGTTCTCCATTTCCTTTCTTTCACCTATAAGTTATTACAAAGAGAATCAATGTTAGCTCAAAACGACTTTTAAACTATTTTCTTAACTGAAATGACCTTTCAAAAAACATGAATTTAAAATGGAAAGTAGTAAAAAGATATGAATAAGGTAATACAGAGACAACCTCATACTGAAGACAGAAAATCTCAAATTGCACATTGCACATTTGACTTGTAAAAATTAGCTCTGGCAGTTAGCTCAATTAGTCGAGTTCCTGTCGTTGAAGCACCTTTGCTATTGAGAGGTCATGGGTTCAATTCTTTTGACACCCTCATGGTCAGGCTCCGTGGTTGAGCCGGCATGAAGTGATCCCTTCAAGATGGATCTGTGTGGTCTAAATATTTCGTGGACATAGCGATCACCAATCTTCGGAGTCCGTGAACCACATAGAAAACATTTCACTTGCCAAAATCATATCGGAGTTTGGCCATTTACTTGCTTTCACTTGTAACTCATTACAATCCAAAGTACATCCATAAGAGATGAGAGATTCAACGTTAAAAAACAGTCATTGTACAACTGTGATGCACATTTGAACAAATATGAGCTGCAATTGTATTTTGTGTGTCTGCGAGAGAGAAAGCCAATGAGGCCTTGATTTGCAGGTCAGGTTAATAAAAGTATTGTCAGTGTGTAGTCTTGGTTTGCTAGTGAGGCTAATGGAGATGAACCAGCATTTATTCAAAAACAATCTTAAGTACATCCATAAGAGAGGAAAGATTCAACATTAAAAAACAGTCATTGTACAACTGTGATGCATATTTGAACAAATATAAGCTGCAACTGTCATATGTGTGTCAGAGAGAGCAAGCCATAGCACACATTGGTTTAAAGGTGACGTTAATGGAAGTATATTTTATCAATAGCAGCCCAATTCACTAGTGAGGCTAATGAAGGTGTTGCTCACAAAGGTTCCATTACTGCTGTGATCTAACTTGCTTGAATGACATGTTAAAAAAAAAGAGATGAGACCAGTCTCAAAAGAAAGAGTAACAAAATCCTTTCAAGATAAGGACCATTCTAAACTAGCAGAAGTCAATCTTAGCATATTTTTTTTATTTTTTGCTTGAGGTAGTGAAGCTCATGTCTCAAAAGTAAACTTAGTCATATCGATTACGTTATCTCATGCACACAGTCCAAATCACCCTTATAAAATGATCTCAAATCACCTTTCACAAAAGGATCCAACAAGGTCACTCTAATAATGAAATAGTACAGGTAGTAAAAGCTCATTACTCCACCTCAACCTCCCTTAAAGATAGGGGAGGCCATACAAGTATGAAGTCCATAAGTCCAATAGTCAACCTTACTAAATGCTAACAAACTACATTAAAATATAGGTCCAATTGTCAACCTTATTAGATACTAACAGACTAGGAAAATATTTTATGTCATAACCACTGCTCACTGGAGCATAGGAGAATAAAACTTCATCTCAACGCTATCTCTAAACCAAAACACTCAATCTCACTAACCCTCTCCAGTTATTTCATTTGTGTATTGGAGCATATGAGAATAAAACTTCATCTCAACGCTATCCCTAAACCAAAAAACTCAATCTCGCTAACCCTTTCAAGTTATTTCATTTGTGTACTGGAGCATAGGAGAATAAAACTTCGTCTCAGTGCTATTATCCCTAAACCAAAAAACGCAATCTCACTAACCCTTTCAAGTTATTTCATTGTTACACAAACATTCAATGGAACGACTTTCTTCTCAGCTCAACTATTATAAATGATACTCCCCAAATGTCATTGTTACACAAGCATTCAATGGAACCACTTTCTTCTCAGCTCAATTATTATAAATGATACTCTCCAAATGTCTCACCGCAATTACTGAAGCCTCTTCCTTGATTTTTATCATGATCACTCAGCTAAAGAACTTTCCAAGTTAAGCTAAAGGACACTTTGCCATAGTAAGACAAATTAAGATAGGTTCAATTGAAAACTTTTTATTAGTGACATTATTTTCTCCAGTTTTTTTTTTTTTTTTAATGCGACTCTAATTCAAAACACCCTTTGTGATTCTATGAACAACCCCTCCTCCCTTGAGGAGTAATGTGGAAAAAAGATCTTCCTTCTAGCCACAAATTTTATAAGAATATAGCAAAATTTTCAGGCACAGGTAGAACTTTACCATGATCTGATGCAGGGAACACAAAAATATTACCCAATTTTGAATCACAATTCTGAATCAACCCAAATCTTCAAAGATATGATCAGAGTTCCATATTCATGTAAACTCTGACTTTCTGTATCATCTAATTTCAACAACAGAAGGGCAGTGCTATCTCTTCCTTGAAACACATATTTTAGAGTAGTCATGGAATAAAAAGGAAGGGCGATGTTAAACTGCTAGAACCTTATAATAACAGAAGAAAGTATCTTAGTACAAAGATGGTATTTGTTTACCTGCAAAGTAACACGCTGCTTCTGTATACTAGTGGCCATGTAAGTAAAAGACGTGATGCTGCCTTATGCGAATACTGGACCACGGTTCGGCCAGGATTTAAAATTTAAACCCCAAACCCTAAGTAAACCCTAATTTTTTTTCCTGCTGGGTAGTGATTTTACACCCTAAACCCTGAATGAATTCCCTTTTGCCAAAATCTAGCATTTTTGCACATTCAAATGCTAATAATCGATATCTATGTGTAGAGGGTAATGTAAGGGATATCTCCCACTCAAAGTACCTCTTTTTTTCAAGGTAATTTAGGTGGGAATCCGTTGGAATTATCTTAGAAGTTTTAGTTTCACATTTTTATGGAAATTTTTATTTATGAAATTTTATCTTTATTTTTGAGGTTTTTTTAATTATATTTAAAAAGATTTAAATCATTTATTTTTCAAAAAAATATCAAAATACATTTAAATGGATATTTCAAAAGATTAGTGTTTTTTATTATTATTTAAAAAGGTTTAAATCATTCATTGTTCAAAAAAATATCAAAATACATTCAAATGGATCCTTCAAAAGATTAGTCTCACTAGAAATGGGAGTCTAAGTCACAAGTGCCTCATATTAAACAACTTTTGCATCATGTAGATTTTTTTATTATTGTAAATCTTTAATTTTTTAAGAAATTTTAATTGTTTTGAGTTTTTGATCAAAGTTTATATAGTATATTAGAATAATTAGGAGCATAATTTCCTTAAGATAGATTATCCAAAATTATTTCGTATCTAAAAGTGATCTTCGTATTAGGACTTATAAGCATGAAGCACTTTTGTAGGATTTCTATCATTTTTACTAAAAGCTTTCATTTGGAAAATATGTTATTTTGGTTATATTTGGTTGAATTCGAAGTCGAGCTCTCACACCTTCATGTGGGAATGTGGCAGGTTTGCATCACCCATGTTAGTTGTGTAGTTTAGTGCTTTAAGGTCCATCACATTTGAGTCCTTGAGGGTTTCGCAAGATATAATGAAAGTAAACAATTCATAGGACTAAAGTTATACATCCAACTTGTAAATGGGCTAAGTTATATTGTTGATCACGGTATATAACATATTGTGGAGGAGCACAAAATGGCATGTGAAGCTTGTCACCAAGAACTAAAACAATATGTTTAGTGGTGTAATATCTAAAGTGAAACTATAACACACTATATATTGTCGTACTATGCTTATGTCGCCATCTTTCTATGGGGCTAGCTAATAGATGCTAGGTGATTGAGGCAAAGTTATACATTGGATTTGCACATAGGCTAAGTTATATTGTTGGTCATAGTATGCAATGTACTATGGAGAAGCAGAAGATGACATGTAAGGCATGTCATCAAGAAGTAAAACTAAATGTTTGTTGGTCTAATATCTAAAGTGGAATTCTAACACATTATCTAGTATCACAATATGCATCTATCACAATATCTTTATGGGTCTAGCAAATAGATGCTACTGGTTCATGTACGTAGTATGCAATATCACAACATGATAAAGTACCAACATATATCAAAGAAAAAAGGTCATATGATAATATCATGTTTTTCCTTTCCTAGATGTATTTAATTGTGTGGAAAAAATAAATCATAATCTATTAATTAGACTACAACATTGATATTTTTTAAAAAATAGAATTTTATGTTGTGATAAGTTTGTTTGTAACATAGCCCCAAGGGTTAGCTCAATTGGTCGAGTTCTTATCACTAAAGCACCTTGCTAATGAGAGGTCACGAGGTCAATTCTCCCTGATGCCCTCAAGGTTAGGCTCTGTTAATAAGCTAGTGGGATGTGATCCCTTTGGGTGGATCTACCTAGAGATTTCCTCAAAAAGAAAATGTTTGTAACATGTAAGATTTCATGAATCAAATTGATAGTCTTCCATGCAATTAAATTAAATGGATTTATGCATTAGAATTACAATTTAAGTCTAACAAAGTGATAAGTAGATGCATATGGGCATTATCCCCGATATGACAATATGGCATGTCACATTGATGTTATAGCCTAACCCATACGTGAGACTGTACATCTTGTAAACATACAACTTATAGACATACATAAATACCTACAATTTTCAGTATGTCGACAACTATATATTTTGTAGTTGTATTCAGCGAGATATGGCGGTTATATTTTGAAAGATTCGTTAAATCTGTAGTTATGATCCAAAGTGGTAATTTTGAAGTATGCTCATATGATGTAACATATTAGAGCACATAGTGTTGTTTGTGCACATATTGTGTATGATGCTTAAGAATAGTGCACATATGCTCTTAATGTAAACTCTTATAAATTTATATAAGATGATTGTTTTTCCTTTTTGCAAAAGAAAAAATGTATGACAACAACTATATCTATCCCCACTGGAACTTTAATACATTGATACAAAATATATATATATTAATCAATTCAATCACGACCAAGCAAAATCTTACACTCTCAAGCAAGTTGACCATATTAACAAAACAAAACAAAAAAACATTATCTCTCTCATTATATTGGTAAAATTAAATATAGTTATATTATGTAAATCGGATAATAAAATAAATGAATACTTAACAATCTTATCGCTTATAATTAAAAATAAAAAAGGATAAATGTTTTTATGTGCCAACTTCTATCCACCCCATAACAATGTCTACATATTGAATACATATTAAAGATAAGTACACATTATCACAGGGCATACACAATCTTAATGAGGAAATTGAACCTAGATGGGGAGGATAATATTTCTCCCAATCGCCCAACCTACATCCAATTGACATTAAATTATTAATCAATGATTCATTTTATTGTATTTTATTAGATACTTGGTCAACTTTAATCACTCTCCCCACAATTTTATGCTATATATATATATATATATATATATATATATATATATAATTTCAGTAGTCTCCTATTATAATTGCTTTCTTGTGTTTTCTTATATATGAGTATCTTCTTGTATGGTTCATATCCACTGATATCAAAGTCTTATGATTAGAGTTTCTCATGAACTTTATCTTTCCAATGTCCTTTGGGATTTTCTTCTTACTACTCAAAATATTTCTTTAAACACTCCATGTTGTGGGGCGAGCTAAGGTTGTAAGTCGAAATTTCTCCTCTAGGAGAGATTAAGAGTGCAAAGAATGCATAAATATTTTTGAGTGGTAAATTACTATTCTTTACCAACTTAACCCTTTATTTTTGAAGTTATTATTTTTTCTTGTAGCCCATGGATCCCTCTATCTAGTTGTGAAACCCTCTTCATTCTCACATTTCCTATGTCCTATGTTTTTTTATAAACAATCCAATGAATTGAAAGACTCCCAAGATTTCAACCTTTCCAAGTCTTGGATGAACAAAAGATATAGGAGCAACAACATCTATTGTTAAAATCCTTGTTACTCAACAACAACATCATGAGATGCATGATATGACATGTATATTCCAATAACTCATCAACCCTCAACATGAATTAAGTGACAACCTTAAACACATCCCATTATTCATTAATCAATTCCCATCGTTTAATGGGCCTTTAAGATGACCACTAAATTATTGATGCCTAAAGTTGATGGGGTTCTCAAAAATATGAAGCTTGATTCTTGGATGCCTACCATGGAACTTATTTTAAAATTTAGTTGGATTTGACAAAGGCTAACAATATTCTAGACATTGAAGTTCACATGGAGTATGACTTTACATGGTGGTAGTTGACCCAAGGCCAACATTTAACAAGTAATAACCAACCATTAATCAACACTTAGGGACACTTCAAGGATCTCATTATAACAAATTGTACCTATTATGTTACCAGGAATGTATGTGCACTATGTGTTATATTTCACTTTTTTGAACATAAATTATAATGTATTGTGGTAACCTCGCCACATTCTACTTGGAAAATATAAAAATAAAATGTAAACATAATAAGAAAACCAAGCATATGCTTAAGACTTGCATCATTCTTTAATTGGGCCTTGGCAAAGGCCAACAAGGTTCTGATCACTCAAGTTCACATGGAAGAGTATGACTTTACATGATCATAGTTGACACAAACCAAAATTTTGACAAGTAACAACCAACCATTGATTGCCACTTGGGGAAACTTCAAGGATCTAATTTATAATAGGTTCTACCCATTATGGTACAAGGAATGAATGTGGAATTTGTGATATATTCATTTTTTAACATAAAATATTATGAATTATTTTGATCTAATCACATTCTACTTACAAACTATAAAATATAACATATACATAATAAGGAAACCAAGTTTAACACTTCCATCATTCTCTAATTGTGTCTTACCCTTATCCTCTACATTAGACATAAGTACAAGCATAACATGTTATATATCTAGATCAAAATAGAGCAGAAACATAAGAAAAAATAGATCAAAGACTTGATAATAAGCCACTTTGAGGGGACAACCTCCTTTTACATCACATAAATGAACAATTCTTAGATGATTCAAGTGACAAGACCTACTTGGTCTATATGGAAGTCTAAAGGGTCAAAATATAATTAGGGTCTACATAACAATAATAATGTAAGGGCACAACAACAACAATAGTGGGCTTCTATGGGGTACAACAACAACAATATAGGGGCTACTATAGTATTATAGCAATGTAACATGCCCCTCTCCTTCAAAAAAGTGTTGTCCTTAGTAGTTTTAGATGCTTCTATACAAAATACTCATCCTCCTATGTGGAATCTTCAACAGGTAAGTTCTTCCACTTAATGAGATACTCTTAAATTGATCGATTTCGTAGCTACTAGATTCTAGTTTCCATGATTGCTTCAGGCTCCAATATGATTTTTCCTTCCTCATCAAGTTCCGGCAATATAGTTTGAAACAAGAGCTTATCGCCTATAACCTTCAAGCATGAAACATGGGAAACTAGGTGTATTCGCGAAGATGCAGGCAACTCCAATTTGTATGCCATAGTACCAATATTTTGCAACACCTTGTAAGGGCCATGGTACTTAGGTGATAGTTTATTACCCTTCGTAGGTTTGCTTGAGGGACATTTGTTTGTATGGTTGTAGCCGTAAAAATACCTAATTGCCAACATCAAAACTTCTTCCATTGTGATGTTGATATGCTTGTTGTTTCATTCGATTTTGTGCCAAAATCGGGTTACCCCTTAAGAATTGGAGAACTTTTTATTGATGCTCGATGTGATCTTCCACTGTTTTAACCTTATAATTTTCTCTTAGAGACGATTTGATGGACGGTGAATAATATCCATAAAGCACCATAATGTTGATTTTCTAATGCATCCAAGACTAGAGTAGTTTTCAAAATTGATAACTACTTCCAATGATTTATTTAGTATTTTTTTGCATTCCAATAATAAAGCGGTTATACATGAAAAAATTCAACCATTCACTTTCAATAACAGATCATTAGAGATCACAATGAATAGTAGAACAAGACACAAGGGGCACCAAAAATTAGGCTCACAACCAGGGAAAAATCGATAAGGAGAAAACACAACCATTGTTTCCTTATGAGAGAGAAATTATGTTCATCAATAGTACATAAGAATATTCCAACAAAAATTCCAAATCTAACCTCACAATATCCAAATAAAAACCAGTCAACTAGGAGAGAGTAAATTCAATGTTGGTCAAATATTACAGTCTGCAACAGAGGGCCTAATTTCGGCTTGAGGTAGTTGATCAGAAGGGTCAAAATTTTGTCCTAAAATTCCTCATAAAATATAATCAATGAACCATTCAAACTTTCGATCAAATCCTCAATCAAACCCTGCGGTCAATGCACGTCAACAAACCATAACAGTAGTGAAACTTCAATCAAAGATGTTCAACATATCCCTACAATTTTTGGCCTCCTTTAATAGTCAAAAACTCGATCAAATAGATCCACAATAGCCCAAGTCAATGAAATTCAAACAAAGGAAAAAATTTGGTAAATGCAGATAAGATTTTCCTTCAAATTCCTCTGCACATGTGAACTTTCTCTCTTTCTATTTCAGATCAAATGTGATGATGTGATGTGTCTCCAAATGAGGTCCAACAAGTCTCTATTTATGAGTTTTAGGAGATGCCATTTTCACACTTGTGGGGTCGACTTGATGATCATGGGGCAGACTTGGTCAAACTCAAAAATATGAATATCTCCATCACTTGTCAATGAAAATGTCGACCATAGCTACCCAAATCTTAAACGCTCCCTCTTATATATGGAGGTTATTTTCATTCTTTCTCGTGATCAATCTCCCCTACCAATCCATAAGTCTCCTAGCCCTCAACCTAAGGAAGATATCACAAGTGCATGTCTCTCTCTCTGTTGATATCAATATCCATGGTCAATCCATAGGTCTCTCGACACATAGCCTAAGGGAGAGATCATCAATCTCATCATAAGGAGAGATACACAACATCTAACACATCCGAAAAGCCACAACCTCATAGCAACTAGGTCAGTATCCCACTAACCGATGGGACTATACTAAACACATACACAAGGTACATATTCCCAACCATAAACAAGGTCTCCCGACACACAACCTAAGGAAGGAATCCCTATCTCAATCATATACATAATGTACATCTCCCTGACCACAAACAAGGTCTCCCCGTCCACAGCCTAAGGGAGGAATCTTTATCTCAATCCTCGACTATATAGTCTCTTGATTCATGACCAAAGGGAGAGAACACGAGATCAATTCATACCTCAGAACCAAGATCCTTGACCAAACTCACTGGTCTCCTAGTTCATTGACCTAGGGGAGTGACAATCTTCCTGACCAATCCATATGTCTCCCAACCGCAACCTACATAAAATTGTCCATCACATGATGTTGTATAGTTAGTGCTCCCTATCTCTTAGAAAGGTGTTCTCAACAACTCCAAGTTGTTCTCTAAAATAAGCAAACTTCATACTGGTCAATGGCTTTGCCAACACATCAACAACCTATTCATCAATAGGGACATATTCAAGCATCATAGCTCCCCTCTAAACAATATTCTGAATATAATGATACTTGACCCCAATGTGTTTCAGCCTGTCATGGAACACTTGGTTCTCATAAATATTCACACAATTTTTATTATCACAATATATAATGGTCGATTCCAACACTTGCTCAAACAAACCAGCAAATAATTTTCAAAGTCACGTGACTTCATAACATGCAGAACATGCAGTAATATATTTAGGTTCAGTCATACTCAAAGCAACAAAAAATTGCTTTCTACTAGACCATGAAATCATAGTGGAGCCCAAACCAAAAAAAAACCTAGAAGTGCTCTTTCTATGATCAGAGCTTCCATCCCAATCAACATTAGTAAACCCATGCAACTACCATTCTCCATTAGAAGCATATCTCAGACCATACCGAATGGTACCATGAAAATATCTCAGAATATATTTCTTTGTAATCTAATGCACATGATGGGGTTCAACGTGTTCACAATATAACAAATATTAGGTCTAGTCCTCACAAGGTAGTTCAACGAGTCAGTTAGTTTGTGATCCATAGAGGGATTAATAAAATCATAATTAATCCCAAATGTTCTTCAAATTTGTCACCATAAGTGTGTCCATGGACTTGCAGTCCATCATGCCAAACCATTGAATGATCGAAATAGTACATTTTCCTTGGTCAACAAAGATTCTATCAAGATTTTTCCAAATTTCCAATCCCAAATAGTAATGCACAAGACCAAGATACTTCATTTCAAATTCAGAAACCAACTCCCTCTCAAACTGAACAATTAGAACCTCAACCCTGGTCATAAACAAATCATCCACATACAACAACAACATCAAGGGCTCCCCATCACCAAATTTAAAATACAATTTTGGATAAACATCGCTCTCTGTGAAGCCAAGACCCAAAAAATAACCATCAATGCGGGAGTACCATGCACGAGGAGCCTACTTCAGCCCACACAGGGCTTTCTTCAATTTGAAAACATGTGTTTCTCTATCATGGACCTCAAAACCTTGAGGTTTTTCAATATATACTTCCTATTTAATGACCCCATTCAAAAAATCATTCTTGACATCCATTTGATGCAATTTCCAACCTACAATAGAAGCAAGAGAAATGATAGATATAATAGAAGCATACATGGCAATGGGGTCAAACATGTATTCATAATCCTCTCCCTCTTTCTAGGAGAATCCTTGAGCCACAAAATTTTCCTTATACTCTTCAACACTTCCATGAGCATCATGCTTGATTTTGTAAATCCACTTTGAAGACATGACAAATTTTCCTTCATGCCTTGGCACAATTTACCAAACATCAGTCTTCATTATAGATTGATATTCTTCAGTCATGGCATCTTTCCAAATTTGATGCTCATCAACTTCTTCATGTTGAACCCTTAGTTAAACTGAGAGGGGGTGAATTACTTAACACTACCATGGACTTTAAAACTTTTTCTATTAACACCTCGTTTACACCTTCATTTCATGTTCAACCTAATATGTGAGTAATCTAGAATGTGATAAATAAGCATCAAGTAGATTTGTTTATGTAACAAGCAGCCTTAATATGTAAGCAACATGTATACAAGAGCTAGATAAACCAGATCAACACATAAACATCATGCATAGAGACACCAGATATAAGTGGAAACCAATAAAGGGAGAAAACCACATCTTATTGTTGTTGTGTTGCAAAGGCAAGCTCCAACTCCCTCTCACCACTTATTTTCTATAGGCACCAACCTACAGGAGGCTCCAACCTCAATTCCGCAAGCTACAACTTGCAAGGAAGTTCCAACTCCCATCAATTTTTTGCAGGCACCAACCTACAGGAGGCTCCAACCTCAGTCAGCTACAACTGACATTTTATCAAGCTACAACTTGATGTGGAAGCACCAACTCCCATCTATTTTCTGCAGGCACCAACCTACAAGAGGCTCCTACCTCAGTGAGCTACAACTGACATCTATCAAGCTACAACTTGATATGGAAGCTCCAACTTCCTTACTCTTTCAAAAGAAAACACTTGCTGATTTACCTTGGATATCAGCTCTGTTTTGTACCATCTTCACTGTTGTGCATCAATCTTCATATATGTCTTGTATTATCTTTGCATATTCTTGGATTCTATATCAGCTCCACCTTCTTCTCTGCTCAGCTCCTTCTTCTTCTCCGCTTCACTGCTTTGTTTTTGCATTCTCGAACTTCTCTGCATCTCGTTCTGCTCCTCCTTCTTCTTATCTTTTCTGCCTCAATTACGCATTCTCCAACCTCACTCTCTCTAACCTCTTGCAGCTTTCTTATTTTCTTCAACTTTCTTCAATTTTGTTGCACACTCTCTTCTTCTCTCATTCTGTTTTCGTCAATCTTCTCCCCTTGGATATTACCCTGTTTTATACAAAATAGCTTCATGGTTGTTTGTATTCTACTGGGAATTCGAAATGGATAGCCATGTCTCTTTTCCCTTTGCCTTCTCATCTCTTTTATCCGCTCATTCAGAAAATATAACTGTATGTACCAATTTAACATTACAGTGGGATATTTGTTCTCTTCCGGAGACTTGCCAATGCATCACAACAATATAAATTAAAATCATTTACATTCAATTACAATGAAAACTCCAGCTCACTCATTCAGCCTCTTGGCTCGCTGCGCATTTGTCTTTTCTTTGACTGTGTCTTTGTCCCTTTCGGCTCTGTTTGTTTCCTTATTCATTGTCACAAGGTAATGGCCATCTTTCATACATATGTAATTGTGCTTTTTATATCAAGCTAATTGATTCTCGACACAATAATAAAAAGACGTTTTGATATGTGCTCTGCCGTGGTGTAACTACTATGTATCTGTAACAGTGCCTTTTATATATAACACAACTTCAGCTCTCGGCATAATAGTAAAATCCTGTTTAACATATAAAATGCCCTTTCGAGCCCACCATCCGAACTTTGTTTTGTGCTCCAATGCGATGAGTCTCCTCCGATGATTTCTGATTGCGATTACACCCTTTGCGATTGTTCCGATGCGATTGATCACAATCGCAAACTTCATTGGTATGTTCCACTGCTCAGCCTTCGTGCCGATGCGCTGGCCCCACACTACATGTGTGTGTGTGTGTGTGTGTGTGTGTGTGTGTGTTCTCCAACGGAATGTAAAGACCCACGAATTCACTTTAGCGAATGCCCAGCACGCACCTCATTTTCTATAAGTTTCGACTTTAGCACAATATATAAATATATCACCATGTATGCATATTCCCCGAGTCAAGCATTATAAACATTAATATAAGGGGTCAATTCCATTTAATCAATAGAATATCATCTATCCGGGCCCACTTGCCATGCTTTCCGATGCTATACATTACTCCTCAACTTCTTCTGATTGCGATTGATCGCAATCGCAATTTCCATTTGAATGTATCGACATTCCAATGCTCCGATGCTCCGATTTCGATGATTTACTGTTCACTCAATTGTGCCGATGCGATGAGTCGCAATTGAATTCTTTCGATTGTGATTGGATCCTTTGCGATGGTTGCGATGCGATTAATCGCAATCACAGCTTTCAATATTGTGCTCCAATGTTCTTCCCTTACTCCGATGTGAGGCGATGCGATTACTCCGATTGCGATTAATCGCAATCACAACTTTTAGTTGCATGTTCCGATATTCCTATGCTCCGATTCTCCGATGCGATTAGGCCAGAATTCAAACACATATCAATTATGGTTCATAGATCCATCAGGTCCGGACTTTCATCGCAATCGCAACTCTTTGTTTACATGTTCCGCTGCATAGTTTTTCTCCGATGCGATTGGGAAAGGGTCCCACCTTATGGTACTTTGGTTCTTTCGATCATAAAGCGCTCCATATAAATTAATATATATGCTTTGGACCTTTGTGAATAAGGCGCAATATATGTAATGCGCTGCATATATATATATATAAGCTTTATGTTTCAGCTTGGATTAAGATTCCCAGAATTGTGTTTATGTATCCTCCGCTGTGCTTCTTTCTCTGTCTCTGTCGTTGCTTCCGTTCTGCTGTTTGACTGTTACATTTCGACATTCTCTTCTGCCTGTCTCCTTTGCTTCCTTTGTTCGCTTCTTTGCTGCCTCTACCTCTCTGCTACTTTGCTTCTCTCTTTGTTTCATCTGCTCCTTGACTGATGCTACTCCTTAATTCTCATTTTGCTGCCTCTGCTTCTTTAAATGACCCTGTCTCTGCTGCTCGACCCTCTCTACATATTGCTGCTATGTTGCTCTCTTTGCCTTGTTGCTGCCTCAGGTGTTCCTCCTTTGCCATCTCCTTTGCCATCAATGACAACATTTCCAACACTTCATAGGAGGATGGCTTGGACTCAACGATCTTACACAACATTACAACATAACCAGAGTACTTTGGCTTCTTTCTTTCCTTGAAGGTCCCACGAGGTGCAATATGTCCTTCAACTTCCTTCAATGTTCTTTCATGCCAGGCAGGTCTTTTTCTAGTCTCAGGTATAGTGGCCCTTGGAGATTCAAAAAATTCACAATTATGAGATTCTTCACAAGGATCTTGTTCCATTGGTTCAGGTTCTTTAGGTTTTTATTCCACATTCTTCGGAGCCACCTAAATCTCATCATCAGAGTCCAAGTGTGATCCTCTAGATTACCAGAAGCAACATCCTCATCAAAAATAATACCCCTCCAAGTCTCAATATAGCATTGCCCCAAAACATGAATCCTAAAGGCCTTTGTATCTTCACTATATCCCACAAAAGTTCCCTTCTTCTTAGAAGGCTCCAACTTCGGTCCCCTTCTCCTTAAGAACGTGAACATAAATAAGACAACCAAAAATTCTCAAATGTTCAAAATTGGGTATCTCACATGTAAAGACTTCTTCGGGAGTCTTATAATCCAAGAATCGATGTGGGCATAAATTTTGAACATACACAACATCCTTTGCATCTTATCCCCATATAGACATTGGTAACTCTTGATCATGAAGCATGGCTTTGGTAGCTTTCATAATGGTCCTATTCTTCCTTTCAACAACTCCATTTTTTTAGGATAGTAGGGAATTATCAACACCCTCTTAATTCCAGCATTCTTTTAAAATTCAATCATCTCATTGGACATATATTCCACTCCATTGTCAGACCTCAAGGTCTTGATTCTTCTTCTTATATCATTCTCTATCAGTGCCTTGAATTCATGAAACTTGTCAAACACTTGATCCTTGGTTTTTATGAGGTAGATCCATGTTTTGGGAGAGTAATCATCAATAAAGGATACATAGTACAAATTTCCACCCAAGGACTTATCAGACATTGGCCCACAAACATTAGAATGAATGAGGTCCAAGATTCCTTTGGACCTAGAATCACTATTAGTACATCTTCCTTTAACATTATTTCCAAGGGAACATCCCTTACATACTCCATCGTGTTCTATTTCGATTTTAGAACACACCTTTAACAAAATATTTCACCTTAACAATGCTTTATAAAGAACATGAGTGTACCTTCAATGCCATAACTCATGGATATCAGTGGTGTTGTGCAACAAATATTGAATAGATGGACCAAGGATACAATATATGCCTCCAATTCCTACACCAGTGACTTTAGTAGATTCAAAAGAGGCATCCTTATTCCATACTATGACTTTCCCATCAACAAAATAAATTATATATCCTTTGTCTTCAAGAGATGAAATGGATATAAAATTCTTCTTCAACCCAGGAACATATAAAATATTGTTAAGTCTAACATTACTTCACGAATCCAATTGAATGGATGATGAGCTAATACCTTTGACTTCATACTTGACATTTTGTCCAAGTTCCATTCTTTGTGTTAACTTCTTTTCAACCAATTCATTGATATGTTCACGAATTCCAGTCATGTGCCTAGAAGCACCACTGTCCACCAACCATATTTCGTCATGAACTAAAATGGAACTTTTAAAATCATAATAAAATGATTATTCTTCATTATTATATCTTTTCGTAAGTCTTTTCTTGGATTCATCAAGGTCAACAACAAAAGCATGTTGTTTCCTCTTTCAATCTCCATTCCTTTGATAGTCATCCCTTTGATTTCTTTGAGGAAAATGATCTTGATAATGAGCATATGTTTGGCAACGACATCATCGAACATCAATCAAATATCTTTTATCTCTTCAATATTTTCTATCTTGAGAGGGAGGAGGTCCTCTTCGAGGTGCAGGTTCCCTTCTTGGAGAAGATATTTAATTTGGTCTTCTACGATAACTTTGAAACCTTCCAAAATTAGGTCTTCTTTTATTCTTCTTGGAATAAGATGCTAAAGCTTTTTCATTTTTATCTTCAATATGGTCTCTTGAATTAAGTCTTGATTATTCTTAAGTGTAGGCATCACACAACTTCTACAATGAAGGTGCATTTTCTCTTGCACTAATGCTTGTTGTAAATGGATCCTAAAATCTAGGCAAACCACCTAACCCAACAACTACCAATTTTTTTACAGATACTTCTTCACCAATAGTCTTGATTTGGTCTCTTATTTGAGATATATTTACAAAATATGATGCCATTGTATCATTCTTTTTCATCTTGATATTGCGAAGTTGGCCTCTCAAACTTATAGATTGGTTGATGTTGCTAAGAGTGTGTAATCTAATGATGGCATCATGCATCTTCGGAAGTTTGATGATCAACAATATAGGGAATTAGATGATCCCTAACAAACTCTATAATGATGCCTCTTTCCAAGATTTCATCTTCTTGAGATTTCTCTTTTTCTGCTTGATTAGCTGGTTTAGTCACTTTACCTTTAACAACGCCCAAAACCTTGTGCCTTGCAAGTACTAGGTCCATCCTAGCCTTCCATGCCCTGTAAGTAGTAGTTCCTTCAAGCTTGTTCTCAGTCATTGTGAAGGAATTCATGATGGAGATAATGAAGATGACCAACCAAAATCAAAAGATGAAGAATCCCAAACTCTTCTAAGGTGCTTTCAATGCTTCTTCAAGGTGATCCCATAATTGTTTCCCTCCACCAAAGCTCTAATACCATGTTGATTTTCTAGTGTATCCAAGACTAGTGTAGTTTTTCAAAATTGATAACTACTTCCAATGATATATTCAATATTATTTTTACATTCCAATCATAAAGCAAATATACATGAAAAAATTCAACCATTCACTTTCAATAATAGAGCATTAAAGATCACAATGAATAATAAAACAAGAGATAAGAGACACCATAAATTAGACTCTCGGTCAGGGGAAAAACCACAAGGGTAAAACCCAACAATATTTCCTTATGAGAGATAAATTATGTTCACCGATAGTACATCAAAATATTCCAACAAAAATTCAAAAATTTACCTCAACAATATCCAAGTCAGAACCGGTCAACTAAAAGGGAGAAAAGTCAACATTGGTCAAAGATTACAGTCTACAACATAGGGTTGAATTTTGGCCTGAGGTAGTTAATCAAAAGGGATGAAATTTGGTTCTGAAATACCTCAGAAGATACAACCAATGAACCACTTAAAATTTTGATTAAAGCCTCAGTCAAACCATGCGGTTAACCCAAGTGAACGAACTAGAACAGGAGACAAACTTCATTCAAATATGGTCAACATATCCCTACAATTATTGGCCTCCTTCAACAGTCAAAATCTCGGTCAAATAGATCCACAATAGCCCAAGTCAATGAAATTCAAACATAGAAGAAATGTTGGTCAACACAAATAAGGTTCTCCTTCAAATTTCTTTGCATGTGTGAACTCGCTCTCTTGCTATTTCAAATTAGATGTGATGATGTGATGTGTGTCCAAATGAGGTGTTGAAATGTGTAACTAGGTTCGGTCTTCATAATGACTTGTAATTATGAATTTATGTAATGAAGAAGACAAAGATAATAAAATGTATTTATTGTATTGCTTGCATCATGGGTTTCATGAGCAAGAGATTTTATTTATAGGTCAAAGAATTCTTCATGATGTCTTTAGGTTTTTATCATATTGTCATAAATATAATGGAGTCATTGTCATTTAAATGAAGTCATGTTACACTTATAAGAAGACATAGTTGTCTATAGAAAAGTAACCCTCCAAGACCTTGTCACTTGGCCTCTCCAAGTCGGCCTAAACACCATAAGGATCCTCCACCATAAAGTCGTCTTACCTACAAAATATCATGTCAGCCTAAATGCAGAAGACAATCACTATATACAATGTGATATGACCTCATTGTATCACATCTAATTTGGATAAGTTTGTAATTAAGTGCGAAGTACAGTGTGTAAAGAGAAGAAAAAACAATGACGTCAAGGTGAAAATAAGGAGGCAAATCGGTGAAGTGATAAGGATGATATAGTTCGGTCTCGAGTCTGATATCTCTCGCATATCTCATAAAGGAATTCAAGGGCTATTACAACATATAGAGACTTCGGTCTTAGGAAAAAGAGATACATATAAGGTCTATAAAGGATACTGAGAAGGATGCTTAAGGAAGTCGAGGAAAGATCAAAGGTAACCAAGCAAGAGCAGTAGTCTTGGAGTACTAGAACATAGAAATCGAGTTTCTCTAGCGTCTAGTGCAGAAAATAAGGATCAAAGAAGGAGCCGAGAAGACCAGTGAAGGATAGTGATAAGGTTTTGGGAGGAACACTTGTGTCAAGGTTCTTTGCCATAGTCTTGGTATTCATCAATTGAAGATCTATAAGAAGAATTTATGATCAGGTTTTCCTCTCAAAGAGTGAGAAGTTTTGGCCCTAGATCATAAGCCTATATTCTATGTCTCTTGAGTACTTGATAATTGACTTGATGAGAAGAACATAATAATCTAACGAAGACAAGATATAATCAAGAAGTTTAAGGTAAATCACAAGTAATTATCAAGAAGAGAAATTTAATAAAAGCCATCAATTTCTCAACATGGTATCTGTAGAAATTTGTTGAATAATGATTAATTATCCACCGAGACTATCCTGATCACATACAATTCGAATTTATATGCAACACATAATCTCTTCCACTCAGATCATCAAACATGCGGAATTAAAACAAGCGATAACACATCAAATCATCATACACATTAACACAGTATGTATGGGGAAAGCTTATAGCTGAAAACCCCAACTATCATATTATGTATCATGGAGATCATATGACAATCTCATACAAAGCATACAAATCTTATCACAAGCTCTCAGTACAATACAATCGTCATACACTAATCAGGCCCAATCTTGCAAATCCATGCACCGATCTTTGCCACCTGCTAGCTTGCCTCCACTGTGCAATCCAAGCTGATTACAAAGACCAATTCAATGTAATACCACTCTCATTGACTGCGTTGTTATCATTGGAAACTCCAATGTATATATAGATGCAATTCATGCATCACTAGCAGTCACAACGGATAGTCCATCTTGCCCTTTCACCTATCTCTCCACTGGTCTCCACTGAAACTGTCCATGCACTGTAGTTAACTGATGCATTCTTTAGTTGATTAATGAGTTAATAATTAGTGAATTAAATAATATTTAATTCACTCCACTCATAACTAATTGATTAGCTAGTTAAACTAATCTCAACTAGTTCAACTAAAATAAACAGAACACAACTCCACTATCTGTCTCATTAACTCCACCAACTTCTGCCACTGAAGTCCTAACTGAAGTCAACCATGCATGATGCCATCAAACCCTTGGGAATAGCGTAATTCCTCTGTCAGATGCATGAGCCACTTCTGTAGCTCGAACTGAAGTGCTCCAAGAGAGTACACTGTTGTTTAGAGTCCAAATATTATTAAGGGTAAATAATATTTGACTTCCCTATTTTTAGGATAGGCAGTCTAAAAATAGACATCGACCTATCGACCTATAGGTCACAAAAATAGATTCCCATATATTTTTACCAACATGACCAATACTCCAAGAATAACATACTGCAACCCCTGGACCATGCTCCATATGTCTAAAAATAGACATAGTCTAAAAATAGACTTTGCGCCAGATTTGCCTGCGGGCCCACTTAGTGAAGGCGATTTCATTTCACTAAGCTCCATCATCTTGCTGCATTTTCAACAGTATCATAGATATGGTGCTAAAGTCAAAGGAAGGGCATCTAAGAGGCAATTAAGGACCAATGTTTCGGATGGCATCTGTAAAAAGGACAACTAGGAAAACAAATAGTCAACAAGGGCATACCACTAAGATGAGCTCGGATCACAGTCTTCAGATATCTCTATTATTCTCAGTCTTGAGACAGTTTCAGATCCCTCTAAAAGTCTTAATTTTCAATGACATAAAAACAATGATCATAGGTGCATAAATATCAATGTATATCAATGATCTCGGTACCATGGAAATGGTATCTGTGATACATCAGTCTCAGTGATAAATATCTCTATGTCAAATCAATAATGGAGATCTCAATATTAGAGCAATAATGAAGATCTCAATGTCAAGGAAAAGTGAAGGATCTACATTGAATTAGAAAATTCCACCTCAAGAAGAAGTCTTGGGATCATCAATCAAATCAAGGTGACTAGAAGTCTTCACCAACAAGAAGTATTGGATCCCAAAGACCCTCATCAAGATGAAGAGATCTTCGAAGCAAGGCAGTCCAAAGTATAGAGAAGCCTTTCTAATCTACATTTATTCACTACCAAATAAGTCAAAAATATCCTAAAGGAAGGAAGGCATTTTCATAAGGAAAGCTCCTTATCATTACATCAAGGGTCTCATCCTTAAATAATATCATATGAGGAAGCATCAATGCATCTTCTTTAATCACCATCAAAGTGACAAAGGGGAAGATCTCATCTTCACGTGTCAAGTAAGTATTTTTCATTATATAATCAAATTTGTTTGAAATGACTTCGTGATTGCAAGAAGATCCATAAGTTGGTTGGGCCTTAGAAGTTTTCTTGCATAGACATAATCCTCGAAGGAAGTCAAGTCATTGATCATATCTATGGAAAAGTATCTGAAGGTCAAGCATTATCTGAATGCATGTAAAGGGATCAAAGGGCTCAAAAGATTCTTATAAAATTAGTCAAAGGTCCTCTCATCCCTATATAGCATAAGTGGAGACTTGAAAGAAATATATGATAAGCTAGAAGATATACTCTCTGAAGATGCAGTAAAGAAGGTCATCTCAATTAGGAGATCTGGGAGAAATGATAAAAGGATAATCATCAATATTATGATGTGAAAGGTAACAAATGTCCAATGGGACAAGAAATTTACCTCATCTAACAACTTGTGGCTTCTATGCTAGATAGAAGAAAACAAGTTGAGGGTAAGTTAAAGGACTCAAACATTACAAGAAGAAAGCTCATACCACCAGAAAGGATGAAGGAAGTTGAAGAAAGAGGTTCAAGGAGAGAGGGAGTAATAAATATTTACTATGTTTAATATAGTCTCTATCACAAAATGTCTTTTCATGGCTCCTAAATCCTATATAGGATATGTATAGAATAAAATAAGATTCAATGTGACATCATGAAAACATTAGAAGCAAGATCTTGTGACATCACCATGGGGAATCATGTGGTCAAGAGGAACTAAATTCACGACAATAAAATATGAAGGATATAGCTATTGGGAACCTCACTAGAAGGAATAAGTCATACAGGGTGTTAGTGTCAATATGTTTAGTGATAAAAAATGCTCTTTCAGTTTATTTGCTAGTAGTCCCAGTTCAAAATTTTTGTCTTTTCAAACAATTTTTCAAATAAATTTTGGTCACTAGATATGGTCTAAGTCAGAAATTTTGCTCCCCTCATTCCATAATGGCCATTATCATCTCAAAGGTCATGTCACTCATTTTCATTTAGAGTCTTAGGTCAATCACTTCATCTCCATCTAGGCCTGTTGTCTAGGTGTCCTTGTTTTGCCACTGAAAAATCCAAAAATGTCACCAAAAAGGGCGAACAAGGATTCATTTTCATCAAATCGGTCTTTTAAATGGAGTTAGCAGAGTTAGGGGAATAAATTAAGTCTGTTTGTCTTATTTTAAAACTTGTTTCATTGTCAAATTGTTCCAAAAAGGAAAATTTGTCCTCAAAGTCTTTTGTTTCACTAAAAGGAAAAAAATCATTTCAAGGTGTTATAAAAAGGAAAAAGAAGGTTTTTTCAACTCATATTGTCTTTTCATGATTGGTATAGCTCCTCTCTTACCTTCAGCATTGATCCATTATTGTCAAGGGATTGAAGAAAAGCAAGAAAACTACTCCAAAAGGGCTCTGTTACGCATATGGCAGGGTTATGTTACGCATTTGGCAGGGCTCTGTTACGCATCTGGGAGAGTGTTACATTTTTGGTATTTTTCCCCTAAAACAATCATCCAAGCTCTAGGATCATTTCCATCATTTTTTAAAGCTTCTTCAACAGTAAGTAGCACCTCATATCCTCAAGTCAATTTATCAAGCACAATATTGATTTTCTTGCTTACCTCCTTTTCCACTACGTTTTCACTTTTTCCTATTGTTGAGTGATTTCAGTGGACTAAACCCTAACCCTACCATCTAATGCCCTCATACACCTTCCCTAGACCATACTCTACCATTCCTTACCATTCATATCCTCCTTACACTTCATTCCCACCAAACCCCAATTTCCTACTATTTTTCTATTGCAAAAATAATAAATCC
This sequence comes from Pinus albicaulis, assembly GCA_034641835.2. NCBI lineage: Eukaryota > Viridiplantae > Streptophyta > Pinopsida > Pinales > Pinaceae > Pinus > Pinus albicaulis. Next base: position 684,164,467 of record CM076584.1, on the reverse strand, counting down.
CTATGTTTTCCTAATTTGATCACCTTATTTACATCCATTTCACCAATTTCACTTGTATTTTGAAGCCAACATACAACTCTACCTCCTAAATTTTTTTGGGAATTTTTCTTGGCTTCACTAGCTTTCATCTCACCCTCCATACCTACCCTAACCGTGTCCTCTCTTTTTTCCATATTTAGTGCACATACCCACTACATCCTAAACACCTAGGGTTTCATCCTTTCGATAAATATTATGGAGAGTGAGAAGAAAATACACAAAGGGGGATGCCATATCATATTTGAACCCTCCACCTTGAAAGAAGTCAATGCCTCACCTTTTTCCAAAATATGCTTTGAGATGACTGGATGCTTGAGATTCAGTGAGAAAATCATGGAAGAAGGCTGCATCTCCAATTGAAAAGCTTATTTTCCACTAGTTTCAATATGGGAAAGGCCACCATTGCAGGTGTAGAGTTCAACTTATCAGCAGATGTGATTTCTTCAACAACAAGTATACCTAGTCATGGACAAAAGTGGTTTAAGGGCATGGGCTTAGACCTTGAAGATTAAAAATTGTTCCTCAAACCTCATGCTAGAGAGAACCCTAAGTACATATTCCCTTTCAGGCATCTCCTTAACATATATGCTCCTTTGATGAGGTTAATTATGAAATATTTCACATGTGAAGGGAGATTCTCTAGGTTGTAAAGGTACCATATCATATTATTGATGCACTTTACCTCTACTAAACCACTTGACTTGCTACATTACTTGTACAAAAATTTGCTTAGAATGAATGAAAAGGTTCAAAGTAGAAACAAAGGTCATCACCCAAGTATTTTCCACCATGGTATAGTCAAACTCATTGTTTTGCATCATCTCTCAGCCATCAACATGACTTGGGAAACCTTCATGGAGAAAGTAGCAGCAAAGCCCACCACTAGTCCTCTTGTCATGCATAGCACACCATCACCATCAGTATTAGCACAACCAATGGAGGTTGGATCTTCCATCATTCAAACTCAGATTTCAAAGGCTCCTAGGGTTGTTGAGGTCACTCGCACCTATGAGAAGGGAAAGAGGCAGGTCTTTTCTCCCAAATCCATCAAAAGTGTATCTACACTTGATACTATAGCTGAGCAAAGAGAAATATAGGAGCAACCACTCATGCATCAGATTGAATCACCATTGCACCAACTTGATGAACAAGCGCCCCTAGATGTTGAAATTATAGAACAAGTTGAGGATAAATCATTTGAAGAGATCATAAAGGAAAAAGATGAGGAAATAGCAGAGTTGAGGGAGATTTTCTCCATTGCAAATTCCCAAATTACATTCCTACAACAAGAGAATTTTCAGCTAAAGGTAAAATTGCTCCTCCAAGACAAACCTAAGGTACATGTTGATGCATATAAATGCAAGGGAAAAGAGATTGCAGATAATGATGAGCAAGAGGATGTAAAGGTTGAAACAAAAAGAAGAAAACCAAAGACAATGGGCCTCAAAAAGGCGCTTCAGAGAGAAAGAGAATCAACAACTCCTAAAGTAGGTTGGCAGACCTTTGATGAGTTGATTCTTGATGAGATCAATCAAGACATGGAGTATTGGCTTGATAGATTCAATGGGAACCTTGAGAAGTTGTTGAAGAAAATCCAAGAAGAACAATAACCTCCAGAGGCATATGGCCAATCATTATTGTGCCAGGAACAAAATTTCACAAATCAGGCTCAAACAGGTGAAAAAGAAGCTTAAAGAGGCTCGAATGAAGCTTAAGGAGAAATAAAAATTAGACCCCCTTGCTGAGGCATATATGGCTGTTTAGCCCACCCTCCACGGGTCTTATAGAAGAAATTTTGGACAATTTTGACCACTTTTTTGCATTTTTGGTGATTTTTGCACTAAACTGGAAATTCAGCCTTCACAGATGCGTAGCGCCAAGGTGTTACGCTCTTTACTAGGGAATCTAAATGATGAATGGCTTATATGGTTGGATGCTTTTAGACGATTAAATCACATATTTGGAACCCTTTTTGCATGATAAGCTTTAGTTTGGAAGAAAAAGCCAAAAAACCACAAGTTTTCTATGCTTATGCCAGTATTTTTGACCAGGTACTACGCATCTGGAGTAAGCTTGGGAGAATCAATTTTTGGAGGCCTTCCCATGGGAAATTTTTCAAAATTAAAGATGTTATGGAAACTAGACACACATGGTTTGTTGAACTATCTTCCAGATTTGGATTTAGAGTCCTAAAATTCCCTCAAAATCAGCTGCAAAGAAGTGTTACACATCTGTAAAAAGGTGTTATGCGTCTGCATATGATTCCTCAGGACACTTGTCAAGCCCAGGAAAAGTCATATTTTCAAGGTTTTGTTGTCCTTTGAGCTGGAATTAGAGTAGTTGAGTTGGTTTTTGCCTCTTATCATGAGAAAACATGTAATTTAACTTGGGGGACACACACTCCTAGTCTTTAGCTGATTTTGAGGGAATGGTTTCTAACCTCCCTAGATTATAGGAAGTGACTCATCTCAAGTATTTATGATGCATTTTGGATGGGATTTCGACCCTATGAAGTTTCATTGTGCATATTTTCTATAATTAGACCCACTTTAGTCTTTTCTTGCATTGGATAGTTGTTTTTTGCAGTGGAGCTATTGTACAAGCCTTTTGGAATGAAATCAAAGACAATGTTGCAGAAAGAAATTATGTTGAGAATCTTGTGGTATGCCTTGGAGAATTTTTTCTTTCTCTGTATTTTTATATTATCATGTTGAATGATATGTTTTTGTCTTTCATATACATGCTTCTATGTGTTTATCTTGTCATTTTATAAGCAAAAATCATGCCTTTTCATGCTCTATCTTAACAAGATTTACATTATATTTTTATGTTCTTCTAAATGAAAGAATTCACCTAAGTTCTCATTCATATTTTCTACCATTTCATCCTATACACAATGAAAAACTAATCATGCTTTCAAGCTACCTACCCGGCCTCATCCATATCTCTGCAACTTGACCTAAAACCCTAGACCTAGTCTCCTTACTGTCATTCCTATTTAACACAAAAACACCAAAAAAAAACCTTATTTATTGAACTTATATAACTAGCCTAAGATCATTTGATATTCAGTCATTTCACTGACTACAAAGTGACATTGAGAGATCCCTCTCTGATCCTAGTAGAGCTAGCTACCTGACCTAAAGCCTGGTATGTGGTTACCTTCCTTCAATCCCACTCTTAGCCTTGGGAAGTTGGGGGGAGTGATAACACAGGGCAAGGCTCATAATGCATCAAAAGGAAACATTTTCCAAGATAATGGAATTCAAGATACTTAAGATTCTCTGATGGAATCCTCATCGAAGGTTTCACTGATCTAGAGAAAAAGCAAGTGTTTCATCTGGAACTCCAACTTGTGGATTTTATGGAATGATGGTATGATGACATAAGTAGATGAAGCAAATAAAGTGATTGAAGACACTTCAATCAAGGAAGTTTCTGAAAGAATCATATATGACCCGAAGGTAAATGAGGTATGTATGCTTTTAATATTATAATGTCATTTTGTATAGTTGTAGGTAACATTGATCACTACTTCTATCCTGAGAAGCATGATCATAGGAAATGGATCTCCTCTTCTAAGAGGATGCCAGAAGGCATGGTTCACACTATATGAAATCAACATATATATTCTCATATAAAGTATGATATGATTGACAACTATTAAGGAACTCTGATTGGAAGCTCCTAGGAATAAAATTGTGCGGAAAAAGAAAGGAAGAGATCATGAGAAGTGCTACCATGATAAAAGGCAGTCAACATCTAAGGAAACCAAGAGGAATTAACTAGGAAATCTCCTAGGAAGATATGTAGACTCTGATAACAGTCTGAAAAACATGGAAACCATTGACAATACATATCTTTAGTACATGTTGCAATATGTATGAAGGATGTTGCTGCCTACAAGAAGATTTCAAGATGAAAGATCATCACTAAGGTAATATTTGATTTAAGTATTCATATTTATAAGTGTATAATATCTGGACAATTTTATGCAGGACTGCCAAAGGGAAGTATATGTCTTCCACAATTGATAACCATATGGTAGGATGGAAGATCCTTGGAAGAAATATGGTATGAAGAAAAGCTACATGACGTGAAACTAGACCAAATGAGAAGAAAGATGGATCACTTTGTAATAGAATGAATATATGACTCGTAAATGAAATAGATGGATGATCTATGCCCTATGAAGAGATCCCAAAGATGAAGACTGCTCAACAAAGAAATTCATGACATCAAAGGAAGGAGTTCTTATGAGCAGCTGGATGTCCCATTATTTTCCTAAAGAGTTGTTTCAGGTCCCTGATTAAAAGGGAGCCTAGAAATAAGTTTCTTACTTGGAGGAAACTTGGTAATTCTTAAGTCGTGAGGGATATTAGGTACATTCCTTGTATAGTAATCAGTACACATGTTCTCCCTAGTTGAGAGGGAGAGATAGACACATCATTTTTGTCTTCACCTGTAAAGACAAAATGGAGGATTGGGTAATATTTTGGCATCTGATACTCTTTGAGGATATATTAGGGCATCCAATATAAGAGTAGTAGTGGAAGGATCAATATTATTTGAGGATTGGGAATCCAACAGTAAGAATAGTGCTTATGGACATATCCCGAGTGAACTTGGGTGGGATATGATCCAAGAGAGACAATGATGAGGGTGTCTACTCATCATTGGTCTTACCAACATTTTAGCTAAAAGATCTCATGGAGAGATAAAGATGTTAGTCAAGACCTTGCACTATGACAATGCTAGTTAATATGATGCTATACAGATGGGATTACCAATCAGATCCTTCAGATTGAGAGTAACCATGTACCATTATGAATACCTCCCTAGTTAAGAGGGAGTGTCGAAAAGTGTAACTATGTCCAGTATTCATAATGACTTGTATTTATGAATTTATCTAATGAAGAAGACAAAGATAATAAAATTTATTTACTATATTTCTTGCATCATGGGTTTCATGAGCAAGAGATTGTGTTTATAGGTCAAAGACTTATTCTTGATGTCTTTAGGTTTTTGTCATCTTTTCATAAAAATAATGGAGTCATTATCACGCAAATGAAGTCATGTTACACTTATAAGAAGACACATTTTTCTATAGAAAAGTAACCCTCCATGACCTTGTCACTAGGCCTCTCCAAGTCGACCTAAACACCTTAAGGATCCTTCACCATGAAGTTGACTTACCTACAAAAGATCATGTCAGCCTAAATGAAAAATATAGTCACTATATATAACGTGATACAACCTCATTGTAGCACATCTAATTCAGATAAATCTTCAATTAAGTGTGAAGTACAATGTTTAAAGAGAAGAAAAAACAATGAAGTCAAGGTGAAAAGAAGGAGGCAGATCAGTGAAGTGATAAGGGTGATATGGTTTGGTCTTGAGTCTGATATCTATCTCGCATATCTCAGAAAGGAATTCAAGGGCTATTACAACATATAGAGACTTCGGTCTTGGGAAAAAGAGATACATATAAGGTATGTAAAGGAGACCGAGGAGGATGCTTAAGGAAGCCAAGGAAAGATCAAAGGTAACCAAGCAAGAGCACTAGTCTTGGAGTACTAAAACATAGAGACCGAGTTCTCTAGCGTATAGCGTAGTACAATGCACAAAAATAAGGATCGAAGAAGGAGTCGAGAAGAGTAGTGAAGGATAGTGACAAGGGTATTGGAGGAACACTTGTGTCAAGGGTCTTTGTCATAGTCTGAGTACTTGTCATTGAATATTTATAAGAAGAATTTATGATCCGGTTTTCCTCTCAAAGAGTGAGAGGTTTTGGACCTAGCTCACAAGCCTATATTCTGTGTCTCTTGTGTATTTGATAATTGACTTGATGAGAAGAACATAATAATCTAACGAAGACAAGATACAATCAAGAAGTTTAAGTTAAATCAAAAGTAATTATCAAGAAGAGAATTTTAATAAAAGCCCTAAATTTCTCAACATGAGGTTCAACGAGTCTCTATTTATATGATTTTTAGGAGATTCCTTTTCATATATGTGGGGCTAACATGATGATCATGAGGTCAACTTGGTCAAACTCAAAAATATGAATTTTCTCCATCGCTTGTCAATGAAAATGTGACCATAGCTACCCAAATTTTCAAAAATAAATGGGGCCATTTTTGCTACGGTAGGGAAGGAAGTGTTATATCACCATTATTCTAGACATAACCACTTGAACCAATGTGTTTGTTTATCAGATGCAAAACAACGAATATATCCTTCCAATCATGCTCACTATCTCAATTTTATCATTAGATTGGGGATGACATGATGAGATATGTGCCAATTGAGTACCAAGACAAGAAGATAATTCTATCTAGAAATTTCTAGTAAAAATGGGATCTCTGTCATTTACAATAATCTTTGGGTTTCCATGTATCTTTTTAACTATTTCCACAAATGCAATAACGACTGCACTATCTCTGGATGGATGAGATCATGCAAAAAAGTGTGCATACTTGGTAAGTCTATTAACTACCACCACGATGACACCCTTTCCTTCATACTTGGGTAGACGTGTGATAAAATCCATTGAGACCTCCTCCCAATGTTGACTTGGAATGGCTAATGGTTATAAATTACTTGGGGTCTTAATTATCTCGACTTTATTTTGTTGTTAATCCAAATATTTTACCACAAACTTTTGAACATCAGATTTAAGGTCATCCCAAAAAAATTCCCCCCTTGACACTATGGTAAGTTTTTTAAAATCCCAAGTGCCCTTTTATAATTGAGGTGTGCAATTCCAAAATAACTTTTGTTTTTGAGTTGGGATTTCTTACATAGTTAAAAGTGATATTTATACCACAATGAATATTTTTTCTAGATAAATGTATCATATGCACTAAGATCTTGCTGCAAATTTTGAATGAGTGTTGACACCTTCTCATTATTCTTCCATCCATCCCTTGCTTTGGTTGTCTAATCAGGTTGGATAATAGAAATGGCATAGAGCAATGCCTCCACATCCTCATCCCTTCTTGATAGTGCATCTGCAAATTTTTTTTGCTTCCCTTTTATGTAGATGATTTCAAACATATTTGTGACCCACTTTTGTTGCTCTTATGAAGATAATATTTGTTCCAAGATGTATTTAAGACTATCATGCTATGTTTTTACCTTGAAGTGTCTTCCCATTAGGCAAGGGCGCCATTGCTTTAGGGCATGTAGTGTTGCCAAAATTTCCTTCTCATGAATATGTTTGTGTAAATTATTTCCCTTGATCGGAGAACTTTCAAAAGCAATGGGTATTCCTTCTTGCATTAAAATGACACCAATGCCATTTCCTAAGGCATCCCATTCGACAATAAATGTTTTTGTGAAGTCTAGTGTAGCTAAGACAAGAGCTCGACACATTGCCTCTTTAATTCTAGGCATGCATATTTCTTCAGTAATGTTGTTAGAGGTGTTTTTATTTCCCCATAATTCTTAACAAACTTGCAATAATACCCTATCAACCCAAGAAATCCTTGAAGATGCCTTAACATTGTGGGGATTTTCCATTCCTTGATGGATTTAATTTTGTTAGGGTCGACCTTAAAACACTCACGAGATACAATATGACCCAAATATTCCACCTCTTATACCGGAAAGAAACATTTGGAGGGTTTTGCACATAATTTTTTCTCCTCCAATAGTTTGATAACCCTGTCAACATGTTTAAAATGATGTTTCCAAGACTTGTTGTAGATTTGCATATCATAAAAAAATACCAACACAAATTTGCTAAGGAAGGGTTTGAAAGTGGAATTCATCAAACCTTGAAATGTGGAAGGTGCAATAGTAAGGCCAAAAGGCATGACCAAAAATTCATAATGACCTTCATGAGTTATGAATGTTTTTTTCATAGTATCTTTTGTCTTTCGTTCTAATTTGATGATATCCTAAATGAATATCCAACTTGGTGAAGTAAATTTCTCCATGTAATTCATCCAAGTTCATTAACGAACGAAATGGGAAATTTATCTTGAACATTGAGCTTGTTGAGATATCTATAATTTATAGAAATACATTATGATTTGTTAAAATTTGGGGAAACTTCAGGATGAATTTCCCCACGAGTAATCCAATTACCCCAAGAAGAAACCCATCTTTCCCCAAAAGGAGAATTCAAATTGAATTAAAGAAATATTATTATTTGATTTGTTTGGCACTCCTCTAATTATTACTTGTTGATAATTTAATTGGGCAAGAAATCATAAAGGAAATTTGGTGAATATGTTTAAAAGAGTTTTAATTAATTTATAGTGGGCTAAATGGTGAAGAGTTCAAGTCAGATTCTCAAATTAATGGGTCACATTAAGTCATATGGAACCCCCCTTCCTCCTCCAACGATTTTTATAAATGGAGAACCTTTGAACTTATTCAACACATCAAGTGCAACTCATCAAAACCTAATTGATCTGAAATAGTCATTGACCTAAAGATGTCTCTTGGAGTGAAGAATAAGGATCAAAGTTCTTTGTATTTTTTTATGTCAAAGGTCGAGTCTAGGAGGAGGCACAAGTCTAATTGCGTGAGGGTGTTCTGTTGTGTTGGTAATATCTCAAGTGTTGAATTTTGTAGCATTTCAGAGAGGGCAACAACGTCTATTAGGAGGACACAATATTTTTTTTGATGACTTGCTACCTTAAGCTCAAGGCCGAGACCTAGAAGTTGTGATCGCTAATAGTTTTGGGCGCGATTTCTTAGCATGATTCCTTTGTGACAAGGCTGCATCATCCTTGTGATATTACAAGAGGGCCTAACCCTCAATTGGAGTTGGTTTGCGGTTGGAACATTGATATTCTATGGGTCGAATTTGCTTGAGAGGCAGCGTAGGCCTCGAAGGGTTTTTCAATGGAATTTAAGGGCTGAAGTGGATTTTTTTGGTACCCTAACCTGGACCGAGAGTCTTCCAGGAACTTTGCACAAGTTGAAGTATCATCAAGGATAGAATAATGTCGTCCCTCTGAGGCATGTGTTATACTTTTGTGTAGATGTTTTGTACAAATTGTAAAGAAAATATGTATAGGTGTAATGGGTTGGTAAAAATTGATTGATGAACCCTTAATTCAATACCTTATGTTTGGCAATGATGTATGGAAGATTTCTTATGACATTGAATTATTTCAATGGTAATATATGGAGAAGTGTTCTCTATAACAATGTTGTGTGATAGTACCATTATAACATTAATGTATGGCAATGACCCTTGATCTCGTGACAATTAAGAATGACAATGATATTTTGATCACGTTGAATTAGTTTCTAGCATTCAACTTCCCTTTATCCATGGGACCACTAATAAGATTGCTCAGATCCTTAGGAAGCACAATGTTTCGTCTACCTTTAGATCCATTAACACCATTCATAGCTCCCTAAGATCCGTTAGACCCTGTTGATCCTGGAAGCATAAAAGGTGTTTATTTGGTCCCATGTTCATGTGGGACCCCCTACATTGGAGAAATTGGTCATTCCATAAATCAAAGGATTCAAATGCGGTGGACATTAAACATGGCATGGCTCACTCCTCAACTTTACCCTAGCACGTTGAGAAGACAAAACGCCATATTTGTATAGCAGATTCCCAGATCAATTCCAGGGTTGATCATTTCCATCACCGGAAATTAAGAGAAGCAATTGAAATTAAAAAAAAGAAAAGAAGAAGCCTAGTACGCTAAATAGGAATGACGGTTGGAAGACTAGTAGTTGTTGGATTCCTTCCCTTTATTCGTAGGTTGGTCATTTTATCTCTCTCCCCCCTCTTAGATGTTTCTTTTTCTTGTGTTCTTATTTTTGATCTTTATATATATATATATATATAAACCTCTTTTCTTATATTTTTACAATTCATTATTTTCTTCATTTTCCTTAGATTTTTTGGGTTATGTATATTATATCTAAGTTGATTTAATTAATTTTATTTTTAGTCTTTTTATATTTGTTGATTTACATTTTAAATTTATTTACTTTGTATCCCATTGTGTTGTTTTACTTTTATCCCTTTTTATTCCCTTTTTCTTTTGATTATATATAATTAATAATAATAATAATAATAATAATAATAAATAGAAAAATATAGATAATGATTTATTATAACTTTTGACGCTTGATTCACTCTAATTCTTTCCCCCTTTTTAACTCTTATATATATATATATATTATTTTTAACGTTCAATTATTTACATTTTAATATTTAATTTCTTGGTGTTTTTTCTATAATGTCTAGTTTTGAATTTATCTGTAGCATCTCTACTATATAAGATTTCTAATGGATCAACTATCCATCTGTGTGTCCTTATGATGAACCACAGTAAGTGGTTCGAAACACATCGACCTCAATAAATTTATTTGATCAATCCAGAAAAGTCTTGAAAGATATTTTGATAGTTATGAATTGGTAATGATACTTTGTAGTGATGTTTGGGTTGTGAGTCTTGTTCCTATAACAGTGACATGAAAATGTTTCCTATGATGAATGTTGGTGATATATAAGGCAATGTCACCCGTGCTTATGACAGTGATAGTGATTCCTATGCTTATGGCAGTGATATCTTCAATGATGTATGAAATTACAGTGATGTATATGACAATGTGATATATGGCAATGATAGCTACATTGTAATGTATGGAAGTGATACTTGTGCTAATGACAATGACATGACTATGACATATGGTCCTACTAGAGTCAGATATCTACGCTACCTACAATGATTTAGAGACAACCTTAATAAAAGGCCTTGTAAATGCCTCCTTGTTAGATTTGATTATTGCTATCTTATGAGGATCTTGTATGATCAAGGGTTGGCCCTAGAAGGCCTAATGTGTTTGATGGAGAAAGAATTATGTATCATTATTATTGTACTTTGTATCTCAGTTGAACATTTGATGAATATCTAATACAAGAAGAAGAAATGATTATGGGTTTTCCCCTTTGTGGGGTTTTTCCATTGTCTCCGACCAAAATCGTGGTGTCTCTATTGTGTATGTGTTGATGGTGCTAGAAATACGTCAACCAATGGGTATCCTCGATGTGAAGTCCCAATTAGACCTCACATCGTTTGAAATAAGAGCCCCATCCGAAATATCGGCCTGGTTTCCATGTATTCTTATAGATTTTCCTTGGCTCTAATTGTCAGCAAGAGAGAGGAACAAGTGTGTGCCTTCGAAAAGTAAGAAGGTGTGCCTAGTGAGTGTTCGGTTGTAGGTGTCTCATGGTTCTTCTATTGCGGAGGGAGAGACAGAAGTGAGTCTTGAAGAGAGAGGTAATACTACCACCCTAGTAGAGACACACACAACCAAGAGGTATACGTCTAACATCCAACAGAATAACTCACAAAAGATGTGACGATCATTACAACCAATGAAAAAGAAATAACCAAAATAGTTCAACAACTTTAGCTCATGTGAAAGAAAACATGAAATACAAACATCTGCATAATAGTCTTACCAACATTCATAATTCATGAACGAAGAACGTGCTATCCTTGAAGCCTTTTGTTATTAAGTAAAAGTTCTAAGACACATGTATACAGTGAACAACACTAGCTCCAATAGTGAAGCGTTGGAGCCACTTCCTGCTCCTTAAAAGAACTAACTTATCACTTTATTTCCTTATGGGAGGAGCCAAAGTTAAAAGTCCCTTCCTCATACAATGAGGGTGTATATATAACCACGAAGTGATGCTTTACCTCCCTTGTGACTCTTTGACTACCCTCATGACTATTTGACTTCCTATGACTTTTCGACTTTACACGACTCTTCATATTCTGAATGTATCCTTTGGACTTCCACTTTACAATACATTTTGAATAGGTAATTACACAATCCACTATAATTATGTGGCATATGATGACTTCTGACAAGACATGACATGACACTGATGACATGGACTGCATGATGATGTGACAGTATCAAGTTGTCCTTCTTGATGCTTCTTTCTTTGTGTCTTCTTTAAAATATGGTACATGTTCTTCTTCTTCCTCCTCCTTATGACTTGAAGATGAGGAGTCTTCCATGTGATCTTCATCTTAATATTCCGTTAATAGTCTGGTGTTCCTTCATCTTCTCGCTTGATTATCATATTATATCTTCAGATCCATATGTGTCTTCTAGCCGAAACTAAGTGACAGACTAGGAAAGAGGCTCAGTAACTACTTAATTGCACGACTCAGGTATTCAGGGGTCAAGCTTGAGCCTTGAGACTATGCAATGTGCAATTAAGGTTGGATTGGGGTACACGATTGCGCAGTTTAGGAGCTTAGTGAGCCAAGCTGCAGGGTTTTTCAACTACGTAGTCCTGGTAGGCAAATAAAACCTGGTGATTGAGCAACTCAAGAGAAAGGTTTGGTATTGAGGTTTGAGACTGCACAATGCGCAGTTCAGGCTTGGTTGGATGGCATGATTGCAAATTTTTGGAGGCCAAGGCCTAGGCTTGAGCACCAAAATTGTGAAATGTGCAGTACTAGAAGGATAAGAGGCCAGGTGATTGTGTAGTTTAGAATCTCAGGATTGAGGCTTGAGGACTGAGACTGCATAATGCGCAGTGCTTACTTGGTTGGGGAGAAATATTGTGAAGTTCTGGGACTCAAGGGTTGGGCTTGAGAACCGAGGTTGTGAAATGCGCAGTTTGGGAGGCAGAGACTATGCATTTCTCAGTGCCAAGAAACAAGGTTGTTGCTTGAGTACTAAGAATTTGTAATGCACAGTTCAGGAGGGTTGGATGAGGCTAGGTTATCTAGTTGGGAAGTTTTCCAAATTTTACTAAGTGTGGGATCAGTGCAACTAATGTGAACATTGACAAGACTTGATTGTGATCACACACTTGAAACACTATGACGAAAAAACAACATAGATCATCCATAACACGTTAACAATATATTTCCTTCAATGCGACAACTTTGCAATGATTTTATGACAAGTGCGACACTAAAGGTACACTTTGCGATGAGTGTGACGACACTTGTGCGAAAATGATTAAAACCTTAGCAATGAGTGTGATTGATGTTTACGTGGTTATACCAACTAATTCACACAAATATAACCCCTTGAAACCATCAGAACAAGCATACATACATTGTACGACAACTAACATGCAAAAAGACAACAATTGCTAAAGCGAAAACGAATCTCAAGATATGTGAACGATAGTGAGAGTAACACATGTCAGAGCAAATATAACGTGAAAAAAACTAATTAGAGTGAAATCAAGTGAAAGTGATAACCGAAAACATGAAAACGACACTCGCAAAAACAAAGGTGCATGAAAGTGACAATTTTCAAAACTCACTGAAATGAAAGTAAAAATGCAGCTAGAATGTGAGAAATTGTCATTGTTAGTGCAAACTGATTGACGGCATGGATTAGAAATTGCACAGGAAAAATATTGATGGAACGTGTTATGCTTGTCTAAGATTGCGAAAAATAATGCGCTCATGCACTTGTTATAGACTAAGCATGTGTGAGCAAGTGACTTCGACACTTCCAATTCGAGAAGGGAGCTCAAAAGCATCAACTGACCAATAAGTGACTACGGAATGACCAAATGCAAGATATAAAATACGCTCCAAAATTTAAGTGTACACAAAATTTCAAAGGGTGTTTTTCACAGCGACAACACTTGTTGACACACTGGTAGAAATCCAACTTCTCTGCCTTGGTCAATTATTTCGTGCAGGGTCTGGTTCTTCAGGAAGTATTGATTCATTGCTAAGATTACTGTGGCATCCCCACTTACCCCGTGCATAAACATAATCCCATTCATTTCTATACTTGGTTAAACACAAACATAAGATCAACGATCACACAATGTTTCGAATCAGGATAAGGTAATGAAGTTCGCGAGCTTTAGATTTTTAGAGTATATTTTTTTATCTCTGGCATTGCTTTGCTGCCTACAGGCCTGGATAGTACCCCGATGGAGTCACTTCATGAACACAAACATTTCTCTGTTGCCAGCAAGCCTAGACAATACCCTGGCAGAGTTGCTTGCTTCACCTCTCTATGCAGGAAGCCTTTCTCTTCTTTCGCCTTTATTTATTTATTTATATAGGACTGTGTTTGAAATACTGAGAGGGGGGGGTGAATCAGTATTCCTTTCAATTACAACATTAGTTAATATTCAATTATTATCAGTGTTTGTACAATGATAACAGTAAACAAAAGGAACACAAATAAATTTTTTAAGGTGGAAACCCACTCCGGGACAAAAACCACCTAATGCTTTTCTAATAATTCTTTAATATTCAACTCCAATTGAATATAAAGCTCCAACTTCCTAGAATCTAGAAAATCATTCTTATCCATCTCCCATTGGATGGACGCTCCAATGCTCGAGATTCTTCAGTAGTCAACTGAACAAATGCCCCAATACCCAATGAGCTACAACTCACCCTAGCACCACCCTACCACCCTATAGAAGAATAAAAAAAGAATGGACTCTCGTACCAGTGAAAATGGTCCACTTTACAATGATATAAAATGATGTAGAAGAAGAAGACGCACTAGAACATAACCCCAACTATGACACAACCACCTAACGATGATCCAATACCACCCGACAATGTCTCTTCAACTCTTGGCAGATAGACACTAGTACAATTTTTACAATAATTTATTTACAATGAATTAGTACAATGATTGTATGCAGTGCTACCCACTTGAAGACTTCATGTGATGAACTTCTTGTTGTTCTTATGCACCTTGGTTGCTTCTCTTGTCATGCTACCCTCTTTTTCATCTTGCTTTGCTTTGCTGCCCTAGAAATTCTGGTCCTTTGCAGCCCTTGACAACACATGATCTAGCTTTTTCTTGCCTTCTAGGAGCTCGATATTGAATCTGGTGTATCTCTGTTATTTCAGATCCCCAATATTTGATTTTTGGTCTTGTAGTAGTCCTCTGAGTCATCTTTCCAATGCCACAGGTTTGACCCGATTTTTATTCTTCAAGGGAGAGTTATACCCAATCTCTCACAATGCCCTAATTATGGACTGTTTTAGCAAAGCGAGCTTGTACGACGTGCCACGTGTCACTGTTTCTTCATTTGGCTCTGAAATTGATAGAGAAAAAACTACAGTCTGTGCACTATCTGCCATTTTTTTACGGAATTCCAATCCGATACTCAGAGAGAGATTTATGACGATTTTACCAAGGTCACTTCTTTGAGATGAATTTCAGGAGCCTGCAAAAACCCTGACTTCCATAGATCATATCTCCGAAAATATTGCGCACCTTGATCTGAAATTTTCACAGCATCTTCCTCAGGATTTTGGCTTTGCCTCATTAAAATTTCAGCTTCTGAACCTTTGTAAAAAAAATTTAGAGCGAAAATTCCACGATGACCTGTTTCAGATGGAGAAATCCCTTGCATAAGGAGGAAATGAGGATCAAAATTTATATAAATGCTTAGGTTGAGAGGGGCTTCAACAAGTGAACGTGGGAGGGATTTTAGGAGCTTAAAAAATACTAATTATGACTTTTCAGTGTCCCATGCCACAACCCCATGGGGTTTTAACCCACTAACTGGGGGTACAAACTTCAAACATGAATATCTCTCAAACTGTGAAGAATTACGTGGCGTGCCATATATCAACGGAAAAATCTCGACAAGAAGAAACCATCAAAAGCATTCTTGACCCAGAATATAGTAATTTGGTAGGTAAAAATTCCCATGCAATATTAGGTTAGCCCCTGGTGCTACTTGGGTTGACATCAATGACAACCGTTGATCAACAATCTCCCCCTTTGGAATTGATGGAAACATAAGTACTCCCCCTGCGATCATGACACCTCTTCCTACAACATTCTCTCCCCCTTTGATATAAATGGAAAAGGGTAACTCCCCCTGAGACACAACCATCCTGCGGACCTGTACACACTTCCACTCCCCCTGATACACAATCGTCCTGCGGACCTGTAATCTAATGAGAACTTGGGAGAATCCCAAGCTTCTGACGAAGATATTCAAATGCTTCACGAGGTAAAGGTTTAGTGAAGATATCAACAATTTTTTATTTTGTACAAACATACTCAAGTTTGATATTCTTTTCACCGACTTGTTCTCTAACAAAATGATATTTGATCGGAATGTGTTTTGTTTTTGAATGCATGACAAGATCTTGGAGATGCTGATGGCACTAGTGTTGTCACAAAATATGAGAATAGGCTCAGTGACTTGTACTTGAAGATCTTTCAAATTTTGTTTCATCCAAAGGACTTGAGTACAACATGATGCTGCTGCAATGTATTCTGCTTCCGCTGTAGATAATGAGATTGAGGTTTGCTTTTTGCTCAACCATGATACGAGACAACCACCTAGATAGAATGCTACTCCATTAGTACTCTTACGATCATCAACGCTTCCTGCCCAATCTGCATCTGTAAAGGCTTGAATAATGAGATTGTTACCTTTGGGATACCACAAGCCATATTCTTCTGTGCCCTTTAGATATCAAAGAATTCTTTTGACGACAATAATATGTGATTATTTTGGTGCTGCTTGGAATCTTGCTACTTGTCCAACTGCTTGCATAACATCTGAGAGGCTGTTACATATAGAAGACTACCAATAATAGATCTGTACAACCTCTGATCCACCTCCTTATATGAGTCGTCTATGCTCAATTTGCAACCTGTTACCATCGGAGTAAGGATGGGTTTGCAATCTTCCATTTTGAATTTCTTGAGCATTTCCTTGATGTACTTGGCTTGACATATAAATATTCCTTTCTCTTGCTGAGATATTTGAATCCCTAAGAAATATGTCAGCTCACCAATTAAAGACATCTCGAACTCACTTTGCATCTTTGTAGAGAAGTTCTTACTTAGTCGATCATCATTGCTACCAAATATTATATCATCCACATATACCTCAACGATTGTTAAATTATCTTTATCTATTTGTACATAAATATTGCTATCAACAATACCTTTCTTGAACACTTGTTGACGTAGATATCCATCAAGACGAGCATACCATGCTCTGGGAGCCTACTTGAGACCATATAGAGCCTTCTTTAACCTGCAAACATAGTCTTCTTTTTCTGATAGTAGAAAACCTTCAGGTTGTTCGATGTAAACTTCTTCTTCTAATTCTCCATTTAGAAATGTTGACTTAACATCCATTTGGTAGACTTTGATTTTTCTTGAACATGCATAGGCAAGAAACATTCGGATGGCTTCCATTTTGGCAACTGGTGCAAATGTTTCATCGAAATCAATTCCTTCCACTTATGCATAGACTTTGCAAACCAATCTTTCTTTTTTCCTGGTAACCTACCCATCTTCATTCAATTTTTTCCTGAACAGTCCCAATGACATTTTTATCTTTTGGTCGTGGAACTAATTCCCAGGTGTTATTCTTCTCGATTTGATCCAATTCTTCATTCATAGCTGCTACCTAATGTTCATTCTGGCTGGCTTCCTCAAAACTACTAGGCTCAAAGGTTGCTAGAAAAGAAATGTGAGCTTGTTGTGATGAACGAAGCTGTCGCCCTTCATTTATGTCACCAATGCTTTGATTTGATGGGTGGTTCTTTTGAATCCATTATTTTGTTCTCCTTGGAGGAGCTTCTTGTTGTTGTTTTAGTATATCTTGATGATCATTGTTTACTTCTTCCTCGTTGATAGTTGCTTCTTGTTCTACAATTTTATCTGTGTCTTTTTCAGCCTCTGTCTCAGGTTTCAAAGATTCTAGATCCTCATCATTATTCGTTAGAACACCATCTTCGTTAAATGTAACATTTATGCTCTCCACTATCTGTTTTCATCTTAGATTATAACATTTATAGGCCTTTCTTTTGCGTGAGTAACCAACAAAGATACCTTCATCAACACATGATTAAAACTTACCCAAATTTTGATCTTCTCTTTTGATACAACATTTGCTTTCGAAGATTCTGAAATATTTTACATTAGCTAGTTTTCCTTTCCATAATTCATATGAAGTCTTGTTGCAATTATTTCTGAGAAGACTTCAGTTGATAATGAAGACTGCCATATCAATTGCTTGAACCCAGAAATTGTCATCCAATTTTGAGTCCTTCAACATTTTTCTACCCATTTCTTGTACGGTTCTGTTCTTTCTTTCAGTAACTCCATTTTGCTAAGGTGTTCGTGCTGTTGAAAATTGTCTTTTTATTCCATTTTCGTCACAGTATTGATGAAATAATTTGGAAGTGAATTCTCCACCATTATCTGATATTAGACACTTTATTTTCAAATCAATTTCATTTTCAACCAACTCCTTGTAGATCTTAAAGAACTCAAATGCTTCAGATTTTTTCTTTAGGAAACTGACGGCTGTCATCCTGGTATAGTCATCTATCATTAACATGAAATATAATTCTCCATCTAAGCCTTTTGTTCTCACAGGACCACATAGATCAGTATGTATCAATTCCAATGGATGTGATGCAAAGTGTTCTTTTGTTTTAAATTGGACTTTTGTCTTCTTGCCATGCCGATAAGCCTCACATAGTGTGTTGGAAGGTTTTGATATTTTCAGCATTTCTCATACTGCTTCCTTTTTGCTTATCCTGACAATGTTGTCAAAGTTCATGTGACCCATTCGTTTGTGCCATAACCAGCTTTCATCTTCTTTAGCTAGTAGAAATGCTTTAGTTGCTTCATCCAGAACATATATGTCGTTTGGAGTTCGACTTGCTGTAGCCACAATTTTACCATACCTGCCTTTCCTGATTTCACATTTTGTGCAGTTGAATAGCATTGTGTGTCTTTGATCACACATTTGTCCAACACTAAGCAGATTGTGATTCATGTTTTCAACTAATAGAACATTGTTGGCTATAACATCTTTGCTTTCGAGAGTGATGGTACCTGATCCTATAACATTTGAAGATCCATCATTTCCAAAGGATATGGTTCCATCCTTCTTCTCTTTCAGATATACAAATTTCCTTCTATCTCTAGTCATATGCGTTGAGCAACCGTTGTCAACATACCACACATCTTTGTTGTTTTGATCCTTGAGAGCGAGAGCACAATTATCAGTCTTCTTCTTCTTCCATGTTCGTTCATTCTATGGCTTTGAAGATTCTTCTAGAGGATTTTCAAGTCTGCAGTCTCTGGCTATGTGTCCAAAGTTCTGACATTTGTAACATTCCATATTATTTCTTAAATGTTCAAATCTATTGATGTTTCATCGAGCCCTGGGAGGTTCATATTTGAAGGATCTCCTGGAATTGTATTGGTTCCTAGGGTACGTGCGACATTCTACAGATTTATGACCAAATTTTCCACATGAATAACAATATCCATGAAAAATATGTTGGTACCTGGATGGAAATATTCATCGAGGAATCGTCTTCCAAGGATGTGCTTGCGAATCTTTTCCAATGAAGTCTACATGTATGTCAGGTCTCATAGGTTCATTGTATTTTGTTGTAGAAGGTCCTGCTTCTTCTTCTTTGTAACCAAGGCCAATTCTGTTGTTGTAAGATTGTTGATTGTTGATGAGTTCTTCCAATGCGCTTAAGTTGTTGGCATAGTTTTGGACAGTTTTTCCCTTCTTCACTTCGTTACGCAGCGAGACTACTTCAGCTTCTAATGCTTCCCTTTCTTGGTTGCTTTCTTCCAACTTCTTTTGAAGTGAATCTTCAATACATTTGTGTTCTTCAACTTCAATTTTGAGACCTTGAACTTGTTCTTCAAGAGTATTGGAACGGATCTTCTCAGCATTGAGCTCTTTTATAAGCTTGTTTGCCTCCTCATAAAATTCTTCTATGGTCAACCCTTATTCTTCATTGTTTGATACTTCTTGTTTATTGTGCTTGGCCATAAACAATACTTTCTCATTGGCTTCTTCTTTGCTGTCAATTTCTTCATCGGATGATGAGCTATCTTCTTTAGAGAGAAAGTTCCTTTTGGATCCTTTCTTTTTTCCTTGCTTGTTGAATTTCTTAAAGCCTTTCTTTCCTTTTGAGTTGCCATCACTTTTGTTTGGACATTTTGCTATGAAATGCCCAACCTCACCACAACCGAAACATATCAATGGAAGTTTACCTTTGAATTTTCCCTTACCAGCTTTTAGTTTTCTCGTAAAGTAAGCATATTCTTCATCTGAAAGATCTTCTCCATCATCTCCCTTTTCTTCACACTTGCAGGTGCATGTCATTTCAATTGAAGGTTGTTTGTCCTTATTTGTTTTCTTAGATGCAACGAACGCAGTTTCTAGATTTGAAGTACCCTCTTCTTCATCAAGTCTCATTTCATATGCTATGAGAACTCCATGTAATTCCTCTTTGCTGAGTTTGTCCATATTTTCACTTTATTCTAAGACCGATACCTTTGGGTTGAATCTCCCTGGTAACGTTCTAAGAATCTTCTGTATAATAGTCTTCTCGTCAACTGGCTCTACCAATCCTTCCAGAGTATTGGTTATTTCATCAACGTATTGGAATTATGTGGCAATGTTGCAATCTTCTTTCATTCTGAGTTGCTAAAATTTTGCTCTATAGATTTGAAGCTTTGCTTCTTTGTTATTTGAGTCACCTGCATATATATTCTCAAGCTTGTCCCATACATTTTTTTTGGTTTTACAACCCAACACCTTATGATAAGTAGATTCAATAAGTCCACTGATAATAATATTCTTTTCTTTTGCATCATTTACCAAATTCTTCTTGCCTTGTTCATCCGTGGTTGATGTAAATACATTTTGAACAGTGTCCCATACTTCGTAACCTTGCGCCAAGAGATAGACCTCCATTCTTCCTTTCCAGAGTGCATAATTATTTTCATTGAATAGAGGTACATCATTCTTGGTATGCTCCATGACCTCCTTCCAGCTGTTAAACTGCTATTGAAGGAACCAAGCTCTGATCCCAATTGTTGGAAATACTGAGAGGGGGGGGGGGGGTGAATCAATATTCCTTTCAATTAGAGCATTGGTTAATCTTAAATTATTATCAGTGTTTGTACAATGATAGCAGTAAACAAAAGGAACACAAATGCACACAGTTTTTAAGGTGGAAACCCACTCCGGGACAAAAACCACCTAATGCTTTTCTAATAATTCTTTAATATTAAACTCCAATTGAAAATAAAGCTCCAACTTCCTAGAATCTAGAAAAGCATTCTTCTCCAGCTCCCACTGGATGGACGATCCAACGCCTGAGATTCTTCAGTAGTTAATTGAACGGATTCCCCAACACCCAATGAGCTACAACTCACCCTAGCACCACCCTACCACCCTATAGAAGAATAAAAGAAGAATGGACTCCCGTACCAGGGAAAATGGTCCACTTTACAATGATATAGAATGATGTAGAAGAAGAATACACACTATAACATAACCAAAACTATAACACAACCACCTAATGATGATCCAATACCACTCGACACTTCCTCTTCAACTCTTGCTAGATAGACACTAGTACAAATTTTACAATAATGTATTTACAATGACTTAGTACAATGATACCTTTACAATGATTGTATGCAGTGCTGCCCACTTGAAGACTTCATGTGATGAAATTATTGCTGTTGCTATGCACCTTGGTTGCTGCTCTTGTAATGCTACCCTCTGTTTCACCTTGCTTTGCTTTTCTTCCCTAGAACTTCTGGTCCTTTGCAACCCTTGACAACACATGATCTAGCTTTTTCTTGCCTTGTAGGAGCTCGATATTGAATCTGGTGTATCTCTGTTATTTCAGATCCCCAATATCTGATTTTTGGTCCTGTAGTAGTCCTCTGAGTCATCTTTCCAATGCCACAGGTCTGACCCAATTTTGATTCTTCAAGAGAGAGTTATACCCAATCTCTCACAATGACCTAATTATGGACTGTTTCAGCAGAGCGAACTTGTATGGCGAGCCACGTGTCACTGTTTCTTCATTTGGCTCTAAAATTGATAGAGAAAAAAATAAAGTCTGTGCACTATCTTCCACTTTTTACAGAATTAAAATCCGATACTCAGAGCGAGAGTTATGACAATTCTACCAAGGTCACTTCTTTGAGATGAATTTCAATAGCTTGCAAAAACCCTGACTTCCACAGATCATATCTCCGAAAATGTTGCGCACCTTGATCTAAAATTTTCACAGCATCTTCCTCAGGATTTCAGATTCGCCTCATAAAAAATTCAGCTTCTGAACCTTCGTAGAAAAAAAATTTAGAGCGAAAATTCCACGATGACCTGTTTCAGATGGCGAAATCCCGTGCATAAAGAGGAAATGAGGATCACAATTTATATAAATTCTTAGGTTGAGAGGGGCTTCAACAAGTGAAAGTGGGAGGGATTTTAGGAGCTTAAAAAATATTAATTATGAATATTCAATGACCCATGCCACAAACCCATGGGGTTTTAACCCACTAACTGGGGGTACAAACTTCAACAATGAATATCTCTCAAACCGTGAAGAATTACATGGCGTGCCATATATCAACGGAAACATCTCGACAAGAAGAAACCATAAATATCATTCTTGATCCAGAATACAGTAATTTGTTAGGTAAAAATTCCCATGCAATATTGGGTTAGCCCCTGATGCTGCTTGGGTTGACATCAATGACAACTGCTAATCAACAGACTGTGCATTGACATTTATTTATTTCATGGGAAAAAGAGGGATCCCGACTTATTGAGAGAAGGAGAGGTTCTCCTTTCAGAGAATCATACATAAGACCTCTCATATTGGTTTTCTCGTTTATATTTTCCCCTTGCCCTTCTCTACATGATTAGATAGATGGAAGACATTGAAACAAAAAAACCCGAGTGTAGGCATGAAGTTTCCAAAATATACATGGAGATCATGGTTCAACACAAGGATTTCTTAGCGAAAGGATTGTATTTTCCATTGGAAAATTATCAACCAAAAGATGTAACCAATACAAGGAAGAAAGACAGGGAGTTAGCCAAATGTTGCAGTGTCACAAATTCTTTGCTTGTTTTGCCACATTACCTTTTGAGCCAACTGAGCATCTTCATGCAAGGTCTTACTGGTAGAAAAAAAAGGAAAAGACACAATACAACAAGAAATAAAAACCAAATCACAAGCAAAAGTGGATAAAACAAATCATAATGCAAGAAAAAAGTAAGAAAGATAAGAGGGACTAAAGAGAACAAGCATGGGATGAGTGCAAGAGAGGGAAAAATAGGATGCAACTAGTCCTACTCCTAACCTAACAACTAGAAGCTCAGTGTCATGTATATTGAAAATTCTAGTGAAGCCACGATAGTTGTTCTTGACCAACAATCACCAAGATGCGATCGATTAAAAAAAATATAAAACAATGTGCAACAAAAAAGATAAGAACTTGAAAAATTTTCGCAAAAATTTGAAGGTCTTGCCTGTGGGTGGGAATATGTGTCACAACCAATACTTTCATCCAATTCACATTCTTACCTTTTCAATGAGAACCATCATCTAACAAACCTCAGAATCTTCCTGCTGATGTGTCTCCATCTGCACCAAACTCCTTAGCAAGCGCGAGGAAAGATCGAAACTTGTTAGTTACGAAAAAGGTTGTCAGGTAAAATTGTTCCATCCATTCAATGATTGGATCATAAAATTCATGATAATCCTCTTGAAAACCCCAAAATATTAGAGAAGATGAATTTTCAATTAGAGGCACAAGATTACGGTCAGAATCTTGTGACAAAAAATAGATCTGATCATATTCAACAGTCATGTCAAGACAGTCACAGGACTTGACACAACCATCAAGGAAGGATAAAGTGCCTCAATTGCTCGACAAGTCTTTGAATAGTGAAATGTTGAGCCATAAATGTCAAAGGATGTAAAACATCTTTCATTGGATGTGTTGATGGGAAAATAGTAAGTTAAATAACAATCATTAGAAATAGAATCACGATCAGAAGAGCTGATTAAAGCATTAGATTCCCAGTTTGTAATTACCAAAGATAATTAAATTTGAATATTTTCGAAAATGATCTATAGAATAGAATCATCGTCCTCACGTGACAAGTGTAACAAACCATTTATTTGTAACTAGTTACACACTACACTAGCATCGTAATCGTCGAAAGACGTAAAAATGAATGCTAGTATAAAAAACACATGAAACTAGTCAGGTTAAAACAAGTGAAGAAGAAATTGATTCATCATATAACCCATGCATTAACTGATGCTCAAGAGGAATTCAAGTGCGATGAAAAAAAGGATTAGCATCAGAATATTCACAAGAAGGATCAGGAGATGATTGTTTTCAAAAGAGTGTGGCAGGTATGACTCCTTTGGCCAAAGATAATATTTAGAATAATCAACTTAATAGTTCCATGATTCTATGAGATATCTACATCCCAAAGCCGTCTTTGATATAGGAGATTTTCATGAAGATGAATCATCTTGAATCTGATCAGAAATTGAATCTTGAAAGTTTGAAATATCATATCCGCAATGCCAAATATATTTCAAGAAAGAATTTACATTGAGTGAAACCATGCAGAAAGAAGAGTTTTACGAAGAAAACTAGACTTGACTTAGGTTGGGGGTATTACCAGAGTTGAGAGGTCATGGCATAACCATCAACGGAGGTTGAATTTCCTCGAATCCCTAGAAAATCCCAGAGATTTCAAGGATTTTAAAATCACATTTCGAAGATTGAACCAAATCAGGCATGGTGTGAGAATAGTTTCTTTCACTGATTTTGATGAGATAACTATTAACTAGATGGAAACCATCTTTGTCACTAATTTGATCAGATTTTACAACTTTGACAACTTAATTAATTAAGTCGAAAGATTATTCTGATCACAAATCTTGAGATGGAGAAATTTCATGAGAAAGATGATTTGAAGAGTTGTCTTCATGCAAAACAAGAGATGATACAGGATGGAAATGATACTCAATGATCTGATTAATTTATCTTTCATCATGGAAAACCTCACTACCTTATGTCAATTGAGAAGTGAGCTAATGCAATGAAGAATTTGAAGAGCATGGAGTATCTTCATCACATGTAGATGCATCATAAACAATAGAGCACAAGGGATGGTGGGACAAAGTGGAATTTTCGATAAGAGCATAAAAAAATTCTAGATCTAAATCTTGCACATTAAATTTTTTCATGAGAAACAGAAATATCAACTGGTGCACTTGAGCATTCATCTTCACATACATCAACAGAATCATCATCATCAGAATGATTTTTGCTTAAGGCTATATATTGATTGAAAGAACTGATTACATTTGATTCACTACCGAGATTAGCAGATTGAAAATCATCTAAGAATGGAAGTGCATCATCTTCAGATGGATGATTTTGGAAAATAGAAGAAAGATTGGAAGCATCTTCACCTTCTTGATCCTCTACCCGTGTAATTTGATTAACTTGTATATGATCGCAATTTGAACCAACAACACGAAAACCAAGAGAGTGTGAAAAACTAGCTAGTGGAACAAATTGCTCAAGTGGATCATGGTACAAAGAGTCATGGCCTGTAGATGACATGGGATAACATAAATCAAAATAAGATTCGAGACTAAAATTATGAATAGTAACATCATCTTGCAGAATGGAGGAGTTAGCCTTCATCGTAGGCTTCATGATCCAATATGGAATTTCCTCCATTGAATCTAAATCGTGAAAAGTGGAAGAAGAATGAGAAGATGGATTAGGAATTTGATTTGTAAATTTTCCAACTTTATTACCATCACATGGAGGCACCCTCATCGAAATTGGAAAAGGAGGAGGACAAAGAAAAAAAGGAGCAGTAAATTCCTTCTTTGAAATTAGAGGTGTCTCGTGACTCACAAGAGTTGGGGAAGTAGAAAAAACAGGGAGGTTCAGGTTCATTGTTAAAAGGGATAAGAACCAAGTGCTAACACTCTTGTTTCAAGAAATACCATTACATATCTTCTTCAGGAAATTCATAACAAAGGTGAAGGAATCGATCAGAAAAAATCCTCAACTAATTCATTAGGTTGCATTCTTAAGTGATTGATTCTTTTACAAACTTTTCGGTAATTATACCTGTCAAAGGCTTGATGAAGTTCCTTGGGGAAATGATGAAGAGAATGGATGGAAGAAGGTGGAAAGATATGGCACCATTGTTTAACACAACCTTCAAGGGTGAGGAAGAAAATCACACAACCAAACTCTTCATCATCAATTTCGTAAGATTCACAAATTTTAAGAAAATCAGAAATGTGCTTAGTTATGGATGTTCCATACTCACCATCAAACTTCAACTGAGACAAGTGATAGAGAGGCTCATCAGGGATTGAAAATTGAAAAATGGATAAATTAGAGAAACACCCTGAGAGTAATATTTCAAGATGAACCATTTTAGATAAGAGGTTCAAAACAGATTCAATGGGCACAACTTGCCATATGGTCGTCCTTTTTGCGCAATTGTTGACGGTGCTGGAAATCCATTAACAAAGGGGTCTCCCTGATGTGAAGTCCCAATTAGAACTCACACCATTTGGAATAGGAGTCCCATCCGGAATATCAGCTTGGTTTTCATGTATTCTTATAGATTTTCCTTGGCTCAAACTATTAGCAAGAGAGAGGAACACGTGTGTGCCTTCGAAAAGCAAGAAGGTGTGCTTGGTGGGTGTTCGGTTGTAGGTGTGTCAAGGTTATTCTACTGCGGAGGGAGAGAAAGAAGTGAGCCTCTAAGAGAGAGGTAATAGTACCACCCTAGTAGAGACACACATAACCAAGAGGTATCCGTCTAATATCTAGTGGAATAGTGCACATAAGATGCGGCGGTCATTGCAACCAATGAACAAGAAATATTTGTCTAGTATCCCGTGGAATAGTCCTCATGGATGGGACAACGATAGCAACCATTACAACACATTCTCAACAAGATAAGTATTAAAATAACCGAAATAGTTCATCTACTTTATCACATGTGAAAGCAAGCATGAAATACAAACATCTGCATAATATTCTTACAAACATTCATAAATCATGCATGACGAATGTGCTGGCCTTGAAGGCTTCTATTATTAAGTAAAATTTCCAAGACACATGTATACAATCAATAACACTAGCTCCAATAGTGGATCATTGGAGCCACTCCTTGCTCCTCAAAAGAACTAGCTTATCTCTCTATTTCCTTGTGGGAGGAGCCAATGTGAAAAGTCCCTTACTCATACAATGAGGGTGTATATATAACCAAGAGGTGATGCTTCACCTTCCTTGTGACTCTTACAATACCCTCATGATTTTTTGAATTCCTATAAATTTTCGACTTTACATGAATATTCATATTCTAAATGTGTACTTTGGACCTCCACTTTACTGCGAAAATTCTGAAATCCAGAATTTTGCTGCAACAACTAATAATGTTCCTTCTATTTGTTAAATTAATTAAACAAATTATTTGTTGTTTCCCATGACAAATATCGAAACATATACACTGCAACCTTCACAAATAAAATATTGCGAAAGAAAATAAATGCTAGAAAATTAGAGAAATTATAGCACACACATAAATATATTGACACAATTATTTTTGAATAATTGTCCACGGGAAAACCCAATGCGGGAAAACCAGAGAAACATATGAGGGTTTCTTTATTAACCTTCAAAAATAATTCAAGTACAAGAATTCAGGTAACAAAATAGAGGAAAAATACTGAGAGAAATTTAGTGATAAATTCCTCACTATCCACAGTGATTCTCTAACCCCGTAACGAACCCTCTACCCATATGCTAGTCTCAGTGCGTTATGCTCTGCGCAGTGCTTTGATGTACTATGTCTCTCCTCATGCTAAACCTTCCTGAATTCGTCCTGCACTTCTGGACCACTGCTGACACCCTCTCTCTCTCTCTCACCTGCAACTCACCCGCTGACTCTATCTCCTCTGCTGAAATTCAACCATTGAGAAAATCGATCTACCTGTGCAACTGAGTAACTTCACTAGTGCATTCTCCATCTATCCATCGAATTCTTCTTATAATATTTTTTTGGAACACCAACGGCCAAGATTAAAACACAATAGATGGCCCAGATGATTTCCCTGTCAATCCATGTGAGTTTCTAGAACATTCACACAATGACTTAATTAATTATGATTAATTAATCATTTTTCCTAAGTTTATACTTAGGAGATATTAACAACTAATTAATAAATCTAATTAAATCGTCTCTAGGTGGAATTTCTGGAAACTATTTTTGGGTTTTGGAGAATACATATATTCTAGCCTCTCCACCAAATATCATGGCTAGAACACATTCGAAAAAACTAACACTCCCTCTTAGCGAGGAGAGTGTTTTAGTGTTGCAACTGCTACCACAACACATTGTCTCTACACCATCTCCTGTCATGTTGTTGATGTCTATCTACTGTTGCCCACCAACTACTATGCAACTCTGATATGCACTGCATCTGTATTGTTGTTGAGCCTATTGTACTGTTGCGAACTACTGCAACTCCCTGTCATATGTTGTTGCTGCAATTGATAATCCATCTGTTTCTGCTATTGAAACGGGTTCTCCACCATACCCATTTGTTCCCTGAACTTTATGAACATAACTCTCCCTAGAGCTTTCGTGAGTATGTATGCTACTTGATCTCCTGTGGGAACATACTGCAGTTGGACTTCCCCACGCTACACACAGTCTTTGATGAAATGACATATGATTTCAATGTGCTTCTACCTATCATGAAATACTGGATTCTCAAAGTGTTTCATGCAACTCTGATTATCACAGTAAACACTGGTTGCTCCCATCTTCTTCATGAACAAACTCACAAGAAATTTCCTAAGCCATATAGCTTTGCACGTAGTTGTGCTGGCTGCCATATATTCAGCTTCTACTAAGCCCAATGCTACTAACTTCTGCTTTCTGTTGCACGAAGAGATCATCCCTGATCCGACACTGAAGCAGTAACCAAAGGTACTTTTCCTGTCCATTAAACTACTTTCCCAATCTGCATCTGTGAATCCGCTCAATCTGACGTCATCTCCTCGAGTATATTTCAACCCATATCTGACTATTCCATGCACATATCTAAGAATGTGCCTAGCTGCTACCTAATGTACCCTTTTCGGTTCCACCATGAACTGACTAAGGGTATTGACAACAAAACAAATTTCTGGTCTAGTGTTGACCAGATACATGAGCGACCCAATGAGTTGTCTGTACAAGGTGGGATCGACTTCCTTGTCCCCTAATGCATATATATTATTCCAATTGGTAATCATGGGCATTTCCATGGGTCGACAATATTTCATTCTGAATCTCTTCATAATATCTATAGCATATCTCCCTTGTTCAAGGAAGATCTCCCAATTTTTCTGCCATACTTCCAATCCTAGAAGATAGTGCATCAACCCCATATAATTCATGTATGATTCTGCTTCAAGATTCCTTTTGCAGTCCTTTATGAGCCCTGATGATCCTGTAAAAAATAGGTCATCCACATACGAAACCAAAATGGGAGGCTCATTCTCCACCATGAAATAGTAAAGATTGGGAGTTGCATCACTCTTGATGAATCCCAACTATTGCAAATAACTGTCAATCTGACCATACCATGCCCTGGGTGCCTGCTTGAGCTAGTACAGGGCTTTATTCAACCTTCATACATGCATGCGCTTCTCATGAATTTCAAAGCCTTCAAGATGCTCTATACACACCTCTTCTTCTATCGCCCCATTTAAGAATGTTGTCTTGACGTCCATCTAGTGAATCTCCCATCCCATCTGCGCTGCTAGAGATATAATGAATTTGATAGAGGTATATCTGGAAACTAGGGTGAAGGTATCCTCATAGTCTATCCCTTCCTTCTGTGCATACCCCTTCGCCACGAATCTAGCCTTGTAATTATCTACACTACCATTTACAACGTACTTGATCTTGTAGATCCATTTGGAACCTACAACTGATATGTCTTCTGGTCTAGGCACTACCTCCCAAACATCATTTGTCATGATAGAATTGTATTCCTCTACCATGGCATACACCCATACCTGATGTTGTGTGGATTCCTGAAAGCTGGAGGGTTTTTCAACCTAAGCTACTAAATCTTGATATCTATCAGGTTTCTTGTGCTCTCTATTGTATGTCTTGGGAGATCTAACAAACTCCTCTGCATCCCTCAAGGTATGGTGTACTTCCCTACTAGCTCTTCCATTGGTGGTGGAAGGTTCCACCAATTACTCCTCCTGTTCCTACTTCTCTGTCTGCTGAGAACTCCCTGGATCTCCTACCCTTGAGGAGATACTGGTAGTGGTCATTGTAATCGATCCCTATGATTGTCCTCCTACTTGTCCCACTTGTTGTCTGTGCTATTGGACTAACAAAAATTCTATTGACTGATCACCTGCAGGCATCTCTCAAGATATTCTGAAAGCTCTGTCTTCCATGAACTTTACATCTCGCCTCACTACACTCTTCCTGCTGCTAGGAATGTAGATCATGTATGCCTTTGAGACCTCGCTATACCCAACGAGAAATCCCTTCTTCGCAGTCAGATCTAATTTACTACAATTTTCATCTAGAATGTGGCAGTAAGACACACTCTTGAATATCCTCAAATGACTTACTTCAGGCTTCTCCCCCGTGAAGACCCCTCTGGAATTTTTTTCCCCAATGCTCTATGAGGAGTTTTGTTTTAAATGTACACCATTGTGTTGCATGCCTCTGCCCATAAAAATCTAGGCAAATCCTGGCCATACAACATGGTATTTGCAACCCTGAATATTGTTTTGTTTTTCTGCTCCACTACTCCATTCTTCCATTGATTATATGGAGTTGTCCATTCTATTTTGATGCCTTCCCTCACGCAGAAGTCTATGAAGTATTTATCTGTGTATTCTCCACCATTATATAAACATAGCACCTTGATCCTTTTCCTTGTCGTGTTTTCTACGAGAGCCTTGAAATGATCAAATACCTCATCTTTGGTCTTTAAGGAATAGATCTAGGTCTTCCTGGAATGATCATCAATAAAGGTGAAAAAATATTCGCCACCGCTAAGAGATCTAGGGGACATAGGGCCAAAAATATCTGAGTGTATCAATCCCAACACACAATTTGCTATGCTATCACTTATGGGAAATGTTGCCTTTGCGTACTTCCAAAGTATGCATCATCTACACACATCATTGTGTTATATGCTGAGAAATGGAACTCCTGTTACAATTTCTCTGAGCATCTTAAGTGTTGCATGGTGTAAATGTCCCATCCTCCCGTGCCATAGTTCATTCATCTCCTTCCCATCGCTATTATCACCGCCTATTAGTGCCATTGGAGAATCAATCTGTAGCCTATATAACATGTTGCTCTGAGATCCAATCTGTATCACCTTCTTCCAACTAGAGTGTTTGACATACACTTTCTTTCCTATGAAGTGTACATTGTACCCCTTGTCCTGTAACTGGGACACTGAAATTAGGTTCATTCCCAATCCTGGCACATGCAGTATATTAGTAGCGCTGGTGTTGGTTCTTGTTTCTGTCTGAAATTCTATGGTTCCTCTCCCTACTAGAGTACACTTAGTTTTGTTTCCCATTGTGATTTGGA
The DNA here is from genome assembly GCA_034641835.2 of Pinus albicaulis. Taxonomy (NCBI): domain Eukaryota; kingdom Viridiplantae; phylum Streptophyta; class Pinopsida; order Pinales; family Pinaceae; genus Pinus; species Pinus albicaulis. The sequence continues at coordinate 684,132,957 of CM076584.1, read as the reverse complement.
AGTCCATCTGCTCCTCCTAACAGTTAGAGAAATATTCTCTAAATCCTATCATATGAGTTTAAGCTCCACTATCAATATACCAGACCCCAGATGATGCCAAACCTAACAAGCACACAAAACATCCTCCAACTTGGAAGATAATTCCAATTTTTCCCTACTGTTAATTCTATCCAAGATTTTATGTGTTATTTCTCCTTTCCTTCCCAACGTTGATTTTGCTGTTGCAAAATACTGCGTCCCAGCTGAAGATCTGCTCCGCAAAGAAAATATTGCTACTCCCTCTGCCTCTAACAATCTTTAATCTGGAAAATCTAATCTTCTTTGTCGACTCTCTCAAAGAAATAGAAATTTCCTCAAAATTTTCCCACCTGGCTAAATGGACTGTGTAGTCTCTAGGGATTCGAGCAGTTGCTTACCCAATGCTTAGAAGCTCCTTCTTTCTGCCTACAATTGAGCTCTCCTGCTTCTATCTGTGCTCTGATACCATGTGAAAATTCAAAAATCTATAATTCTACTACAACAACTGATAATTCTCCTTCTATTTGTTAAATTAATTAAAAAAATTATTTGCAGTATCCTACGGAAAATATCGAAACATATACACTGCAACCTTCACAAATAAATTACCGTGGAAGAAAATAAATGCTGGAAAATTAGAGAAATCTACCACACACATAAATATGTTGACACGGTTATTTTTGTACAATTTTCCCTAGAAAAAACCAATGCGAGAAAAATGGTGCAGCAGATGAGTGTTTATTTATTAATCTTCAACAATTATTCAAGCACAATACTTCAGAAAAAAAATAGAGGAAAAATATCGAGAAATATTTAGTGATAAATTCCTCACTCTCCATAGCGATTCTCTGACCCCAGAATGAACCCTTTTCCCATACGTTGGCCTCACCGCATCATCCTCTGTGCAGTGCTCTGATGTACTTCGTCTCTCCTCACGCTGACCCTTCCCGAATTTGTCCTACACTTTCAGACCATTGCTCACACCCTCTCTCTCTCTCACCTGCAACTCACCTGCTGATTCTATCTCCTCTTCTGAACTTCAACCACTAAGAAAATCGATATGCCTGGGCAACTGAATAACTGCATTGGTGCATTCTCCATCTACCCATCTACTTCTTCTTATAATCTTATGTTGGAGCACCAACAACCAAAATTAAACATGATTGATGGCCCAAATTTTTTCCCTGTCGATCTGTGCTAGTTTCTAAAAGATTCATACCATGAATTAATTAATTACGATTAATTAATCACATTTACTAAGCCTTTAGACTTAGGAAATATTAAAAAATGATTAATAAATCTAATTAAGTCACCTCAAGGCGGAATTTCCAAAAATAATTTTTAGGTTTTGGAGAATACATATATTCTAGCCTCTCCACCAAATCGCGTGGCTAGAACACATCTGATGCTACAAAAACGAGCATTTACAATACATTTTGAATAGGTAATTACATAATCCACAATAATGATGTGGCATATGATGACTTGTGACAGGACATCACATGACATTGATGACATGAACTGCATGATGATGTGACAATGTCAAGTTGTCCTTATTTTTGCTTCTTTCTTCGTGTCTTCTTAAAAAGACGATACATGTTCTTCTTCTTCCTCCTCCTTATGACTTGAAGATGAAGAGTCTTCCATGTGATATTGATCTTGATCTTCTGTTATAGTCTAGTGTTCCTTCTTCTTCTCGCCTAATGATCATCTTATCTCTTCAACTCCATATGTGTATTCTAGCATGTCATCCTTCTACATCTCCTTCTTCATCATCTTGCCATGGAATGATAGAGTACCTACATTTTCAATCCACTCATGACAAGATGACATCAATATGATAAACCCCTAGTCTAAAATGGAGCACATTAAACCATTGAATGAGTCAGAATTAGGTGGTAGGCTGGAAAAGAGGCTCAGTAACTGCACAATTGCACAACTTAGGCAGTCAGGGGTGAAGCTTGAGCCTTTAGACTGCGCAATGTGTAGTTTAGGCTATACTGAGGAACAATATTGCATAGTTTAGGAGCTTAGTGAGCAAGGCTGCAGGTTTTGCACTGTTTCACTCAACTATGCAGTTATGGGAGGAAAAAAAAACCTGGTGATTATGAAGTTGCGTTGCTCAAGAGCTCAAGGGTTGGGATTGAGGTATGAGACTATGCAATGCATAGTTCAAGCTTCACTGGAGCGCATTATTGTGTAGTTTTGGAGGCCAAGGCCTGGGCTTAAGCACCGAAATTGTGAAATGCGTAGTACTGGAAGGAAAAGAGACGTGGTTATTGTGCATTTTAGGAGCTCAAGGCTGAGGCTTCAGGATTGAGACTGTACAATGCACAGTGCTAGCTTGGTTGGGGAGAAATATTATGCAGTTCTGGGACTCAGGGGCTGGGCTTGAGCATTGAGGTTGCAAAATGAGTAGTTATGGGAGGTAGAGACTGCACATTGCGTAGTTCCAAGAAACAAGTTTCTGCTTGAGGGCTGAGACTACAAAATCTGAAGTTCAGGAGGGCTGGATGAGGCTAGGTTGTCTAGTTGGGAAATTTTCTAAATTTGACTAAGTGTGGGATTTATGAAACTGAAGTGAACATTGACAATGCTTGATTGTGATCACATACTTGAAACACTTTGATGAAACAACAACATAGATCATCCAAAACACGTTAACAACAAATTTCCCTTAATGCGACAACTTTGCGATGAATTTATGACAAGTGCAACATGAAAGGTACACTTTGTGAAGACCGTGAAGACACTTGTGTGCAATGCTTAAAACCTTGGGAATGAGTGTGACTGATGTTTACATGGTTATACCAACTCATTCACACAATATAACCCCTTGAAACCACCATAACAAGCATACAACCATTGTGCGACAACTAGCATGCGAAAATACGACAATTGCTAAAGCGTGAATGACTCTTGCGATATGTGAACGATAGTGATAGTAACACATGTCGGAGCAAAGTTAACATGAATAAACCACTAATTAAGTGAAAGAAAGCGAAAGTGAAAGCCGAAAACATGAAAACGACACTTGCGAAAACAAAGGTGCACGGAAGCAACGATTTCCAAAAATCATCGAAATGAAAGTACAAACGCAGCTAAAATGTAAGAAATTATCATTTCCAGTGCGCAGAGATTGCCGACATGGATTGGACATCACACATGCACAATATTGATGGAACGTGCTATGCTTGTCCAAGATTGCATAAAAGAATGCGCTCATGTGCTTGTTACAAACTGAGCATGTGTGAGAAAGTGACTTCGACACTTCCAATCTGAGAAGGGAGCTTAAAAGCATCAACTAACCAAGAAGTGACTACGAAATAAACGATCACAACATATATAGTAGGAGCCAAAATTTGAGTGTGTGCAAAATTTTGGAGGGTGTTTGTCGCAATGACAACACTTGGCCAAAAAAATTGTACCCAAAAAACTAAATTTTGTGCACTTTCATTCATTTTTGACATAATTCAAATTTGATGCTTGAAGAGAAAGTTATGGTGATTTTCCCAAGGACACCTATTTGAGACTAAGTTATGAAACATACATAAACCCTAAATTCTTTTAAACTATCTCTGAAAATATAGTGAATCAAGGTCTAAATGTTTTACCATATCTTCATCAAGATTTCACCTCCACGTGGTAGAAATTTCACAGTCTAAAGGTTCACAGGAAAAAATTTATAGTGAAAATTCCCCAATGACATGTTTGAAGCAGCAAAACCCTAAGATCAAGAGATCTAATACCAAATGTTATGTATCCAAATCAAAATAATGTTGAAACATAAGAAAAGATAGATTACAGACTTGATAATAAGCCACTTCAAGGGGGAAACCTCCTTTAATTATATCACATAAATGAAAAATTCTTGGATGATTAAAATGACAAGCCCTAATTGGTATATATAGAAGTCTAAAGGGCCAAAATATAATTAGGGCCTACATAACAATAATTATGTAAGGGCACAACAATAACAACAATGGGCTTTTATGGGGTAAAACAATAAAAATATATGGGCTACACTAGTATTATAGGGACCTAACATAACATAAACACAACAAGCAAACAAAGTTTAAGACTTCCACCATTCTTTAATTGGGCATTAAGCTTTTACTCTATTAGACAGATGTACAATATATTTACAGTATCTACATCACATGTGCATAATAAACTAAGTCCAAATTAGTTGACACCTAACAAAATAAATATTTTATATAATATTTGAAAATATGATTTGAAGCATGTCCAAAGGTCAAAATCCATACATTAGACTTGCTTTGAATAATATACCCTCGATCAAGTTTATTATTTTTATAAATAAAATCTCCATTATATCCTAGGATGTAGCTAAAAAGAAAAAAAGGGATTTAAACATATAACTCTTGTAATTTTATGTTCACGTCATACATAAATTTGCACTAAAAGAATTTATCCTAACACTAAAACAAAATGACTGAAAAACCAATGAATGCTCCATATCTACACAAACAAAAGTGTTGAATGTAAACCTTGGAAGTGTAAACAAAACATACCAAGAGATGAGACCGACCTTGTAAAATATGAAATATAATCTACTCAAATAACAACATGAATGTAATAGACAACAAGTTGAAATTCTATAACAATAATCATTAACTTCTCAATAATACATAAAAGCAATATAATATTGTCCAATATGGACTACAATGGCCTCTCTAAAGTCTTCACTCTTTCAATGTATATGAACGTAACTAGTGGACCTTCCCTTACTAATGCAAACTTGATAAGAGATGGGAAAGTAACTACAAAAGCAATGCAAAACAATATCCTTTGTGAAAGCAATCATCTACCACACATAACAAGGAGTCTCTCCTCATGTGTAACTCCCATCATAAATGTATCATAATTTGCAGGAGGAATATTTCACAGCTCTGCGCTAAATATACATAAAATATCACCAAATATCATATGGGTATGGAATTTGTAATAGGAATGTAAGGGAACCTCTCCCACATGACACACCCATCTTACAAGGAATCTATTTCAACAATCATGCACTCTCTTCCTAAGAAGACAACTCTAAGAAACCAAAAAACAACACTCCCTATCACCAAGGAAGGTGTTCTCTTACAAATCAAACTTCTACCTAAAAATCTTGAACTTCCCCTTTGCAAGGGGTTTAATTATAATGCTATCAGCATTTGCATCAATAAAAATATAATGAATAATAATAACTCTCTTTTGTATTATATATCTTTAGAAATTGTATTGAATATCTATGTGTGGGGAGCAATCTTGAAACATCAAATTCTCAGAGAGCATGATGCAACTATGATGCCCCCAATACACAATTTTGGTCTATGACATTTGATTAGTCAACTCTAAAATCAAGTTGCAAAGAAAAATAATCTCACAATATGCCATTAATGCTATTATGTATTATGTTTTAGCTTGATTGAGTGCATCTATTGTCTACTTCGTAGTAAGCTAAAAATCATACCTAAACCACAAGTTGAAGTGGTAATTAAAAGTTGCTTCTGCTTACATCTCCTAAGTCCCAATCTGAATTTACAAATCCATGTAAAAACAACTCTCCATCTCCTAAATGCCTCATGCCATAATGAATTGTACCCTTCCATAATGAATTGTACCATTCAACTATATGCACTAATTCTTGGTAGATTTCCAATGAATTTGTTATGATTTAATTATGAACTAGCTCAAAATATTAACCACACAACAAACATTGGGACTAGTATTCACAAGATACACAAGGGAATTGATTGGAATCTAAGTCAATATCTAAATTTAGATTTGACACCATAGGAGTGGCCAAGGATTGCAACCTAACTTATGAAATCTCTTCAAAATATCCATTGTGTACTTCCCTTGCCAAAGGAAGACTTCACTTTCTCCCTTCTAAACCTCTAGACCTAAAAAGTAATGCAGAAGACCAATTTCATTTATTTCATATTTGTTCATTAACTTCTTATTGCACCATGCAAAGAGCTTCTCACAACTACCTATAAGAATTAGATCATCTACATGTTGAACCAAAACAAGAAAATAAAATTTATCGTATAAATAATAAAAATTCATGTTTCTTGTAGTTTTGGTGAAGGTCAACTTTAGATCATTGAGTACCAGCATGTGTTGTATACTTAAACCCATAACGGGTTATTTTAAACTTATACACCTGGTCATTTTTCCCATGCACCTCAAAACCTCTCATTTAAGTAATGGATACTCAATCTTTAATAAAATCATTCAAAAATTAGTCATTACATCAATTTTGTATAAACGTCAGCCAAAAACTAATGCAATACGCATGCTTAATCTAATAAATATATACTTTGTGACTGGAAGAAAAATTATTCTCATAGTCAACTCCCTCTTTATATGAGAACCCTTTGACTACAAATTTGGATTTGTACTTATCTCTAGTCCCATCTATTACATGCTTAGTCTTGAATAACCATCAAGAATATATCACAATATTTCCCACTAGCCTTAGCACAATCTCTCACTATTGCTATTTTAGATGGAGTTATACTCCTCAACCATGCCATCATACCATACCTGTAACCTACCCTCCTACCCCCTTAAGTATTTTTGGTTGTGGGAGGTGTTACTTGTTTGATTTAACCCAATATCTAAGGTCTATTATGAATATACTGTTACAACAACCTCTTTTTCTCAAAGTCTTCAAAACTCAAAACAAATGCCACCATCGCATTCAATTTGCGGAGAGATTGATAATATAAATTTAACTTTAATATGACTCCTAAATAAAAATTTATACCCATCAAAATTTTAGCTAGCTATATTATGCCACATCATCATTATGCTACAATGTAGCATCCATGTGGTCCCCATCTCACCTTCATGGCACTACCATGTCAACATTGCATGGGTTCCACTCTGTCCTCTCACCGTGACAGATTTGTGTTACTTTTCTATTATATTTGGGCCAAAACATATCTAACGTTCCACCTAGGTGCACACCCTCACCAGACACTCAGAACCCCGAATTCAATGAGTATGAGGTTAATATAGCACAAGGCCCACCATATACTACGCAACATCCACATGATCCCTTCCTGGCCACCGTGACACTACCACATCAACATAGCATAAGGTCCACTGACTCTCTACTACTCTCTAAGTATATCCATTTACCTTGTATTGAATTTGATGCAGGGCCCATTAAACAATATCCATCCCATCATACGTGGGCCCACATGAAGGTACATTCCCTTTCCACACCCATATCCTCAAATCCCTGTACTCCACTTGAAGGTAATATGGCCTAGGTTATATTTGTGCCCACACAAAGGTGTGCACCCTTTCCACACTCAGATCCCTAGATCCCCAAACTTTGCTTCAAGTTAATTTGGATCATGTTATATCTAGGCATTCTCATATTTATGTATCCTCTCTAACATATGGATCCCCAGATATCGAATGGAAATAACTATTGAAATGAGAAATCAAGCCCTATATGAAACATGGCCTCCACATAAGTGTTGGTCATTTCCAACCCATGGATCCCCAAATATCGGATGTGAAATATGCTTGAATAAAGAGATTTAGCCCTAGATGAGATCTGAATTAATTATTGGTCATTTCCAACCTCTGGATTCTCGGATCCCAGATTCGACCATTTATAGAATAGAGGAATATGACCTCGAATGAGATCCAACCTTCATAGTTATGTTGGCCATTTCCAAGCTTCGGATCCCTAGATCTTGGATACAAAAGGCTCTCGAACAAATAAATCCATGCCATTATAGAAGAGGCTGCTCCTTATCAATCGCGGAACCTAGATATATGAATTTCCTATGGACGCGCTAAGGAAAGGGAAAAGGAGAAATATGGGGACTTTCATAAGGCAAGGGAGCAAAAGCGCAAATGGAAGATTTCCTCAAGATAATGGACCAACCTAAACATTAACTCTCAAAAATATTGTACCATGTCTAGAATAACATCAAAGGGCATTAGTAAGGGCCCAAAATACACTCGATCAAGAATAAGAGAAAGGGCATGGCTCCAAAAGCCAAATTCACATAGATTCAACATTGTACAAAGATAAATATGCAAAGAAATTCAACTCTACTTGTTTGTTTCAAGTTAGTTAACTTATTCAATGAGATAGGATTCCTTCATTCATATTCAAGGAGACATAGGTTTGTGTGACCTCTCAAGAGGGCTTCAGACCATGATTTAAATAGTATGAATCTCAAAATATTAAGATAGATATAGTTCTCATCCACAACCATATATGAGTGTGTGCAACCCACAAACCTATCACATCATTACTGAACTAAGTAATCATTAATGACAACCAAATATTCATTTAAATTTGCATATAAAATATCCTCCAATTCTCAAGTATGGCAACAAACTTAGCAATGAAAAACATTCCTCATAACCATAAACATATAAGATAGTTGTCAACCATTAATATAAAAATTATTTCAATCATCCTTTCATGAGTAATATAGGACCATACATTATTCAATAATAAAAAAAGGTTTTCATAATTCATAATACAACATGCAAAAACCATTATACTTATATGAGTGTGCTAGAATAGCTGGCAACTAAAGGAGAGAATTCCACTCTCCACCCAACCATAGGTCAACTACACTACAATATCTCTTGCAAAAAACCACCCCTGAGCTAGATCCAAAGCGTAAGGGGATGCTTGCACAAGGGATTCACACCAAAGGCTTGGTAAAACACTCTAAGAGTGTAATGTTCCTTTTTCAGGAAACTGCTACAACAATGAGAATATCTCAAGATATTCTAAAGTTCAAGCTCTAGCAATAAGCAAGAAGTACAATAATGGTGTAGCAGCAACACTCAACTCATAAAAAATTGAGAGAAATCCATAGCCTTCTTATTAAGAAATAGTAGCAACAAATGGATACAAGATCTCGAGGAAAATGATACTCAAGATGAGCCATGCTCAGCCTCAAAGAGCAAGTACATCAACCATGACAAAACCACTGCTACATATGTATGCTCAAGCTATGACTGTGCAGTCTATGAAGGGAAACTGCTGCATAAAAGTGTCAATACACAAATATATCAATATGTGGCTCAAATACAATAGGGGGAGCAAGATCTCAACCCCTGGAAACAATAATGCACAATCCCTAAAAGGATTGGTTGCAAAACATACAAAATGGCAATTCCTCAGAAATGCCGGAGTTGCTGGGTTGCTGCAGCAACTCAGAAATAAAACTGGATAGAGATGGCTGAATCTGATGCTCAAACTGAATGTGCCTCCTCCAATGGATCTTTCAAGTGAAAGGCTGATCCCTTCACCAAAGATATCTCCCTCAAATATTCTGCAAGAGCCCCACTGTAAATGCTCCTCTCAAAATAATGCAGTTACTGGATGGAACTACACTGTAGGGCTATGGAATGAGTTGGCCTTGATGCCAAAATCTGCAATCAGCTCTGGGATGCCTCGAAAATGATATCCCAAAGGAAAGAGGGACTCCTCCTCTGAAAAAATAGCTGAAGGGGATGGTGTAGTGAACCCTCACTGCAACACCCAGCAACACAGTGTTATTCTGCTGCAGAAATAATGTTGTCTTGATGGAGGATGCTTGGCCTCAAGCCTGGATGTGAGGAAAATTAAGAACAATCCCTCAAGAGACCTCTCAAGAAGGAGAAGGAATCCTAAACAGGAATTCCTCCGGCAATTCTTGCTAAGCAGCAAAGAATGCTCCAATTGTCTAACTAGACAATTAGATGAATAATACAAGCATGAGAAACAATGGTTGCCTTGTCCTCCTTTTAAACAAATGGAAGCCCCTCTCCATGGGTCCCACTCATTTTAGGGTTTCCTCCACCAAATAACCCTTTCCTCATTCATACTGCGCTGCTTCTCTAAGTGTGCTCCACCTCTTGGCCCAGCGCTGTTGACTTGGTCAAACTTGACCTTGTCCACTTGCAAATAACCCTGTTCACACATGAGGGTGTGAAAACTAGCTCCAATGATTATCCCCTTTCATACATAGAGGGATTTTATTGAGATTTTTATTATGAATGGGTCTCCTTACCCATTTATTCTCCTCCTAGGTGAAATTAGCAAAAATTAATGTTCCAAATTATTGTCGGAAAATTTGGGAACATTACAAAGAGATGGATTCCATTATCCAGGTGGTTTATCAAATGCTCTCTAGTAGTGAGTACCACAATGAATTGCTTACTTCTCTGAGTTTATACACAAGGGTTCACCCTAGGGTGAAAATGGAGATGTTTCTTTTTCTAGGAGGTTGAATCCACTCTCTAGGTGGTCTCTCAATTGTCTTTTCATAACAAGCACCATAGGGGTTTGCAATCCATAATCCTAATGGTTAAAAACTCTTTAGAAAGCACCACAATGACTCAAATTGTCCTATATAGGTGGTTAACAACTATATGACAACACCACAGTGATTTTTTCATCCACCAAGCCTCCCACTGACCACTCAAGCTTATAAAACAAAATCCAGTGGCCTTAAATACAAATTCATAGGGATTGACACCCAAGGTCACAAAGTACAGGCTCACCAATAAAATCCATTGCTGCTAAGTCATATTTATCATACTCCATAGTTCCACACAATCCACAATTAGGCTTAAATTCCCTCTATCCTCTAGTAGAATGAGAGTGCCCATGCACCAAAATCAGAGAGAGAGAGAGAGAGAGAGAGAGAGAGAGAGAGAGAGAGAGAGAGAGAGAGAGAGAGAGAGAACCAATTCCCACACATGACCAACAACCAACCAACACCAAGTGTCAAACATGGAATTACTGATTAGAAAATGTCCAACCACATTTATCTTCTGTTGTGTGTATATATAAATAATTTATCTACGTCCCTTAATGCATTTGAGATAGAAGAATCTTGGCTCATCCTCTATTTTACTGAAGGTTCATTCTGGCTATCTCCTTGATCCATGAGGGGAGAAGGGGCATGGGTAACACCCTCTTCTGCCATCGCCCCAATCTAATCTCATAAATGACCATCAACCAACTCAGTTCGTCCCCAATCTCATCACAATAAAATTTGTTAAAAAAAGGCTTCCTTAGTATCAAATTACTTCGATAGTTAAGTTAGGGCTATGTCATGTCTTTTCAAAACTTGCAAGAAAGAAACTTCACCCACACTAAGGATCCTTAAGGCCGTCCTTCCTTTAGCTAGGTTAATTAAATTTTAAATAATAAATAATAAATGTTTGCTCAGTATATTAGCCAATCATGGTTCTCCATGTTGGTATTTTAGTCACATTTAGCTTTACAAAAAGTGGGGGTATAACAAGGCATGTTAAAAACCCCACCCCCTTAAAGGAAAATTGTCTGTGGTGTTCTATAAACCAAAACGAAAATTGAGCTTTATAGTTACAGGTATTTTACATTTGCTTACACATTAAACAAAATTGGGTAGTGCTACCTCATTTATTTCCATATTCCCAAGTGCTTCATCTGATCCAAAGTTCTTTCATTGCACCTTGACCTACTCTATTACTCGATTCCAGAGTGTGGCCTATCTCCGATCCAAGATGCACAATGGTTCTGTTTGGAATTGTTCCTCGAATTCCACCTATATCATAAACTAATTAATCACATGTTTAGTGTCACATACATACTTTTTAAGAAAAAATATGTGAAATACTTTGTGTGCTTTCATAGTGGGTGGAAAGGGCAGGCTATAGCCATTAGTTACACTCTTTCCAAAATCTAAAAAGGTCCACAAAATATGGGTGCTAACTTATCACAAGACCATTTTTAGTAAGCTCTTCCTTGGTGTAATGCAGAGATATACATGGTCTCCCACTTGAAATTAAATATGCATTCTCTATTGATTTGCATAGTTCCTTTTCTATCCTGGGCTACTTTTAGATTATGCCTGAAATCACTTACTTCCTACTTCATTTCCTTCAACATATCAGATCCAAGAACCACTATGTTTGTTAGGTAATCCCAACTAATATAAGTGTTACATTTTAGGCCATACACTAACTCCAAAAGGTTCATCTTCAATGACTCTTAGTAATCGTTGTTGTATGCAAATTCAACTAATGGAAGGAACTCTTCCCACCTATTTGGATGATGCATAATATTCATTCTTAGCATGTCTTCTAAGATTTTTTTCACCCTTTTAGTTTGGATGTTTGTCTGAGTGTGATAGTTTACGCTAAATGCTAGTTGAGTCCCAATGCCATCAAACAATGTTTTCCAACTTTTTGATGTGAACTTGGCATCCCAATCCAAAATAATCTTCTTGGGTATGCCATGCAATCTAAATACTTCTTTCATAAAAATATGAGCTATATCAATAGCTTTGTGGGTGGACTTGACAACTATCAATTGATTTTCCTTGCTCAATTTGTCCACTACTGTTATAATTGTTGGATGTGTGTTATATTATTTCCACGACTAGTATCCCTTGTTCATTGCAATGGGCGCAACAAGGTGGTCACATGGGGGCACAACACTCCCTGTCGGGGGGTTTACATGGGGGAAGTAGCCCCCCTTCACGGGGTCCGGGGCAACGCCCCGAGATTTTTTTTTTGGACCGAATATTAGGTGGGCGGACCTACCTATGGTTTTGTGCATGGGTTTTGTACATTATTTTTGGCATGATGGTTTTCTGTCCATGGTATTTTGTAGATACAGTCAAGGGAACTATGATTATGTTATGATCTAGGGTTAATGGATTGGGGTTTATTAATGCTTCAAAAAGAAAATATATATTTATTGTAACATTGAAAGGAATATAATGAAAAATAAATCTAGTAGTCCCGGTTTTGGGATCTAGGGGAAGATATCTATGTATATTTGTTTTATGTTTTATGATGTCACCATTGTTTACTTTCTGTTTTAAGAATTCGTTTGCAGGTAATTTATGTAGAGTGTTAAAACCTACAATAATGGCATCATGTTTTTAGGGTGTCTTTGGAAATCCCATGATGAAGCCCATGTATATGACTTCCCATTTCCACTCAAGAATTGAAATTGGTTGGAGCAATCCTGTTGTGTGATTGCATTCTAATTTGACTTGTTGGAACTCCAAAAATCCAATAATGTACTTAGAAATTTCCTTCTTCATTCCAGTCCATTAGTATGAATTATTTATTGTTGTTAACATTTTATGATAACTAGGATGACCTAAACAAGTAATCTTATGGAACTCATTCATTTTGAGTTTCTTTATGTTGCCTATATAAGGAACATACCATCTATCGTTGAACTACAATATACCATCATCAATGAGCATGTAATTATTTCTTAATGATCCTACTGACTCTTGTTGTAAACATTCCTTCACATGTTGGTAATGCCCATTGTGTTGCAATGCCTATTTGATGCTTTCTTTGATGTCAACTTCACAAGTGCTCATGGTTTCCAAGTAAGCTACTTGTAGACTTATGCTAAGTGCATTTTCTACTATGTTTTCCTTACCCTTAATATGCTTGATCTAGAAATCAAAATCATTGGTTAGGGATAGTCATCAAGCTTGCCTTGCGTTTAATTTAGGTTGAAAAACAAGTATCTCAACCCTCCATAATCTACAACAACACAAATTTTCTCCCAAGGCAAGTAGGTCCTCCACATTTGTAGTGCATGCACAATTGCTACTAGTTCCAAGTCATGGGTGACATAGTTCTTTTCATTCTCATTTAATTTTCTTGATTCATAATAGATCACATGCCATTCTTGCATTAAGACTCCACCTAGTGATTCATTACAAATATTTGTGCAAACTAAGAAATCCTTCTCCATATCAACTATTCTCAAAATAGGTGCATGTGTGAGGAAATTCTTAAGTTTCTCAAAGGTTGTGCACTCTGATGTCCATTGGAATTTTATTCCTTTCTTTTGTAAAGTTGTGATCATGTGCCCAATATTTGAGAAATATCGAATGAACCATTGGTAATATCTCTCCAAAACCATGAAATATATAACTTCCATGACATTACGGGGAGTGGTCAAATCCATTATGGCCTTAATATTTTTGGGATTCACGACTACACCTTCCTTTGAGATGACATGTCCCAAATATTGGACTTGTGATTTAACAAAATCACATTTGTTGAGTTCGGATTACAATTTGTATTCTCTCAGCAATTGAAACACTGCTTTCAAATTCTCTTCATGTTATTTTTAGGTTTTTGTGCAAACCAAGACATCATCCACAAACACTATCATAATTTGTCCAAGTACTAGCTGAGGACATTAATCATCAGACACATAATTATGGTTGGTGCATTTGTAAGCCCGAATGGCACCACCATGAACTCATAGTCCCTGTGTTGTGTCTTGAACATTGTTTATGAATATATTTATCTATAATTTGGACTCGATGATAACCAAATCTTAAATATATTTTGGAAAATTCTATGGCTCCTCTCAATTGGTTAAATAAATTGTCAATTCTTGGCAGTGGGTATTTGTTCTTCATTGTAGTTTTATTAAATTATCAATAATTAATACACAATTATAGTTTTCCATCCATATTATTTACAAATAGTGTTGGTGATCCCTAGGGTGACACACTGGGTCTAATATACCCTTTATCCAACATCTCTTTCAATTGTAGCTTTAATTCTACTATCTCTAGCATGCCCATGCAATATGGGGACTTAGAAACTGACACTGAATTGGAAAAAGACTCAATGGAGAAGTTGATTTCCCTTCTATGTGGAGATACCAATATTTATTCTAGAAATACATCATTGAACTGGTTTAAGATAGGTGATCCTCAATTTTAGGTTCACTGATTTATTCTATATTGGTTACTTGGATCATAAACATGGCACACCCTTTCCGACTACATTTCTTCACTTGTCAAATATGTGTGACTGAGATAGGCTTTCTACTCCCTTGCAATATATTTTCCCTTCCTTCATCACTGAGGCACTCTAATGATTTATTATAATAGTCCACCTTGGTTTTATGGGATACCAAACAATCCATGCAAATCAAAATGTCATACAAACCCAATGGAAGTATATTGAGGTTCATTTTTGTGGGCATGTTGTCCAATTATAGATTGCATGATTCCAATAATTTTGTCATTCTCTTCTTGGCTCCCATGGAAAGTTGGACCAACTAAGACTTGGAATATGCTTTATTTTGCAACGCACAAGTGTTGAGTCTTGGAATTGTCATCTTTTCACATCCTTTTTGGTATCATTTCACAATCTTTTTCTTGATTTTTAATCCATTTTACATTTTTTCATAACCATGCTTTATTCCATTCTAATGTTTATATGTGGGATTAGGCTTAATATTTTCCAATGCATTTATTTTTTCATTTTAAGTGAATTTACGACTAAATATTAAAAAAATAACATATTCTAACTTATACTTGAAAGATGGGTGAGTTTGGTGATGTGTATAAGTAAAAATGGAGATTCCAACAATGTTGAATTTTAACATTAAGGCTCAAATTCGAATTTATCCTTCAATCTTTGGAGATTTATCATGGATTTGGGATGATTACCTAAGCATCTTGGATAAAGCAGAATCATGGAAGATCTCTTATCAAATATCTTGGAGATATTTGTGAGAATATGTTTAAAGATAATTATATTCTAATTATTATTACATGGTTGTAACCACATGAGAAATATGTGGATATGAATTTATTAGCTTCTTATCTTATTCTCAAAGCAAAACTATGTATAAATATGGGTGCCTTCTCCCTTTCAAAGGGAGATATTTAATGTTTGCAATTATAATAATTTGAGAAACATATTTTCAATATAGATTTCAATATTTTGAAGCTTGATACAAGCCTATTTTACTTAATATATGTTGTTGGTGTGATTTTCAACTTCTAGTAGACAATCTAGTGTGCCTGTTGAGGTGTGTAGGCCCCCCACAAACAAAAGCTTGTGCACTGCTTTCCATGTGTTTTGCATTCATTTGATATATGTTGCTATGACCTGTATATTTATGCTCTTTTATGTTCATACTCTCTCTCTTGTATATTTTTAATTCTTTACTCATAAAAGTTGTTCATGCTTCAGAGCTCACTAGTATATTCACTGCCATATTTTATTTCACAATTTGTTCACATGTTTATTTGCATTCAATAATTTTGAGTCTGGTTTATGAGATTTCTTTATGATAGAATATTTTTTGTTTGAGAGAACAATATAATTGGCAAATTTGACCAAGGAACTAAGAGTGCCATTCACCAATTTTCTTAGTGAAGAAGGACCCAATTATCTTGATAACTTTTGCACTTAGTCTTGGGCTAATAAACATCGTAGTTCCATGTTTTCATTTCCTACTTTCCTTAATTATATTAATGGTTCAGGAACATATTGGTTGAGAGGATAAGTATAATACTATGCGTGAATTCCCATTTTCACTCACACAAATGGGAAATCCCATAGTGCATTGTAAACTTCTTATTTAGTACTAGGTCAAAATTTACTAGGTTTATCAAAAGATCACGAATGTCCACTTTCCTTCAACAGAAAGAAAGGCCCTAGAACGTTAATCAATCCCTTGAATTAAAACCCACTTAACCATGTTCACTTCCAAGCACTCGAGTGTGAACTTGATATCTTGAACATGATTGTGTAAATGACTCTAAATTGTGTGAGAAGTCATTGTGAATGCCCAATCCAAAGTGTTCATAAATCAAGTAGGTGTGTTTTACATGTCAAAGACATTGTGATTAGAATAGAGTTTTGTCTCATGTTTTCTTAACTTAGTATTTAGTTTTGAATTTCAATTCTACTCCAACCTAGAAGTGACTATTCTAATTTAACTCATTAACATATTGTAATGTGCTTCTAAGTTTACAAACACACAAATTGATATAATTATTATGTCCTAATTTACATCTCTAAATCAACCTGACATTTTTGGCACTGATGCTGGGGAAGCACATTTTGAGTTAGTCAGACTTAGATTTTTCTTAAAAAGTTTGCATTTTTCACAAATATAAACATTTGGGATTTGGATGAGTGGAGGTGGTAAGATGAGAGGTAAGAACCTCAACATTCATTTTAGTTGAGTATCTACAAGCCTAAGTCATGTTTATATTTGTATGCTTAAATTAGATTAGTTTAATTATGCATTCCCACTAGACCTAAGGATTAGAAAGATACATAAAAGCCTTCCAAGCGCTAATAAAACCAACCACTAATCCATTTACAAGATAGGGGAAAAGGATTATTATAAAGAATTTGTTCAGTTAAGGAAGGTATGCCACCACAAGGATCTTCTCAAATCCTTTTCCACAATTCGTAATTGTTACTAAGGATGAATCTTAATTTCAAAAGTTAAAAGGAGCGAAGCATCCACACATAGGATCCACAAGAGGATAACCTATAAATTTATTCTATTTATCCTTGTAAGGGGGACAAGGAATCATTAGCCACATCTAATGAAGAAACATAAGAACCCTTGTGCATTCAATAATGCAATGAACAACTTTCACACGAATAACTTTATGGTATGACAACAAAGGAGAGCTAAGGATTCAAATATCAAATCTAAACTTAGTTCCAAACAATCATTAGGCCATAATACCATTCCATTTATCTATATTTATTGGCATCAAATTTATATGAGCATATGATCTCTCATGTCTAGCCATTCATTAAGGTATACTTTTCAAAGTTGGATATGAGTTTACTTATGATCTTGTTTTTGTTTGTTTGTTAAGTTGTTTGTGTTCCTCTAGGATTGACCTATGTTTTGAGAAACTGCAACCCAGGGGCATCTAAGCCGTCAAAGTCACCCGAGGATCACACCCAGCTTGGGCCACACCAACCCTAAGTTGACTATATTTTAGCATGTCTCCTCTCCCTAGCACGGGCATAAAAATGTCCGTGAGGTTTGATCATGGGTCACCTTGCAAACGAGGCCCATATTCAGCTAGTTATGCTAGTGGGACTTGGCTTACTTATGATATTGTTATGCAAAATGATGCATTGGAGATTCTCGTATACTTGAGAAAATGATTTTTTTTTTTTCTAAAACAATGTCAGGTAGTATAAGTAAATAAATAATAAATTATAATATTAAGGGATTTTTTTCCATAATAAAATTAGTTTAATCTTGCATGAATAATAATTCAAATCATTGCTCAATACTCATTTTGAGAGGATTGTATGGAAAAATACAGCTGCAATAGTCCTATATTCGAGGACATTATGAGCTTATAATTAAAACCTATTTCTACAAAAGGTAGCCATTGAAACCTACTTTCTAACCTGTTTTGAATTTTTCAATTTGGATCTCAAATGAGAAAAGATATGGTTAAAATAATTATTAAGTCTCAAGTTGAAAATTTAAGGACAAAGTTAGTACAATCATGATTTGAGGGAATTAATGAGCATATTTTTACAAGATATTTTTAGGAGAGATAGATCTTGGAATCTAGTTTCAAACCCAATTTGAATCACCACAATCTGACATTGTATGAAAATTTATGCTCAAATTACTAATTTCCTGTCATAAAATATGCATTATGACAATTCTACATATTGAATATTCATTGGCATATTTCACATATCAAATCAAATTTTTTTCAAAACCCGATTTTAACAAAGATAGAATTTCAATTCTAGTTTAAACAATTTGAATCATTTCATTTGGAGGCCAGGTGAAAAATTTATGCCACATTTAGTGACCGAATGTCTTGAAATCAACATAGTAAAACTTTGCATAGTAGGTATGTTTATTAACATTTTTGTGATATCAGATCAAGGGATATTAAAAATATAATTAAATCGAAGATACAAAAATAATTCCACTTTAATCTCCAAGTGAAATCACATCAATCCGATCTTTAACGAAAATGTTATGCTCTAAATAGTGACTATTGGTCTAGCAAAAAATTACAAATATTTGTATCAATCATGGTGCTCTTCATTATGTTTAGCACATCATTTTAATCAACTTTGAAAATATTTTTATATGGAAGTATCCATGTGAATTTACTTCAATTGGGATTTGGAATCACTTCAATTAAATGTTGAGATTCAACAAGATGATGATCCTAGTGAAAATTCATCACCTACACTAGGTGGGGCCCGCATACTATTTTTGGGTGATACGTCTATTTTTAGAATTTGGATCAAAGTCTATTTTTAGCAGTAATATATTTATATATGGTTGAGGAAATTATATGGATGGATGGGCGTCTATTTTTGGAAAGCATGTGCGAAGTTGTTTTGTGGAATGCATGTCTAAAAACCGAATGCATGTAAATTATTGTTAGCCCTTAACAATAATTAGACAATAAATAATAATCTATTCTCTTGAAGCACTTGATTTCAGTTAACCGATGTGACAAACCAGTTAATTGAAGGAATTTCGAGTTCAAAGGTTGGTTTGTGGGACATGCTAGTGGAATTCATTGTAACTGAGTGATACAAAGTTGTAATAGAGTTGGATGTGTAGTTATGTGAGTTGTAAAGTAGTTTAAGTCAGTTAAGTGAGTTAAACTCAGTTGTGCTAGTTGTAACTAGTTGTAACTAAAGATACAGTAGTGAGAGATTAGTGAATTAAATATTAAATTAATTCACATGGAGTGATCTCACATGCAACTGAAGATTTAGTACTGTTAACTACATGCATGTCAGATCCGCGGAGACCCAGTTGAGAGATAGGTGAAAGGGACAATTTGACTATAAGTTGTGACTATAGTGGGTGCACAAGTGCAACCAAACACACATTGGAGATGCCAATGAGGATTGCGCAGTCAAGGCAAGGCAGGATCGAATTCATTCAGGGATTGTTATCAACATGGATTGTGCAGTGGAGGCAAGCTATCAGGAGGCAGTAAATTGGTGCATGTTTATGCCAATCTTTGTATGACAGTGTGAGATGATTGTATATTGTACTAAGAGCTATTTGATTAGAGTTTTGTATGATATTGTTTCATGATCCATGATATATACATAATATATTATAGTGGGGTTTTTAGCTTTTTGCTTTCCCGGCACAAACATTTATGTTATGTGTGATTGATATTTCTTCATGTGTTTGCAATTGGCGATTAAACTTCCGCAAAGATTTTAGTAGAAGGATTTTCTATTTAAAAGTGGCATATAATTGTTAGATCAGGAGAATCCGACATTACATAATTGTATTAAAAATCTCTACATGGTATCGGAGCAAAGAAGATTACAATATTGAAGCATTAGCTGAGTTTTTTGGTGGAAACAATTCGAATTTGCTGCAGGAATTTCTTGGTGTGATAGTGGAGTAAATCGAAATGGCTTTCAATGGTTTTTGGTTAGAGTATGCACTTGAGGGCAGCTCGAACTACATTGCATGGAAGGATAGGATGGAGGTGGTGCTTGAATATAATGGCTTGAAGGAATTCATCGACAGTGATGTTCCTAAGCCCACTTCGACGGATGTTGCGTTACTTGACGCCTAGCAAAAGAAAGTAGCGAAGGCGAGAAGGATTCTGTTGGAAGGTGTGCGAGACCATATTGTCTCAAGACTTCATGGTAAAGACAGTCCATTTGCGATGTGGAAGGCTTTGACAAATATTTTCCAAAACAATAACGACCATAAGAAATTGGCGCTAAAGGATAAAATCAGAAAGATCAAGATGGAGAAGGGTGACAATATTCCTAAGTATCTCACGAAGTTTGTCTAATGTCTGTATGAACTGGGGAGTGTGGGAATCATGGTTGCTGATGATGATTTGGTGAGTCTGGATCTCTTGGGACTTCCTAAGAGTTGGCACAGTTATCAAGACTCCGTCAACGAACGGGAAAAACTGGCGGATTGGGAACGACTGTGGTCGGATCTAGTGTAGGAGGAGTTCAGGCAGAACACCAGAGATGGCTCTTCATCAAAGCATGATGATGAAGAGGATTGTGCTTTGGCTGCCAAAGAAAGGAAAGGGAAGGGGAAGAAATCCCATTCAAAATCCAAGGCTAAAGGCAAGAAGCTGGATTTGTCCAAGGTGAAGTGTTTTCACTGTCACGAACATGGGCATCTCGCCACTAACTTCCCACAAAAAAAGAAGAACAGGAAGGCTGTTGGAGCTGCAGCTGGTGAGGCCCTTGCCTCACAATTTGAAATTGATTTCTCTTTGATCTCATGATTAGTTTCAAGTGCAATGGGACCAGTGTGGTATCATGATAGTGGTGCTTCCTTCCACATGACGGGAGATAAGGAGCTTTTCAGTGACTTGGAGGAGAAAGATCTGCAAATGCATATAGAGATGGGAGATGATGGAAGATACAGTGTGATCAACATTGGTACCATTACCTTTGAGAGGGATTTGGGTAAACCATTTCTGTTGAAAGATGTTATGCATATTCTAGGTCTGAAGAAAAACTTGGTCTTAGTTGTGATGTTGGAGGACAGAGTTTATGACATTATTTTCAGCAATGGAAATGCTTTCCTGCGACATAAAAAAACGGGTCAAACCAAGAGGATGGGGATTCGAGTCAAGAATCTCTACAAGCTGGAGGTAGATGGCTACGGTGCAATGGTGGGCAAAGAAGAAGAAGTGGTGAGCCGGGATGAGGGCGAATTATGGCACAGGCGATTGGGCCATCTTCACCATGGCACCCTGAAAATTTTGCAGTATATTTCTACTAGAATTCCCAAGGGTACACTTGCGCAGTTAGATCAATGCAAGGGATGTACTATGGGTAAGTTTGTGAAGACCACCTTACATGAAAAGGAGAACCGTGCTTCGGTGATCCTGGAGAGCGTTCACACAGATGTGTGTGGACCATTCTCTGTTGCTTCAACATCAAAACAAAGGTATTATGTTATTTTTGTTGATGACTATTCTCGTAGATGCTGGATCTTCTTCATGCATAAGAAGGATCAAACATTCTCAAAGTTTTGTGAGTTTAAAGCATTGGTGGAGAAAGAGTAGGGGAAGCAAGTGAAGGCTTTGCGAAGCAATAATGGTGGTGAATATATCTCGAATGAATTCAAATAATTTTGTAGCAAAGAAAGAATTTGAAGAGAAATTATAGCGCCTCATAACCCACAATAGAATGGGGTCGCGGAGAGGAAGAACAAAACGATCGTGGGTGTTGCACGAGCTATGCTACATGATCAGGGCCTACGAATTTATTTGTGGGTGGAAGCATGCAACACTGTGGTTTATGTGCAAAAATATTGTCCTCATAGAGTACTTGGCATGAGTACACCTGAAGAAGCTTTTACTGGTAAGAAACCAAATGTTTCTCACTTTAAGATTTTTGGCTCATTTGTTTATGTGCATGTGACCAAGAATTCCAGGAAGAAGATGGAGCCGATTGCTGAAGTTGGGATATTTGTGGGGTACATAGAAACACCCCATAATTATCGTGTGTATTTGCCAAACAATCGAATGACTGTGGTGTGACAGGATATAAAATTCAACGAGGAGAAAGCCATGAAGTTGTTGCTTGAGAGGGAGCTAGAATTACATGTAGAGGAGGAACTTTTGGTTCCCAAATATGAGTCTCTAGATGTGGATTAGCCACAGGAGGAGGTTCATGGAGTGGAGGAGTCCACTCACACAGAGCCAAACATCAGAATTGGTAGAAGGCGTACCACAGAAGCTGAGAGGCTGAAGCTTGATGCGACATAGACTGTAGGGGTCCGTACCTCACAACGCAAATAGAGACAGTCTCCTAACCGATTCACTGGATACATGGCTCTCATGAGAAAATGTATTGTGACTGAGCCATCTTCTTTTCAGGAAGCAGTGCAGGAGCCCACATGGGTAGATGTAATGGTGGAGGAGTATGACTCCATTGTCAGAAATAGTGCCTTGGAAATTGTTCCAAGGCCGATTAATAAATCAATGGTAGGTTCAATATGGATCTACAAGGTAAAGCAAGCTACTGATGGGAGTGTTGAGAAGTATAAGGCAAGATTTGTGGCCCGGGGCTTCTCACAGATCGAGGGGATTGATTATGAAGAAAAATTTGCACTTGTCACATGGTATTCTTCCATAAGGACCATCCTTGCTCTATCAACACAGATGGGTTAGCAAATTCATTAGATGTATGTGAAGATTGTGTTCCTTAATGGGATCATTGAGGAAGAAGTGTAAATTGAGCAGCCTGAAGGATTTGATATCTTCAACAACGAGTCGCATGTGTGCAGACTCAAAAGAGTGTTGTATGGGCTGAAGCAAGCACCTCGTGCTTGGTACACTCGGATCGATAGCTATTTCACTGGACGTGGCTTCACCAAGGGTGAGGCGGATGCAAACCTATACCAGATTGTGGTGGAGGGTAAGCTTTTAATCATTTTTCTTTATGTTGATGATTTAATACTGATTGGTGATGAGCAACTGATACACTAATGCAAGGAGGACCTTGCAAAGGAGTTTGAGATGAAGGATATGGGCCTCCTTCATTATTTCCTTGGATTAGAAATATGGCAGTGAGATGGTGAAATTTTTGTGTCTCAAGGCAAGTATGCAAGGGAGATACTCGGTAAGTTTCACATGGAGGACTGCAAACCGATGGATACTCCTCTTCCAGGAAACTGAAGGAAAGAGGACGCTACATCTGGAGAGGTAGTGGATGCCACTGTCTATCGACAGTTGGTGGGTTGCTCATGTATTTAGTTAATTCAAGACCGGACATATGTTATGTGGTGAACTAGCTTAGTCAAGCAATGGTTAAGGCTACCAAGCTCTTTTGGAAGGTGGGCAAGCATGTCTTGAGATATCTCATGGGCACATCTGAGAATGGATTATGGTACAGATAGATGGATGAGGTGAATTTGCATGGCTTCATGGATGCAGATTGGGCAGGCAGCCCAACAGAAAAAAAGAGCACATCAGGAGGGGTCTTTAGTATCGGATCTATAGCTGTTTCTTGGTACAAAAGGAAATAGAGATCCGTGGCACTCAATTCAGCAGAAGCGGAATACATGGCAGCAAGTCAAGCTGCATGTGAGGCTATCTAGATGAGGAAGATCCTGGTCGGTTTGTTCGATTCTCATTTAGATCCTACAATGACTCATTTTGATAATCAGAGTTGCATTAAACTCTCAATTAATCCTGTGTTTCATGATAGATATAAGCATACAGATATCTGGTATCATCATATCAGAGATTTTGTGTAGCGGAAGATCATGTTGCTTCAGTACATTACTACGGAAGATCAGGATGCAGATATTCTAACGAAGGCGCTCAACAGGAGAAAATTCGATTACCATAGAGACAGGATCAGGGTGAAGGATAATCCCGTTCTTGTTGAGAGGAAGTGTTGAGATTTAACAAGATGATGATCCTAGTGAAAATTAAACACCTACACTAGGCGGGGCCTATAGGTTATTTTTAGGTGATATGTCTATTTTTAGAATTTGGATCAAAGTATATTTTTATCAGTAATATATTTATGGATGGTTGAAAAAATTATATGGATGGATGGGCGTCTATTTTTGGAATGCATGTGCGAAGTTGTTTCGTGGAATGCATGTCGATTATTGTTAGCCCTTAACAATAATTAGACAATAAATAATAATCTATTCTTTTGAAGCACTTGATTTTAGTTAACTGATGTGGCAAACCAGTTAACTGAAGGAATTTTGAGTTCAAAGGTTGGTTGGTGGGACATGCTAGTGTACTTATTTGTAACTAAGTGATACAAAGTTGTAATAGAGTTGGATGTGTATTTATGTGAGTTATAAAGTAGTTTAACTCAGTTAAGTGATTTAAACTCAGTTGTGCTAGTTGTAACTAAAGATACACTAGTGAAAGATCAGTGAATTAAATATTAAATTAATTCACATGGAGTGATCTCACATGCAATTGAAGATCTACTACTGTTAACTACATTCATGTCAGATCCAATGGAGACCAAGTTGAGAGATAGGTGAGAGGGACAGTTTGACTATCAGTTGTGACTATAGTGGGTGCACAAGTGAAACCAAACTCACATTGGAGATGCCAATGAGGATTGCGTAGTCAAGGCAAGGCAGGATCAAATTCATTCAGGGATTGTGATCAGCAGGGATTGCGCAGTGGAGGCAGGCTGTTAGGAGGTGGTAAATTAGTGCATGTTTATAACAATTTTTGTGTGACAGTGTGAGATGATTGTATATTGTACTGAGAGCTCTTGGACTAGATTTTTGTATGAGATTTTTTCATGATCCATGATATATACATAATATATGATAGTGGGTTTTTAGCTTTATGCTTTCCTGGTAAAAACATCTGTGTTATGTGTGATTGATCTTTCTTCATGTGTTTTCAATTGGCGATTAAATTTCCGTAAATATTTTAGTAGAAGGATTTTGTATTTAACAGTGGCATATAATTGAGATCAGGAGAATCCGACAATACATAATTGTATTAAAAATTTCTACTTTAGACATAAAATGAATATTTTTTGAACAAAATACCGCTGGAAGGTTTAGTTTGGCCATCATTTAGTAGGTAAATAAATGCATTTGTTTTCATCTATATTATTTGGATTTGCTTCCTATGCATTAATTGTAATAATTTTGTATAACTCTTTTATTGAGAAATACTGATAACCTTTCTTCCCCATCATCTTACATTATATTGCAGGTAAGTGTTAAGTTTTTGCAGGTCTCGAGAGGATCAAAGGGGTCAAATATATGGAAAAGTAGTTTCCATAGTCAATATTTAAAAATTCATATACAAGAATGTGGAATGAAAATATTCAAGCTAAATAAAGTGGAAAACTATCTGATGTTGAGTTCATCAAATAAGCTCAAATTTCTTGGAGCTATTCTTCAACCGCCGACCAATAACATCAATAACCCTACAATGCTATAACATGGATCAAGATCAAGGAAAATGACATGAAATCAATCATAAGAAGAAGAAGAAGTTAAGTTTAATTCTATGTCAAATTACATTCATCTTTCCATTTCTACCAAAATGAGACTCTTAGAAGCCCAATGTGTTATGTTATTCTCATTCATTTTCCTCCCTCTAAGCTTAACAATCCATGCATGTTGCAGTCCAAATTTCCATTTGTTTATGTCATCAAACTTAATCTTTTCATCTTCCTACTACTACTAGATCATGACTTCAACCCATTTTCCCTTCACGAGTTTCCATACTTTCCTGCCTCACCTTCATTCACCCCTAACCCATGAATAAATTCATTTAGCTCACTTTCCATGCCGATTTACCTTGTTGTTATATCCTTTTACCAAATAAAGCTTGCTTGATAGTGAAAATATTTCATCTATGGTCCTCTAAATTATTGCTCTACATAATTATCTTGTACTCATATTATACGATGGGGGATTAATTAAGGTCCCTCTTCTAACAAGTCTTGACCCATCAACATCAACACACCATATGGGATCGAAGCTAGAGACCTTTTAAGTACCTTGAGGTTTGCATGCCTTAAGGATAAGTGTTCTCACCAATAAACAATGCGAATACATTAATGTCACCTGTTTGTTAGATATTCTAGGTGACTTGACATGTAACTCATTTATTTGTACCTAATAAGATGTACTTAGGCATCTTGACTCTCATTGAAATTAATGATGAGTAGTATCATGTCGATTAACAAAATTCATTAATGGCTGATAATCCAACAATTTATTTCTATGTTCAAGCCCAGCCAAATTTATACACATATAAGAATTATGCCACGATGTGGATATGAATGAAGACTATATGGTTTCATGACACTGACAACAACATCTTGCAACAATGTTCCAATAAATCAAGATTCCACTCTAGAGTTCAACACCAATATCTTAGTTCCACCAATAAGAGGGTACAGAGTTTACAATTTCAGATCTTATCCTGTTTTCAAAAAACCAAGCGGAAGCAAATCATATTATTTCACTTCAAGATCCATGATCTAGCAGTAGCAGCCAACAAATTCTAGCAATACAAGATCTCTCAAATTCATAGCTCATGGACTTCTCAAGCGCAGATATGATTTTTTTCTTTATAATATTTAATTAGTAATTCCTTAAATACTAAAATAAGTGTACTTGGAAAATTCCCTTTGCCTCTTTTTGATACCTTTTTCTACACTCAACATATGTCCTTCTCTCTTTGTTAAATTTTTATGAGGACGGTAAACACCTTTAGTTGGGGGGGGGGGGGGGGAGGGAGCATTCATACATTTTGTTACCACTCTCATAATCCCATACATCCAATTTTTAATTTTTGTCAAATGAGGATGACAAACATATCTTTTAAACCATTCAACTGTTGATGTTATAATAAATTCAAGACCTTATAAACCTCATTAGTTTGACCACTAACATAACTCAAAATCCAAACTTGATGGTTGGAGGATGATATGGATACTATGGGGATGGTTCAGTACTTTCCAAATGATAGGATAACCAAGCATTTATGTCATCAAAATATTTCCAAATTCTAAATCTATTTTTAAATTAAAATTTGCATGATTACAAGGCGATTTTCAGACTTTAACGACCGTGTAAAAGAAAACTAGAATAAATCCATGTATGAGGGTAAAATTGCATGTTAATTCAGTGGTATATTCTTGTTGCATGTTTGATTTATTTAGACAAGGAATTGTCTAGGACATAATTGAGGTGTTTTTAGTGAAATATGTGAGCAATAAAAGAACTCTAATCTTGACAAGGATAAACCTCCAACACTGGTCTTAACAAAGCATAGTGCAAATTAACTATAGAGAATTCCTTGTTTGAAAAATAATACCCCTATTTTCAAAAAGAGAATTAGTGCTCTTGCTTTCCAAAAAGGCTAAATGCCTTGTTTTGAGAAATAAAAGTATACATATGCACCTACTAAATTGATGTGTTTTTAATCAAATTTAGTCATCTATATGAATACTCTCAAAAAAAAAAATGAGGCCTATATTTTCAACTTTATTTTCTCATTCTTGAAGTATTGTCATGTAACACCCCCATGTCTACCCTACTATCGTAAATGTAGCAGCGATGGCCACACCAACATGGAGACAACCACGATTGGTCAAAACCCAAATAAATTATTAATATTAATTAATTAATTAATGCAATTGAAGGTTGGAATGACTTACAAATCCTTGGTATAAGGAAGAAATTGTCAGGTTCTTCTTATTTCCCTAAAAATTTGCACCCACATATGCTAAATTAAACACCAGACCCCTTTTTGACTAGAAAAATTTATTCCCTGTTCTGACCACCAGATTTAGTAGTTTAGATTAAATTCATAAAATTTACTAGATCTAGCCTTCCCTACCTAACTTCATTAGTTTAACTTGAAAGAACTAAGGGTGTCTTTCATGTTTGCTTCTTCACAGGTATCTCACTTCAAAGTTGGCCTCTAACTATATTTGATATAACACTAGATCTACAAAACATTTCTCTAATCTGATAGCAATATTCCATCCTGTTGAGATTCAACAAGATGATGAGCTTAGTGAAAAGAGTCGCCTTCACTAAGTGGGCCCACAGGCTATTTTTGGTGCAAGTCTATTTTTAGACATGGTGATCATATTTCAGAAGTTGTAGGATGCTATTTGTGGATGGTTGATCAAGTTGGAAAAAATAGATGAAATTCTATTTTTAGAATATTGGGCGAAGTCTATTTATAGATCGTCGATCTAAAAATAGATGCATGTCGATTATTATTAGCTCTTAGTAATAACCAGACACTTAACAACAACTTATTCTCTTGGAGCACTTTGTTTCAGTGCACGGATGTGGCCTTGGTGGACTGAGATGCCTGCATAATTCCCAAGGGTTGCGAACTAATCGTGGAGGACTCAGTTAGAAATCAAGTGGCAGAGTTATGACACAGTTGGAAGAAGTAGTTATGGAGTTGTATTCAGTTTAACTCAGTTAGACTCAGTTGAGATAGTTGTATCTAGTCTAACTGATTGATACACTAGTGAGAGTGGAGTGAAATAATTAGCTAATTAATTCAAAAATAATAACTCATTAATCAACTTAACAATACATTATTTAACTACAGTGCATGGTCGTTTCAGTGGAGACCAGTGGAGAGGTAGGTGAAAGGGCAAGATATACTATCTGTTGTGACTATAGTGATGCATTGATTGCATCACACACACATTGGAGTTTCCAATGAGGATTGCGTAGTCAATCCAAGAGTAATTCGAATTCATTCAGAGCTATTCTTCAGCAGGGATTGCACAGTGGAGGCAGGCTAGCAGGGGGCAGAGATCGGTGCATGGATTTGCAAGATTGGTCCTGATTAGTGTATGACAATTGTACTGCACTGAGAGCTTGTGATAAGATTTGTATGCTTTGTATGAGATTGTCACGTGATCTCCATGTTACATAATATATAGTTAGGGTTTTCAGCTTCAGGCTTTCCCGGTTAAAAACTGTGTTATGTGCGATTGATTATTTTTGTTTATGCTTCACATGTGTGTGCAATTAATTTTTCCGCAAAAGATTAACAAGTGGAATAGATACAGTATCTTGCATAAAGTTAAATAGTGTGAGATCAGGTGGATCTAGGACATATGCATACTTAGTGCATATAATTTCTACATTGTATCAAAGCATTGTTGATTGAAGATTGCAATTGTGAAGTGAGTTTGTGTTGGTGGACAATTCAAATTTGCTACAAAAGATTCTTGGTGTAGAAATCGAGTATACATTGAAATGTCTTTCAACAGGTTGAGATTGGAGTATGCCCTTGATGGGAGCTCAAATTACATATCTTGGAAGGATAGGATGGAGGCGGTGCTGGAGGATAATGGGCTGAAGGAGTTCATCGATAGCAATGTTCCTAAGCTGGGATCTAGCGATGCTGCATTACTTGATGCATGGCAAAAGAAGACTGCAAAGACGAGGATAATTCTGTTGGAAGGTTTGAAGGACCATATTGTGTCCAACCTTCACGGGAAAGCCACTCCATTCTTAATGTGGAAGGCTTTGACAGACTTGTTCCAAAGCATAAGTGACCAGAGGAAGTTGGTGCTTAAAGACAAGCTCAAAAAAATAAAAATGGAGAAAGGCGACAGTATTCCAAAATACCTCATGAAGTTTTTCCACTGCAAGGATGAGCTGGGAAGTGTGGGGATTACTGTTGATGAAGAAGACTTGGTGAGCTTGGCTCTCCTTGGGCTTTCAAAGAGTTGGCATAGCTATGAAGACTTTGTCAATGGACAGGAGAAACTGCCAGGATGGGAGCGACTTTGGTTGGATCTTGTGTAGGAGGAGATAAGGCGGGGTACCAGGGATGGATCTTCATCGAAGAATGAAGATGAAGAGAATTGCGCTTTGGCTGCCAAAGCAAGGAAAGGGAAGGGGAAGAAAAATCCTTCTAAATCCGGTGCAAAAGGCAAGAAGCAAGATTTGTCCAAATTGAAGTGTTTTCACTGTCACGAGCATGGACATTTCGCCACTAACTATCCATAGAAGAAGAATAATAAGTAGGATACTAGATCTGCAGCTGGAGAGGCCTTAGCCTCTCAATTTGAGCTAGATTTTTTCTTGATCGCATGCTTGGTTTCAAGCTGCATGGGATCGATGTGGTATCTTGACAGTGGTGCATCTTTCCATATGACGGGAGACAAAGAGTTGTTTAGTGACTTGGAGGAGAAGGACCTCCAGATGCATATAGAGATGGGCAATGATGGTTGGTACAGTGCGACAAGCATTGGGACCATTACCTTTGAGAGGGAGTCCGGTAATCCGTTCTTGTTGAAGAATGTTATGCATGTTCCAGGTCTGAAGAAGAACTTGGTCTCAATCGCAATGCTGGAAGATAGGGGTTATGATGTTGTTTTCAGTGAGGGAAAAGCCTTCCTTCGACATAAAACAACGGGTCAAACCAAGAAGATAGGGGTTTGAATTAAGAATTGAGAATATGTACAGGCGGAAACCCTTTACTGGCCTCACATTTGCTGGCCAATAGTGGGCAAAGCGAGGAAGAAGTGGTAGACGAGATAGGCGAATTACAACACGGGAAGTTGGGTCATCTTCACCATGGTGCTTTGAAAATTTTGCAGCAAATTTCTATTGGACTTCCCAAGGGTACTCTTGCGTAGTCAGATCAGTGCAAAGGATGTACAATGGGTAAGTTTGTGAAGACCACCTTTCATGAGAAGGAGAATCGTGCTTCGGTGATCCTGGAGAGAATTCACACAGACGTGTGTGGACCATTCTCGGTTGCTTCAACAACGAAACACAGGTATTATGTGATATTTTTTGATGAATTTTCTTGTAGATGCTGGATCTTCTTCATGCAGAAGAAGAGTGAAACGTTCTCAAAGTTCTGTGAATTCAAGGCATTGGTGGAGAAGGAGTTGGGGAAGCAGGTGAAATCTCTAAGGAGCGATAATGGTGGTGAATACATCTTCGACGAATTCAAAGAATTTTGTAGCGAAGAAGGAATTCGAAGAGAACTCATAGCACCCCATAACCCATGGCAAAATGGGGTCGCGGAGAGGAAGAACAGAACGATCATGGGTGCAACACGAGCAATGTTGCATGACCAGGGCCTACCATTGAATTTGTGGGCGGAAGCATGCAACACTATGGTTTATGTGAAAAACCTTTGTCCTCTGTGATACTTAGCATTCATTGCAGGGAAGATTTTAACGACAGAAGCACGATATTTCTACGTAGAGAAGATTGCAGCTCACCTGTTTACATTCATGTGACGAAGGACGTTGGGAAGAAGCTGTAGCCGACTGTAGAATTTGGGATATTTGTGGGGTACACAGAAACACGCCATAACTATCGTGTGTATTTTCCAAACATTCAGATGACTGTTATGCGACAGGATATAAAATTCAATGAAGTGAAAGCCATGAAGTTTTCACTTGAGAGGGAGCTATGCTTGCATGCGGAGGAGGAACTTCTTCTTCCCAAAGATGAGCCTCTGGATGTGCATCAGCCACAGGAGAGGACTGTAGACGGAGAATTCACTCGCGCCAAACAGACAAGGCGGGGAAGTGTGCCACAAAGTTTGAGGCGGGTGGGAAGGGCACGAATGTAGGAGTTCCAACATGGTCACAACAAAGAGACAATCACTGACGGAGTATCTTGATACATGGCTCTTATGAGCAAGTGTGTTAATGATAGAGCCATCTTCTTTTGAAGAGACGACGCGAAGCCCACATGGGTAGATGCCATGGTGGAGGAGTATGAATCTATTATCGAGAAACGATTAGCAGGAGATTGATCCAAGGCCAGTGGGAAAATCAGCTGTAGGATCAAGATGGATCTACAAGGTAAAGCAAGATGTTGATGGGAGCGTCAAGAAGTATAAGGAAATATTTGTTGCTTGGGGTTTCTCACAGATTAAGGGGATTGAGTATAAAGAAACCTTTGCACCTGTCACATGATATTCTTCCATACGGACCATCCTTGCTCTCTTAGAGCAGATGGTTTGGCACATTCATCAGATGGATGTGAAGACTGTGTTCCTTAATGGGGTCATTGAGGAAGAGGTGTACATTGAGTAGCCTGAAGGATTTGATATCTTCAGCAGTGAGTCGCATGTGTGCAGGCTCAAAAGAGCACTGTATGGGTTGAAACAAGCACCCTATGCTTGGTACACTCGGATCAACATCTATTTCATTGGACTTGGCTTCACCAAGAGTGAAGCGGATGCAAACCTGTACCGGATTGTGGTTGAGGGTAAGCTTTTGATCATTTTACTAACAGGTGACGAGCAGTTGATACACTTATGAAAGGCAGATCTTGCAAAGTAGTTTGAGATGAATGAAGGATTTGGGCCTCCTTCATTATTTCCTTGGATTGGAAATATGGCGGTGGGAAGGTGAACTGTTTGTGTCTCAAGGAAAGTATGCCCGGGAGAGATCTTGGAGAAGTTTCACATGTAAGGAGGCTGCCAGCTATCGGCCTCCTCTTCTAGGAAATTGGAAGAAAGAGGATGCTACATCGACAGAGGTAGTGGATGCCACTATTTATCGACAGTTGGTGGGTTCGCTCATGTATTTAGTCAATGCAAGACCGGACATATGCTATGTGGTGAACCAGCTTTCACAAGCGATGGTTAAGCCTACCAAGTTCTTTTGGAAGGCAGGAAAGCATGTCCTGAGATATCTCAGGGGCACATCTAAGTATGGTTTATGGTACAGACAGATGGATGAGGTTAAGTTGCATGGCTTCACAGATGTAGATTGGGCAGGAACCCCAACAGACAGAAAGAGCACATCAGGAGGGATTTTCAGTATCGGATCTACGGCAGTTTCTTGGTACAGCAGGAAACAAAGATCCGTGGCACTCAGTTCAGCAGAAGCGGAATACATGGCAATAAGTCAAGCTGCATGTGAGGCTATCTGGATGAGGAAGATTCTGGTTGGTTTGTTTAGTTCACATTTAGATCCCACAGTGATACATGGTGATAATCAGAGTTGCATTAAACTCTCGGTTAATCCTGTGTTTCGTGATAGATCTAAACATATTGATATCTGGTATCATCATATCAGAGATTGTGCGCAACGGAAGATCATGTTGCTTCAGTACATTCCTATGGAGGATCAGGATGCAGATATTCTGACGAAGGCGCTCACCAGGAGCAAATTTGAATACCATAGAGGCAGGATCGAGGTGAAGGATAATCCCTATATTTTTGAGAGGGAGTGTTGAGATTCAACAAGATGATGAGCTTAGTAAAAAGAGTCGCCTTCACTAAGTGGGCCCGCAGGCTATTTTTTGCGCAAGTCTATTTTTAGACATGGTGATCATATTTCAGAAGTTGTAGGATGCTATTTGTGGATGGTTGATCAAGTTGGAAAAATAGATGAAATTCTATTTTTAGAATATTGGGCGAAGTCTATTTATAGATCGTTGATCTAAAAATAGATGCATGTCAATTATTATTAGCTCTTAATAATAATCAGACTCTAAACAACAACTTATTCTCTTGGAGCACTTCAGTTCAGTGCACAGATGTGGCACATCAGCTCACAGAAGGAATTACGCTATTCCTGAGGGTTTAATGGAGCTAATGCATAGAGAACTTAGTTAGAACTCAAGTGGCAGAGTTATGACACAATTGGAAGAAGTAGTTATGGAGTTGTATTTAGTTTAACTCAGTTAGACTCAGTTGAGCTAGTTGTATCTAGTCTAACTGATTGATACACTAGTGAGAGTGGAGTGAATTAATTAGTTAATTAATTTATAAATAATAACTCATTAATCAACTGAACAATACATCAGTTAACTATAGTGCATGGCAGTTTCAATGCAGACCAGTGGAGAGATAGGTGAAAGGGCAAGATAGACTATCTGTTGTGACTATAATGATGCATTGATTTCATCCAACACTCAGTGGAGATGCCAATGAGGATTGCACAGTCAAGGATGGAGTAATTCAAATTCATTCACAACTATTCTTTAGCAGGGATTGCGCAATGGAGGCAGGTTAGCAGTTGGCATACATCGGTGCATGAATTTGCAAGATTGGGCTTGATTAGTGTATGACGATTGTACTATACTGAGAGCTTGTGATAAGCTTTGTATGCTTGTATGAGATTATCATATGATCTCTATGTTACATAATATATAGTTGGGGTTTTCAGCTTCAGGCTTTCCCGGTTAAAAACTATGTTACGTGCGATTGATAATTTTTGTTTATGCTTCACATGTGTGTGCAATTAATTTTTCCGCAAAATACTAACAAGTGGAATAGATTCAGTATATTGCATAAATTTAAATAGTGTGAGATCAGGTGGATCTTGGACATATGCATGCTTAGTGCATATAATTTCTACAATATGATGCAATATGTTGTCCTTGATGTCAACCTACTTGATGATGTTGTACTTGATGGAAACCTCTTGATGAGTTGCCGTTTTGATAGCAACCTACTTGTTAAAGATGTAAAAATGATGATTCTACAGGTCAGTTCAAATGTGACAGAGAAAGGAATTCCAGTAAGTGCCAGAAAAATGATAAATATAAGATGTCACAATGTATACGCAAGTTTGATGAAGGCAAACTGCATATGGATGCAATGTATACGCTACTTTTATGAAGGAAACCCGCGTATACATTCAGGATACGTATATACGCAGTTTTTATGACGAGAAGCCGCTTATACACGCGGATAAGAACGATCCAAGTCGCGTATGCATTTTACGCTCTAAAATTATGATACCAAGGGGCATTACCATGGTATTAGCCCACAGTATTGAGCGTTGTATTGTATATTTGATTCATTCCAAGAATACCATCAGCAGTTGTATGGTTTTGACTCATGGTATTGGTAAAAGCTAAATCTATATAAGGAGAAGAAGATCATAGTGCAATGGGTGCAATAGCAAGGGTTGTTAATGAAGAATTTTCTTTGAGGTATATCTACATGGGATGAACTCTGTTTTAATTGATAGATTTGAATATATGATGCACCCATGGATACAATGATGGTTCATGATCTCTAGATCTGAAATGACTATGCTCTTGTGTGATCCATTGAAGAGATGATCAGATCTATGACCTGGCGCAAGTTTGTTGAAGTCAAATGAAGGAATCTGGGTAAGTTCTATGGATCTAGTTCATTCTGCAAAGTTTACATTTACAGATCTATACGATAGTTCGTCTCAGTAAAAGTGCGTATATACATGGGTTTGCTTTAGAAAAATTGTGTATGGAAGTCTAGGGTTTTCTGAAGCTTATTGCAGATGTTTTTCTGTGATTCCTGCCATTTGTTTGTTGTCTATCAATGAAGTCTTCTTGAAGGTATGAGTTGTTTGAATACTGTATATGCTAGTAAGTTGATTATGTACAAATCTGATAAATGAGAGAATAAACATGGTTGATGGTGACTAACTGATGAAGGGTTCTACATTTCTAAAGATATCTGACTGAAAGCCTCAGATATGGATCTGAGACTGATTACATTCTGAAAAACAGTATTCACAGATCTATACGCAGGTTGGTATGAAGGAAAGCATGTATATACGTGGGTTCAGTGAAGCGAAGTCGCGTATGCATTTTAATTTGATGATGGTTCAGGGTTGAGTTTGTATCTGCATATTTATTCTGAAGTCTGGGTTATTTCTGATGATCTGATTACAGTGGTCTCACTGTTCTGATTGATGTATTGGGTAAAACTTATGGTTATTGATGTTTATGAAGAGTTGCATTGATGCTATTTGATCCAGTATGAAAATTGATGAAACGTGGTCTGCAGTGGTTCTGAGGGTTGAAGCCTTCAGTATGGAAGTAGAAGCTTCCTACCAGTAGAAGCCGATGTTCTGTTCAGGGGGTTGAAGCTCCCTTCCAGGAGTGGCTAGTAAACGAGAAGAAAGGGGGTTGTAGCTCCCTTCTAGTAGAAGCTGGAAAACGAGAGAAGGTAGTAGCCTTTTGCAGGTAGATGCCTGCGTATTGTTATGAGTTTGCATCAGTACTATATTGTAAACAATTTTTCCATATAATAAACATTGAAGATAGAGACAACAACAACTGTGGTTTTCTCCCGAATTGGGTTTCCACCTTAAATATTGGTGTTGATTTGTGTGATGATTTATACTGCTGTTACTGCACATATTTACTGATTCTCTAACAAATGCATGACTGGTAAAATGATTTAAAGATTGTTCCTGAAAATATTTCTAAACTATAAAATTATATCAGTATACGCTAGTTTCTTTCAGTATATGCGCGTGTATACGCGATTTGGGTTCCTCAAAGTTGCGTATGGAATTCTGTAAAGAAAAATTTAAAATATGTTCAATAAGCTCTAAACACTAATTCACCCCCCCCCACTCTCAGTATTTTTTCCAACACCTTTTAGGAGGCAATCCGGTTGGCTCCTCAAACATCTCATGATGTGCATCAACTACATAATATAAATCTGATTTCAACTTAGGATCACAATCTTCAAATGGCTCATGATTAACATCAACTTTAGGCTTAATCATTAGAAGAACAAATTTCTTACTTGTAATATTCACTAGCCTTTTTACCTGTCCAACATTTACCATTGCAATATTTGTCTTCTTGCGATGTGCTCTAACAATGTACTCCTTGACATATTTGAATAAATGGTATTTGTTCTCATGGCGATGGAAGATATCTTTCCTGTCATACAAGTAAGGACTGCCCAACACAACACTTGTAATATCAAGTGGAACCACATCTAATTCAACCGTGTCAACAAAATGTGCAGCTATTGCAAAGCGCAATATGCACTTCTTTGAAACCTATAAATTTGCATCCTTGCAAATCCACCCAAGTGGATATGGTTTTGGATGTGGAATGGTCTCAATTTTAATTTTCTTGACCAAGTCTTCAGAGATTAAATTCTCTTGTGAACTACTGTCAAACAATGTATCAATCTTGGTATGTTTGGATATGACCCTCACATGAAACAGTTCAATTCTCTCTTCTTCATTTGGAGCTTCTATGTGACAGTTTGAAGTACTAGTAATGGGTTTTGTTTCAATTTCTTTCCCCTTCATGTTCTTCAATCCCATGGCTGTAATTTTAGTTTCATCACTTGAATCCTCTCCTAAGTCATGTTGAGTAGTAGCTGCAGTTTTCTGCTTCCCTTTGTTTTTGTTAAATTTGGGTCTCTTTTCAAGATGTAGTTTCCAAAAGTTTTTCTCTTCATGACCTTCTCTTGAAAAATGTTTACAAACCACTTTCTCTCCCTCTTTCTTGACAGATGCATTCTTTTTTCCTTTTCCTTTTGAGGTCTTCTCTTTGTTTTTCCCCTTAAAATATTTTTTTCTACCCTCTTCAAAAGTATTTTTCCCTCTAGCTTCTAGATGTGTGGCTTGAACACATACCTCATCTAGGATTGTAGGATTAAACATAAGGATAGTATGTCTAAGATAGCTATGTAAGCCTCCTATATACTTGATCAAAGTATCTTGACTCTGCAAATCTACCCCTAATAAGATATCTCTTCTCCTAAATTCTTGGGTGTAGTCTTGTACATTTTGTCCTTTCAATTGTCTAAATTTTTTCCAGTTCATTATGGCTTTCCGCTTGTGAACTAATGGATAAAACTGTTGTTTTATTGCAGTAATGAAATAATTCCATGATAGAATAATCTTACCATGCTTTTTGATCTCCTCCTTTGTCTTGGCTTCCCACCAAACAAGAGGTGCACCTTCCATCCTCAATGAAGCTAGTTGGATTTTGGTTTCATCATCATAAAGGTTCTGAATTCTAAAATAAACCTCCAATTTCCCAATCCAATTATCAAGATTTTCTGCATTGACTTCACCATTAAACATTGCCAATTCAAACTTAACATCAAGTTTTAGAAAAGGAATTTTACCAGTGTTCTTTGACTTAGATGGCTAATGTACTGAAGATTAAGTAGAGGATGATGAGGATGAAGATGAGGGTGATCATGGTGAGTTTCCACTACCTCCATTTCATATATTTCCCTTTTTTGATTTATCTTCATCATTGTGACCTCCTAATGATCCCTGACCTTCCTTGTGAAGTTTGGATCCTTATCCTTCTAGTCTTTCATTCCTTTCTTGATAAAATACTCTCACCATTTCAGCCATGTTAAGGAATGGTTTCCTGAACACTCTTTCTTACTCTTTGGGATCCATCTCTTCATGATTTTATTCTTCTCCTAGAGGCATGCTTTATGTTACTTATGCTTCTCTTGCAGGTGAAATAGGTGGTGGAGATTGTGGCAATCTTGCCCTCCTTTGTTGTGGCTCACTTTGAGAACCTCTCACTTCCACCAATTTGCCTTCTCCTCTCTTAAGCTTGAGCCTAGTAAGCATGAAAAACCTTGCAAATAGTTAACAAATCCTTGCACATAAAAACACCAGAGATAAAACTCTTGCTCTGATACCAAATTGATTTGAAATAAGTGTATTAGTTCTACTGTGCTAAGTGTCCTTTCAATTAAATAAACATGTACAAAGTGTCTCCATAAGTTTGCTTAAGGAATGAGAGTTTTAACCATGAAAATTAGATGAATTAGTGAACTTTAAGCATGTAAATAAGCCTTAAAAACACTGAATAGCAATGCATATCAGAGAAAAAATTCACACATAATTTTTACGCAGTAGGCAGGATGAAGCAATTCACCCCTCCTGGGCTACATCTGTTGGTCCAACTCCCAATGGCATGTCCCTCTTGTTCATTATGCTCAAAATTGTAAATTACATATGTTTGTAGGACTCTAATCGTTGTTTTCTCTGCACCAATGGCTCCAGAATGCTCAAATTAATCTAAGTAGACTCTTTTTTCACCAAAATTGGTCGAAAATTGACCTCCCAATAGATTTTCCCCAATGACAGCTAGAAAAGCTCCACTAAATGTGGAGAATAGGCAGTTAGCTACAGTTAAATTTAATAAATCCCCTAAAAATAGGGGCGTGCTCCAAATATGGTCGGATGGTTATCTTAACATTTAAGAGTTAGTGGCGGGGTGGTCACATGCCAACCCCGCCGTAACCTCCGCTGTGTTTGAACTCCGCCATATAAGTTGGAACTAGGAGTTAAGGTTTTGAAACCTTTAACCATCGCATTTACTCGTTATCCCCACATGTGAACAACCATTGCAACACCCGCCAGAGGTTACAGTTATCACAACGATCCAAACGAACCATCGCATTTAACCATTACCAAACTCCACCATATGAATGAAAAATATGGTAGCTGTTTAATTTCTAGAACCATCGGGGAGAGGCTTGAGCCTGTGGTCCTTGTGCTAGGGCGTGGGGAGGGGGAGGCTGGCCCTTTGGGTTTGGCCTCATATGTTAAGAACTATCGTGTAGGCGGGATGGTAAGAATACTTTGGTACGGGCAGGAGGTTGGTTGTTCGAACCTCCGGAGCTCCAAAAAAATTTACCACATAAATCTGAGGACACGTGGCAGCCTGCGGGCTTGCCATGTGTTGCTCATCCAACGGTTAATCCAAAAACCATCCAACGGCCAATAACAACTCCGTACCATATACATTCAATGGCCCATATTGTGCCACATGGCATGATTATGTTGGCTGAATAAAAATGGAATATTCCAAGTATATACCTGCTGACTGTACCTGCATGCTGACTGGGCATCCGGTCACTAAATTTTTGTTTTTTGGGAAAATGAACAGAACGCAATATATTCCTCATGCGACATCGGTTTTTCGAACTGTTTGCGGTGCCAGAATCGAAACGACGAGACCTTTCTAGTCGCTTAGGTTCGAAATTGTTTTGAGCACTTTCATTTTTGAGCATAAGACTTGATCTCCTGATCATTCCCATATTTGAGGGCCAAATAGATGCAGACGTTGTAGATAGATGGGTGAATCTATTAGAAGGATATTTCTTGGTTCATGATTTTTCCAATTGGTACAATATTACTTTTGCACTCCTAAAATCTCCCCTCCATGTCAAGGACTGTTGGGAAACCTATTGTGAGAAAAAGGACGAGAGGGAAACCTCCCTGTTCTCGGCCGCACCCACTTGGAATTATTTCCAAGACACCATCAAGGAACAATATTACCCTGTGGGGAGCTATGAGGACAAGTACATGTAATGGACTACGTTGCGGAATCAAAGGGATCAATATGTGCGTGAGCTGACGAATTTGTTCCATGCCCCGCGCACAAAGTTGGGTATCAAAGATTCAGAGAAACATTTCATGTTGAAGTATATTTAGGAGGAAATGGAGTTCCTCGACATCTCCTTGCTTGGTGCAGCATACCGGTATGCTGCCAAGATTGGGATGAAATTCAAACAGAAGAAGCAAGACTTTGGATCTATGAATCAAAATAAAGGGAAAGGTGCCCCCAAATTGCAAGAAAAAGGACAAAGCCAAGGCAGGGCATACCAGGACAACTCGCCAAAGCCGCAAGAAAATAATGACACCGCAAAGCTGAATAAGGACACAAAAAAGTGGTGTGAGTTCCATAAGAGCTCCACTCACAACACAAGTGAGTGTCGGTCCAAGTAGTCACTTATGGTCGAGTTGAAGGACTTTCACCTTGATGGAACAATAACATACAGAGCCATTGTCGTTAGACCAAAACCTACAAGTTTTAGTCAACGATCGCATCACTAGAGATAAGGATCCATGAGAGGCAGTTAGTCCATATCATGAAACACATGAGGAGCGTTAGTTTATCTAATGTCCAAAAATCTGCCCCCCAACGCTAGTCGGGTGTGTATCGAACTCGTGGCCTAGGCTCTGAGACCACTTATTGGGAATCACGATTGTCGTTAGACCAAAACTCGCAGGTTTTAGTCAACGATCGCATCTCTAGAGATAAGGATCCACGAGAGGCGATTAGTCCATGTCGTGAAACACACGGGGAGCGTTGGTTTATACTATGTCCAACAAATCATGCTTTCAAGCAGTGTGTTGCAGAGACAATAGGAGGATAGTTGAGATAAAATCTATCATGGTGTAGTAGAGGAACAAAATAGTGGATTTTAGTTGTGCAATGTGGGGGAATGCAGCATTATCGTGAGTGGGAGTGTGGAGAGTAGCGTGAAGAGAGTGAGGAGCTACATGTATGTGTGTGTGAGCAGAAGAGAGATGAGATTCAAGGTAAGAGCTTCTTGAGCATTGAAGTGCATAGAGAAAAGGTTGAGCAGTGAAGTGCGTAGAGAAAAGGAGGACTGCAAAGTAGAATGGAAATTTTTGTGCATGGAGTAGCTGATCAGGTTCATATTTCTATGCATTTGTATTGGCCTTTGTTTTCAGTCTAAAAATTATATGAAAATCATAATAGTGGCTAAAGGAGGTAGTGGTTTACAGTCATAAGATTTTGGTGCATCTTGGAAAGTGGTGGCTTGCCATCTTAAGGGGGTTGGGGCCTCCTGTGAGTGGGTGCTTACAAACAACTTGATGTAATTAAGTGGGTGCTTAATTTACAACATAATAAAAAACAGATTGGTGGTTTTATCCCTTTGGGTTTCTACATAAAAATTCGTGTGTCAATATATGTGTTTTGCTAAATTGATGGACTTTGTGCTCATGTGAATGTTTTACTTTGATATGTGTGTGTGTGTATCTCACAAGTAGCTAGAAAAATTAAAAGGAAATTTAAGAATTGAACTTAAATCTTAAGAACTTCACTATTAATAATTCACCCCACCTCCCTCCTCTCAATGATTCATTATTCCAACATGAATTTATATTACAGCCCCAAACTTTCCCTAAAATCTCCACAAAATATCTACGGCTAGCCTTCCCGTACAAGTCCCTTCCTCTCACTTCCCCATAGTTCTCTTGTCAGTCCAAAGTAGACATTTTTGAGCCTCCAAAATTTCACCTACAGGTGCTCGTTTTGTTCGGGGTTAACCACAATAATTTCAGATATGTTATCATAAGGAACTTAACCACAACTTTAGCACAAAACTGCCCATAGCTTCTCCTTCTCAATTGGTCATCCTTCTACTCTTTCTCGAACCTGAAATAGATATAGATAGTCACAAAACTGGTCCTCAAATATATTCGTTCTAGTCCTCTTTGAGCTCAGTTGCTACAGATGTTCTTTTCTATGATGATTTTCACTTGGTTGATGGATTATATTATGTTTTCCCTAGTAGCTCATCTCTCAATATTTGCAGCAGGAAAGATATCTTCAACTTTGAATTGTAACTCATATCATTGTCACAATTTGGAAATAAATTACTACTTGCTTGCTTCTAGACCTTGTATCTTCATTATATCTTGGGGGAGATGTCATACATCAATGATGTAGTTGAGATGTTATTTGTTTTTCGCATCATACTTGAAGGAGTATTCACATTTCTCACGTGAAGATTTTGAGCAATATAAAAAATCCGTAGATTGTGTTTCCCTATCAACCTCTTCATAGTTAATAAGGAACTCACATCATCATCATTATTCAACTATACTTCAGTTATTTTTACGATTTTGGATCATTGTCATTTGGATATAAATAACTTTTAATTAGTAATATAAGAAGGAACCTTATATCAAGGTACGAGATATATGCATTAACAGACTTGGATTTTTGTTTTTGGATTTTGGATCTCATATGAACTCATATTCATTTTATATGGAACACATATTACTTGATATGCCCAAAATTTTAAAATCAACCCATAGTTGGACTTGTATTTGGATCCTTTTGTAGTATGCTTCCTTTATTTTCATAATTCCAATAACTTGGTGATCTTCTAACCTCCTTTTTTCAACCTTAGATCTGAAATCATGTTGAGAAATCAATGTGGATATAAATTAGGGTTTTGATTCCTCTTTTCTTGATAGCTACTTGTGATTATGCATTAGCCTTTAATTCTTTATTATTTCTTCTTTCATCAAGCAATTTATAATTCAAAAAATGTATGAATATCACAAGAAAAAAAAAACACAAGATATAGGCTATCAGTCATGGAAAAACCTCTCTCCTAGGGGAAAACTAGTCAAATTATTCTCTATATAGAACCAAGTCAAAAAACAAGACATCGAAGATCCCAAA
Organism: Pinus albicaulis; assembly: GCA_034641835.2. Classification (NCBI taxonomy): domain Eukaryota; kingdom Viridiplantae; phylum Streptophyta; class Pinopsida; order Pinales; family Pinaceae; genus Pinus; species Pinus albicaulis. Next base: position 684,089,642 of record CM076584.1, on the reverse strand, counting down.
ACAAGACCAAGAACTTCCACTAAGCACCAAGTTAGCCCTTCAAAGTATCTCCTCCAAAAGAGTCAAGGTTTATCGAAGTCAATGAAGGTAAAAGATTCATTCTTCTGTAACTTTCAAGGTATCGACCTATGACTTCAGTCTTGCAACTTTTTTCTGACAATTTTGATCAGTAGTAGCAAAAAAAACCCGAGAAAATATCGCACATGCAAGCCAAATTAGGTCAAAAAGAGTATTTTTCTCCGTTGTTTAGATTCTCTTCCTTTGTTCTTGCCTTCACTTGTCTTTTTATTTTGATTTTGGTGTAGATCAAACTTCCTTGTAAATTTATGCCAAATAGGTCGAAGTATCTTCCTTACTATACCTTCTTCAAGGGTCGAATGGGCCTCTTCTAGGCCGACTTCACTAGCAAGGTCGATTTGGTGTTGGGGGTCCAAAAATGACACTTTAAAATCAAATTTAATATTTCTTTCTTGATACAATATGCCCATAAGGGTCTTATACATGTGATATATTGACTCAATAAACCCTAAAGCATGAAGAACATGCTTGAACTAATTGACAAGAATAAAATAGTGCATGAAACCCATGGTTTCAAAATTATATTTTTGTCTTTATTTTTGTTTTTACAATTTACAATATGTATACAATGTATGATATGAAGACTGAACCTAGTCACATACTTGAACACCTCAAGCAAAGTAGCTTTGTGGAGGAGAAGTCGAAAACATATCAATTGCTCATGGACACTAAACACGAATTATTGCATAGAAAAATGGATCAATTTCAAGTTGATATAAGGTACGAATTGACAACTTTGGACCTCAAGGTGGTTGATTTTGAAGGAAAATCTACCAATAGCGTCAAATTCACTATGGAAGCGGAAACAACCAGCAACGATCCTGGAAAGAAGAAGGCAAGGAGTGCTCAGGAGGCAAGAACAAGGGGATAAGGGTGGGGAATTAAGCTGCATGAATAAGTTGATGAATCGAGATTTTCCTGAGAGATAACCTTATTATTTTTAAAACCTTTGATTTTATCTAGATATATATTGTTATCAGGAATTTTTGTTGAGTATTTAGCAACCACTTATTTAGAATAGTTCGTAAAAATTGTCATAAGAGCAGACTTTCTATATTTTGGACCTTGAAATGCAATTCTATTTTGGATCATGAAGAAATATGTAATGGTTTTGGCCCAAAATATAGCTTTTCCTTTTAATATAAATTATTATCTATTTCTTGGAAAAAAATTTAATTATAACCAAATGGGTGTATAGAAACAAGCTCAGTGAGGACGGACAGGTTGTGAGGAATAAATCAATACTTGTATGAAAAGGTTATGCACAATTCAAAGTGATCCATATGGACATTGTTGGCCACCCACCTATTCCACATTGAACTCTAGACAGTTTCATCAGTTTCCTTTTTTTATAGCACAATTTACTATTTTTAGTAGTTTTTCAGGTATTGAACTTCCAGAGTTGTTTTGACCCCAAAACGATGTTTTTTTAAGGTCTGTGGTAGGCCCATAGCCATATGAAAAGGGAATGCCACAAATATTTGATTAATAAGAGATCATATGACCAAATTAGGACCCGGGGAAGTTGGTTTCCCAACTAACCCAAACAGGGCCCACAAACTCTTGGCATTCCATCTCCTATGGCTAGGATTTTGGTTGTTTATGGTTTCCATTTAGTTTTAAATAATAAAAATTCCCTTGAGCCTCATTGTAACAAAGTTCAGAGACATGTAGCCACCACATCTCTTCTCAAAGATAAGCTACCATCACCCAAGAGAGTTTATTTCCAGTATGTATGTAAGCATATTACAGTTCTTTGATATTAATGAAATGATAATTTATTTTTGTTGCATATTTATGTTTATGTTTATATATTTATTGTATTTCATTATTGCATAAGTCTGGATCACGAAGGCATTTATTTTGATGAAACATTTTCTCCATTGGCTCATTTGGAATCTATAAAAATGTTTCTAGCCTTTGCTTGCTTCAAATGATTCAAGGTCTATAAAATGCATGTAAGGTAAACATTGAACAATCTTAAATGGGGAACTCAAGGAAGAAGTCCATTTTGATCAGTCAAATGGATTTTAATTAACAAAAGACAAAGATTATGTATCCAAACTAAAGAAAGCATTGTATGGTTTGAAACAAGCTCCCAGAGCATGGTACTCCATATTGGATGGTTAGATTAAACAACAAGATTTCAAAAGAGGCACCACTAACAACAATCTTTATATCAATATTAAAAGAGGTAACATGTTGATCCTTTTTTCTATGAACGATATTATTTTTGGTAGTGAAGAGCTTTGTAGCTAGTTGCATAAAGAATTTTAAAGTTCCATGATAGGAGATTTATCTCTCTTCCTAGGATTATAAGTTAATCAATTCGAAAAAGGCATTTTCATATCTCAATCTAAATATCTTAATGAAATTATGAAAATTTTTGGAAAGGAAAATTGTGCCTCTTTGAGCACTCCCATGGTTACAAGTTGTAAACTTAGCAAAGATTATGAACCTCCTTAAGTAAACCAAACTATGCACGGGTCAATGATGGACAACCTTCTCTATCTTACATAATCAAGGGTAGACAACATGCAATTTTTGGGATGGTTAGCTAAGTTTCAATCATGTCCAAAGGAATCTCATGTGAATGTTGTCAAAAGAAAATTCAAGTAATTGTAGGGCACCATGGATTACAACTTATGGTATCCTAGGGAAATATACCTTACTCTTAAGGTCTATACATATGCATATTGGGTTGTAAGTGTAAATGAAAAAAAGAGCACTAGTGGAGGAGTGTTATTTCTAGAAAATTTTATGGTTTCTTGGCTCTGTAAAAAACAATCTTTAATCTCTCTATATACCACTAAAGCAAAGTATATTGTGGTAGCTTCTTATTGTACTCAAGTGTTGTGGATGAAGAAAAACTTGAAAGACCTTTAGGAAAGTATTAGTATACCTATTTTTATCATGTGTGACAATACTAACACAATAAATATCCTAACATGCACTAAAAAATGAAGCATATTCCCATCAAGTATCGCTTTTTGTGAGAAAAATTTGTGGATCAGTCAGTCGAATTCAAATACATTCAAACAAAAGAAAAAAGTTTTGATATATTTACTAATCCATTTCCAAGGGAAAATTTTGAATAATATCTTAAACAAATGATGAGAGCAGTTTCTTCCTCACTAGAAGGACTATCTCACTAACTCCAAAAAAGATTTGTCCAAAGTGAAGTGTTTCACTGTCACGAACATGGACATTTCGCCACTAACTGTCCACAGAAGAAGAAGATCAAGTAGGCTGCTAGATCTACAACTGGAGAGGCCTTAGCCTTGCAATTTGAGCTTGATTTCTCCTTGATCACTTGCTTGGTTTCAAGCTGCATGGGATTGATGTGGTATCTTGATAGTGGTGCGTCTTTCCATATGATGGGAGACAAAGAGTTGTTTAGTGACTTGGAGGAGAAGGACCTCCAGATGCATATAGAGATGGGCGATGATGGTCGGTACAATGCAACTGGCATTGGGACCATTACCTTTGAGAGGGAGTCTGGTAATCCATTCTTGTTGAAGAATGTTATGCATGTTCTAGGTCTGAAGAAGAACTTGGTCTCGGTCGCAATGTTGGAAGACAAGGGTTATGATGTTGTTTTCAGTGAGGGAAAAACATTCCTTCGACATAAAACAACGGGTCAAACCAAGCAGATAGGGGTTTGAATTAAGAATCTCTACAAGCTGGAGGTAGATGGTTACGCTGCAATGGTGGTAAAAGCAGAAGAAGTGGTGAGTCGGGATGAGGGTGAATTATGGCACAGGAGATTGGGCCATCTTCACCATGGAACTTTGAAGATTTTGTAGCAAATTTATACTGGACTTCCCAAGGGTACTCTTGCGCAGTCAAATCAGTGCAAGGGATGTACTATGGGTAAGTTTGTGAAGACCACCTTTCATGAGAAGGAGAACCGTGCTTCGGTGATCCTGGAGAGAATTCACACAGACGTGTGTGGACCATTCTCAGTTGCTTCAACAACAAAACACAGGTATTATGTTATATTTTTTGATGACTGTTCTCATAGATGCTGGATCTTCTTCATGCAGAAGAAGAGTGAAACGTTCTCAAATTTTTGTGAGTTCAAGGCATTGGTGGAGAAGGAGTCGGGGAAGAAAATGAAAGCTCTACAAAGTGATAATGGTGGTGAATACATCTCGGGCGAATTCAAAGACTTCTGTAGCAAAGAAGGAATTCGAAGAGAACTCATAGCACCTCATAACCCACAACAGAATGGGGTCGCGGAGAGGAAGAACAGAACGATCGTGGGTGCTGCACAAGCTATGCTTGAGAGGGAGCTAGACTTGCATGCAGTGAAGGAACTACTTGTTCCAAAAGATAAGCCTCTAGATGTGGATCAACCATAAGAGGAGATTCATGGAGTGGAGGAGTCCACTCATGCAGAACCAAACATCAGACAAGGCAGAAAGCGTACCACAGAAGTTGAGAGACTGAAGCTTGATGTGGCACAGAATGTAGGAGTCCCTACATCACAGCGTAGACATAGACAATCACCTGACCGATTTACTGGATACATGGCTCTTATGAGAAAGTGTATCGTGACAGAGCCATCTTCTTTCGAAGAAGAAGTGCAGGAGCCCACATGGGTAGATTCCATGGTGGAGGAGTATGACTCCATTGTCAGAAACAGTGCTTGGGAGATTGTTCCAAGGCCGGTGGGAAAATTTGTTGTCGGATCATGATGGATCTACAAGGTAAAGCAAGCTGTTGATGGGAGCGTCGAGAAGTATAAGGAAAGATTTGTTGCCCGGGGCTTCTCACAGATTGAGGGGATTGACTATGAAGAAACCTTTTCACCTGTCGCACAATATTCTTCCATACGGACCATCCTTGCTCTCTTAGCGTAGATGGGTTGGCACATTCATCAAATGGATGTGAAGACTGCGTTCCTTAATGGTATCATTGAGGAATAGGTGTACATTGAGTATCCTGAAGGATTTGAGATCTTCAACAATGATTCGCATGTGTGCAGGCTCAAAAGAGCACTGTATGGGCTGAAATAAGCACCCCGTGCTTGGTACACTCGGATCGATAGCTATTTCACTGGACTTGGCTTCACCAAGAGTGAGGCGGATGCAAACCTATACCAGATTGTGGTTGAGGGTAAGATTTTAATCATGATACTTTATGTTGATGATTTAATACTAACAGGTGATGAGCAGTTCATACACTCATGCAAGGCAGATCTTGCAAAGGAGTTTGAGATGAAGGATTTGGGCCTCCTTCATTATTTCCTTGGATTGCAAATATGGCAGCGGGAAGGTGAACTATTTGTGTCTCAAGGCAAGTATGCCTAGGAGATACTGGAGAAGTGTCACATGCAAGGCTGCAAGCCTATCAACACTCCTCTTCCAGGAAATTGAAAGAAAGAGGATGCTACATCGACAGAGGTAGTGGATGCCACTGTTTATCGACAGTTGGTGGGTTCACTCATGTATTTAGTCAATACAAGACTGGACATATGCTATGCAGTGAACCAACTTTCACAAGCAATGGTTAAGCCTACCAAGCTCTTTTGGAAGGCAGGCAAGCATGTCCTGAGATATCTCAGGGGCACATCTGAGTATGGTTTATGGTATAGATAGACGGATGAGGTGAAGTTGCATGGCTTCATAGATGCAGATTGGATAGGAAGCCCAACAGACAGAAAGAGCACATCAGGAGGGATTTTCAGTATTGGATCTACGATAGTTTCTTGGTACAACAGGAAACAAAGATCCATGGCACTCAGTTCAGCGGAAGCAGAATACATGGCAACAAGTCAAGCTACATGTGAGGCTATCTGGATGAGGAAGATCTTGGTTGGTTTGTTCGGTTCACATTTAGATCCCACGGTGATTCATTGTGATAATCAGAGTTGCATTAAACTCTTGGTTAATCCTGTGTTTCATGATAGATCTAAACATATTGATATCCGGTATCATCATATCAGAGATTGTGTGCAGCAGAAGATCATGTTGCTTCAGTACATTCCTATGGAGGTTCAGGATGCAGATATTCTGACGAAGGCGCTCACCAGAAGCAAATTCGAATACCATAGAGGCAGGATCGAGATGAAGGATAATCCATATCTTGTTGAGAGGGAGTGTTGAGATTCAACAAGATGATGAGCTTAGTGAAAAGAGTCACCTTCACTAAGTGGGCTCGTAGGCTATTTTTGGCGCAAGTCTATTTTTAGACATGATGATCATATTTCAGAAGTTGTAGGATGCTATTTGTGGATGGTTGATCAAGTTGGAAAAATAGATGAAATTCTATTTTTAGAATATTGGGTGAATTCTATTTATAGATTGTCAATCTAAAAATGGATGCATGTCGATTATTATTAGCTCTTAATAATAATCAGACTCTAAATAACAACTTATTCTCTTGGAGCACTTCAGTTCAGTGCACAGATGTGACACATCAGTGGACTGAGGGAATTACGCAATTCCCAAGGGTTTATTGGAGCTAATGCATGGAGGACTCAGTTAGAACTCAAGTGGCAGAGTTATGACACAGTTGGAAGAAGTAGTTAAAGAGTTGTATTCAGTTTAACTCAGTGAGACTCAGTTGAGCTAGTTGTATATAGTCTAACTGATTGATACACTAGTGAGAGTGGAGTGAATTAATTAGTTAATTAATTCACAAATAATAACTCATTAATCAACTGAACAATACATTAGTTAACTACAGTGCATGGCAGTTTCAGTGGAGACCCAGTGGAGAGGTAGGTGAAAGGGCAAGATAGAATATCTGTTGTGACTATAGTGATGCATTGATTGCGTCACACACACATTGGAGTTTCCAATGAGGATTGCTCAGTCAATCTAAGAGTAATTCGAATTCATTCAGAGCTATTCTTCAACAGGGATTGCGCAGTGGAGGTAGGCTAGCAGGGGGCAGAGATCGGTGCATGGATTTGCAAGATTGGTCTTGATTAGTGTATGACGATTGTACTGTACTGAGAGCTTGTGATAAGATTTGTATGCTTTGTATGAGATTTTCATGTGATCTCCATGTTACATAATATATAGTTGGGGTTTTCAGCTTCAAGATTTCCCGGTTAAAAACTGTGTTATGTGCGATTGATTATTTTTGTTTATGCTTGACATGTGTGTGCAATTGATTTTTCCACAAAATATTAACAAGTGGAATAGATTCAGTATCTTGCATAAAGTTAAATAGTGTGAGATTAGGTGGATCTAGGACATATGCATGCTTAGTGCATATAATTTCTACACATCCATAATTCATGACAAGAAATTGTTATTTCCATAACTGATATGAAATGTAATTCCCATAGCAGCTTAGTGTTACAACCAACTCCAATACCACTTTTTAGTGCGCTTGGATGCATGCCTTTTCATTTTCCAATGTGAAAGAAACTTGTTGAGTCATATAAAAATGTAGTAACACAACAATAATGCTAAAAAAATTTTCCATGAAATCATGAACCATTTACAACCAAAACTCTCTTCATTAAACATATTTAATCATTTCTCTAACTTCATTAACAAGCTTCATGTAATATTATGCTTCAATGAAATTTAATAAAGAGAAATGTTAATACAATCAATAAACAATGATGCATCCATTTCATTTATACATTTATATGCCCGATAGTAACCAAAGGAACATGCCTAATTTAATCTAAAAAATTCACTGCATTCATAACTGATTTATACCTAACTCCTTATATTTATTCTTCAATTTTAAATAAATAGGAAAATCTCTATTCTCTAATGTATGGTGAAGACTAAAGTGTGTTTCAAATCTCTAGTTAATATGTAGATCAATGAAAAGACAAAAGTAAATATCTTGGACTCAACCGACCTACATGAGGCAACAAAGCCACCAATCGTGGCTTTATGAAGAGACAAGGCAGTTGGATGGTGCTAACCCTGAAGTCCCTCTTTATGTTCTAAAGAGGCACAGTGGTACCCTCTGGCTCTATACACGGGGCGCAAAGAAAAACAAAAATCTCCACCTCAAAGAAGAAAATGAGATATCTAGGAAAAATTCATTCATGGTTTAGAATTGTTTGACATCATCTCTTTGACTCTGCTTCCTCAGTCACCTTTAAAACTACCTCAAACCTTGGAATCGACTTGGGGGTGATTAATTGCAAGATAGTTCACAATGCAACATACAATGGGAGGAGAGTGGAAATCCCTTGTTTAGTTACTTGAAAAATCATACAAATAAGAAACATGGTTGATGCTATATTCATTTAGGAATTTTGGTTTATCTGATTAGAATGACCTGGTCCATAGTAGATATTCATTGATAGCTTAAATGGGTGCCATAAATCAATGTAATGAAACAATATATCAATTCAGCTTGTAATGTAAAGATAAAACTCCTAAATATACCTTAGTGAAAGGTGCTTGGAGTGTCCATGAATCAAAATGAATTTTCCTCTTAAATAAACTATCAAGAATGGGAAACGAACTAGGAATTGAATTTTTTAGTGATAGTTTGGTGGGGCCTAACGTGACTACATCACGTTGGTCTGGGATGTGCCAGTCATGATTCATGGCATGGTGGTATTGACCAAGGCCCGAAAGGGCAACAGTGGGCATATCATCGCATGAACAGAGTGGTCTGAGAGTCTGGTGGGACCTGTCTCAACCATGCAACAATGGTTTGGGAATGTCAGCTGAAAATTCCTCACATGATTTTTGCACTGGCCGAAGCACGGGAGTCTAATGATGAGTTGGACCCACCATGGTTGTGTCTTGGTTGTCACATCGATAAGCATATAAGGGAAGGCACCTTGAGTTGTCCAGGCCAAGGAGCCGCAAGACGAGAATTTTTTCTCTCCCTTCCATGGCATGTGACCCTGGTTGCTTGTGATTGAGTAATGTGAGTACCTTGCAACCTTTTTACATATTTATATGTATGAATTTCATGTGGGTTCAAATAACACAGTTAATATATACACATGGATACACCATGTATTTATTCATAAATGTGTGCAACATAAATTATCAACCAGTTTGGCATCCATATATATATATATAGCACCTATTTAAGGGTCATGTGTTATACTAGGTTGAGTGAGAATAACTGATTTCATTTCTCCTTTAAAACGATACTTCAATTCACTCGAAGAAATAAACATGTCATTAATACGTGTGCTTAATAACTAATTCTGCAAAGCTTTAGAAATTGGCAGTTTTGGTAATTTAACATAATGGCATATGATAAATCTGGAAATTGAAAATGTCAATAACCCCTCCCATAACCAAAAAATTCAAGGGGTATGAAAGGTAATATTACAAATTTCAGAGCCCAGGTTCAACACTTGGACTAAATGGGCCTTTAATAAGTAATTTTAGTGTCATGATACAAGATGCTCAGAGTTAGGGTCTCACTTTGGACCTTAAGAAATTTATAGATAGAAGTTAAAATGACAATTAGCCATTGCATTTGCAGATTTCCCTTGTAATTATAGTAATATGAGAATTACACTCACGAGTGTGCTTACATGTTAATTTTTGTCATTGACTAACTTGAAATTTGGTTTACTGAACAATTGCAACATGCATAGTATAGACAGATCAAGAACCCCACTCCTTGATCTTTGACAGAATGGAAATGTCCAATCCATGATGAACTTAGGTGCCAATTTACCAACACCCAAGACTAGACAAGTCTTGAAAAAGAGAAATTAATTTTATAATTTACATGTATACTAATGTTAAAATTGCAAATGTACATACCTTTATTTTTATGTAACTGAAATGGGTGTTAGATGCAGGAACAACACCATATCAGTATGTATCAACATTCTCAACAACAAGGTAACAAATTAATATGATTATGCTTGATGTAGCTAATAGTTGGGTGTGTGTAACAACATAGAAGAAAATATAATTGCAGTAGGGAAGGACAACAATATGACTCAGTACAACATGGACCAAATCCATCTTGAGCAAGGAACAAGAAGCCTCCCTAATAGAAAAGAAACCTTCAAGAGCTTAAAATCCAAATTTAAGAGTTGCGAGGTAGAAAACAAAATAATCATTAAAAGACTAGAATACCAAGAAAAGTTGAACACAAAGTTATTGCAACAACTGACCTACATGCAAGAAATGTTGCAACTTGGACCAACCCCTGAGAACATGGAAGGGTGTCATGATGACAAAATCAAAGAAGAACATCCAATGTTGGAGAGAAAAGAAATCTATTGACATGATGGAACTACGAAGAAGGACACCTAAGGAGAGATTTCCCTAAAAAGCAACAAAGGAAGAAAAGCTCTTATAAATTCCATATACCTAAATCAACAACTAGTAATGCAAAAAAAGGATGAGGGAATAGCCCCTCAAGCTCTCTAGAATGTTAAAGAGATCTCTTAAACTGTTTTAAGGATTTTTAAAACCTTAAATTTATTGAAGGACTTGGGAAAGGCATTGTTTAAACCTTTGTGCATGTGTTTTGTACCCTTGTGGAAGTGAATATGAATGTTCAATATGTTGTATAGTTGTTTTTTTATGTGACTACATATATATGTTTGGATTGACTATGAACATGACCATGCTTTGTGTTGTTGACATGTGTCGTTTTTCTGGTCTTTTTATAATTCCATTATTTATTTATTCCTTCTTCATTTGGTCTTGATTTGGTTTGTTGGTTGTGAGAAAAGGGAATTAAAATAAGCTCATGAAAGAGAGTTGAATAAATCCAATCCAAAGTTCAAGACCATGAATACACCCTATGCATGAGATAATTTGCAGTAGAGGGTAAAAGAAGATAACATATCAACCAAGATGGCCTATTTAGATCACTTAGAACAAAATAAAGACTGACATGACAACTATCAAATAGCATAAGAATGCACTACTACATATAATAATAAATTTCAACATTAAAGTATGAATAAAATTGGTCATCACTGGAAATTATAAGAATTAATGTCAATTTTTTTTTTTTATTTGTCGGTATTCCGACAACATGTCTTGAACACGCCTTACTTCTGACGGTATTATTTGTACTGTTGTAAGAGCGATGAAATATAACGGTCATCGCAATATTGACGAACAACATTTTTATCTCTCCGTTGTGTTATTAATGGAAGGTTGGGTCACTTTTTGACTAGTCAAGTTTGACTTGGTCAACTACTGTTGGAATTCCGATGGTAAGTAAATTTATAAATAATTTTATTTTAAGATACGTTTCGATATTTTCACTATAATTACAATGGTTCTAAGAGGTTGTGAGGTCTTCTTCTTGAGCGAAAAACATATTTATTCTTATATGTATCAATTGCGTTACAAAATATAATAGATCCAATACGCTACTCAATTTTATAACATAATCACCACATAATTATTTTTTTGGGGAAGAATTCCAACAAAGATTAGGTGGGGAAAATATCAAGGGGATGTAGATGTTAGTTCCCTTGTGCTAAATGCAGGGGCTTACGTACAATAATATTTTTAAGAGAAATAACTAAAAGACATTGTAGGAAACATCGACACATTAAAGAGGGACCGAAGGAATATCGTCCCTTGGTAAGTTATATATTCATTATCTATTATGTTTATATTAATATATTTATAAAATATTTTATTGTTATAATATTTGTTACGCCGACTAATTTTAATTTGCATGATTGTTTCTAATTATAAAGTCAATTTTCCCCCCTAAATGGTGTTTGAAAGCCTAATTGTTTCTAATTATAAAGTCAAGTTTCCCCCCCTAAATGGTGTTTGAATGCCCTAAGTAGTAGTAGAAATGTTGTACAAGCTGAGGAACATGGAGAAAATATTGAAGATCAAGTTAAGTATCCTATGGAAGAAGATGACAACAATAACATAGTTCAATATGATGGGATAAATGAATTGATCCAAGACTTGTTCGCTCAACCAATCTATGACGAGGATGAGGACAATGACGATAATATTGTTGATGAACCTTTGCTATAAAAGGAAACAAAACCACTTTAAGATGGTAAATGTTATTTCCCTTGTGCTAATGCAGGGGCTTACTTACTGTAAGATTTTAAAGAGAAATAAATAAAAGACATTGTAGGAAACATCGACACATTGAAGGGGGACCGAAGGAATATCATCCCTTGGTAAGGTATATTTTCTTTACATATTATGTTTATATTAATTGTATTTATAAAATATTGTATTGTTATAATATTTTTTATGTCGACTAATTTTAATTTGCGTGATTGTTTCTAATTATAAAGTCAAGTTCCCCCCCTAAACAATGTTTGAATGCCCCGAGTAGTTGTAGAAATGTTGTACAAGTTGAGGAATATGGAGAAAATACTGAAGATCAAGTTAAGTATCCTATGGAAGAAGATGACAACAATAACATAGTTCAATATGATGGGACAGATTAATTGATCCAAGACTTGTTCGCTTGACCAATCTATGATGAGGACGAGGACAATAATGATAACATTGTTGATGAACCTTTGTTAGAAAAGGAAACGAAACCACTTTATGAAGGCTCAAAATAAAATTTTCTCTCCGCTACATTATTATTGGTGAACTTAAATGTTTTGAATTGTTTGTCAAACACTTGTATGCCACTGATCTTAAGGTAAGTGATATGTTTCATCACATATTATAAATAAAGATTACTTTTTTTCCCTTTTTGTGTTAATTAATGTGTAACTAATTTATTTAATTTTTATTATTTCATCAATTATTAATATTGACCATGGTAACTAATATTTATTGGTGATTTTTTTTTTTTAATTTTTTTTTTTTTAAATTTGGTCAAGAGTGGGATGCACTACATATGTACATTGCAAACAATTTTGACTGGATGAAGGCATGGATTGAAATATATATACAATGCGATGGTAGGTTATCACGGGAAGGGGTGTCTACATTGGTTATAGAAGCTCATTATAAAGGAGATATAAATATTACAAAGGGGGAAATTCATTTTGTAAATGGTTTGAAAGATAAACATGCAACCATGCAAGCATGCAATTTCACCCTATAATATTTTATTAAGTTATTTTATAAATTATTAATGTGTATGCAGGTGTGTTTTTTTTCTTCAAATAATTTCCAATTTATATAAATATGTTATTAATTGGCATTTTTTTTTTGTTACGTGCTTGGCATATTGTAGTTGAAACACCATAAGGCTATGTGGTACAATGGCCATAAATTTTGCATCAAAAAGTTGGATGAAAAGAGGAAAAATTATGATTGTGGGATAACTACACTCTCCCAGGTCACTAATGGTTCTATAGAAGTGACACACATCCACAAGTATCTGAAAATCAATATTATAGGTATTTGGATTACATACTTGAGTGTGACTTTAATTCCTTCAAATTGGTTCTATTTGGCGTTAAATGGTACAAGATAAGAATGAATGAATGTGATCCTAATAGAACCATTATTTAGCATGATAATGGATTTACCATGGTTAACACAAGGTCATTTGAGCGAGGACCAGATCGTTATGTTCTTCAAAAACAATGTGAAGAAGTCTTTTACTCAGATGTTCCAGGTAGAGGGGTTGGTCATATGTTGTTAGATATGATCCAAGAGGATGGTTGGTAGAGTATAATGTATCAAAAGAAGATGATATTGAAGAAGAAGATAATGTAGAGGAGCTATTACTTCATGTTTTAGGCGAAGACGTACAAGAATTTCAAGAAGATGTTAATCAAGACAATGTTCTCGATGAAGATGATATCAATAATGTACAATTAGATGAAGAACTTCAAGAAGTCAAATGAAACATAGGAGACAATGCTCCTGATGATGATAATGATGATGATATGATTGGAAATGAAAACATTGATGATGATGTTGATATGGCCTATCCTTTCAACAAAAAAATTGAATCGAATGATGCAAATGTTGACTTGGATGAAGAATAAGATTAATGATATCAAAATGTTGAAATGTTCAAGTTACATGTTTATATTTTTTCAATAGAGTTTTCCTATTCAATTTTCCTTCAAATTTTGTTTTAGTAGTAATTTGTAGCTATGCTTGATTATTACTATGTTTCTTTCAAATACTTTGTAGTAGATAAATTGGGTATTGTGGAATTAAGAGTGATGTGAGGTGGGGGGGGGGGGAGGGGGGAAGAGGGGCCAAATGAGCTTCCACCTTCATGTGGTTGAACTTGCTCATCATATAATATATTATTATTGAAACCAAAGGACGCTCATTGAGGTATGTATTTAGCCTCGTCGAGGGTTCGGTGATCGATTGGTTGAGTAACCATCGTCAAAGCACCTTAATTTTTTATTGAGAGGTCATGGGTTCAATTATCTTAACCCTCTTGAGGTCAAATAAATGTTCAATTCACTTAATATTTATGAATAAATGAAAATTATGCTTTAATTAATTGACCCTGCACATAGCTGGGGATTGTGAATGGGGCCAATGTTGATTTTTTTTTTTTTAGTTTGTGCTTGTATGCACTGAAATTTAACATGGTTATAGTAGATGCATGCATCGTCGTATGGGAGGATTCCCAGACTCAAATACGGCTCACACAAAAAATTCAACAAAATTATAACATAAATGCAGATGAGATGAAACTATTGATTATATTTTACTGTCATTATCATTATATGTATTTACTAGCCCCGTTGAGGGACATGTGCTCGATTGGTTGAGTACCAATTGTTAAAGCACCTTAATTTTATAATAATAGGTCATGGGTTCAATTATCTCAATGCTCTTGGGGTCACGTAAATTTTCAATTCAATTAACATTTAGGAATGAGTGGAAATTATGCTTTAATTTATTAACCTCGCACAAATTTGAGGGTTGTGAATGGGACCAAGGTTTAAATGTTTAATGTTTATTGTATATTGTATTTATAATGTTTATTTGATTTAAATGTAATTTCTAAGTTCATTTTCTGCAGGTTTCCATTGCCAAAATTCTTCACAAGCCAATTAAACTAGTTGCTATAGGTTGATTACGGGATAAATCCCTGTAGGTGAAAATATGAAATTTATGAGAAAATGGAGAAGAATATCAAGATTCTGATATGTGGTTTTTGTTTAGAGCATGCTCATTGATGTAACCCAATTTTTTTTTGGCAAAATTCATTACCATGAAGGAGTTACAGTTAGGGGAATATTCCAACACAATCTTAAGTACAAAATCAGGGTCAAATTTGTGGTCTGTCCATTTTCGGCCACAACCATGATTTGGATAAACCTCTTGTGCTAAAAAAGGGAACAATTTGTTACACACAACAGGTCCCAAATAAGTTAGTTCGAAATCCACCAGAAGAATCTCTCCAAGCTAGAAAAGAAATCAGTTTTGCTAAGAATGGAAGAGATAAGTTTTGCTAAGAAGAGGACCCAACCGAGTCAAGTCAAGATTAATCTGGAGGATAACTCACAAGATTTCACACAAGCCCTAATTAGTTTTATAATTGTATATTTTATTCTTATGGTTAACTAGTTAAGATCTAACCTCTATCTGTTTAACCTTTTTAAGGCCCAATATGATTTGTGTCTTGGGAGAAGATACACAGAGGAATAGTTGTTGTACATGAGGCAGAGCGAGAAGATTATTGAGTAGTTTTTGTGCAAATACACTTTGCTCAGAAGAGATTCCAATGATGATGTATATGACATTTGAATTTTCATTCTGAACTTTAATATAATTCCTATCCAGAATTAATTCTTCTATGAGTATCATGGTTTTCCCTTAGTTATTAGTAGCATTGAATTAATTTAAACTTGCTCCAGGAGTGGCAAGGGCCCACGTAAATACAAGAAAGTTGTTTCTTGGATTTCAGAATTGCTATCTTTATTTTGTACTCAAAATCTCTACTCTGTTTCATAGATCTGAACTAAATGTGATAGATTTTGTTTCTCAATTAGTGAGACCAACAAGGATTTCACTGAGTGATGATTCTCAATATGTGCATGGTTCCTTTGATATGATTGCATGGCAAAAATGTTTAAATAATACTTTTTATTTGAAAACATACAAGGACTAATTACTATATCCTAAGTCTTGAAATGAAATCGAATCCATGCTATGTTCATTTTCCATTCAATGTTTAATTCTGTAGCATTATGTCAATGTGAGAAATGCTCAGGGACAACAAAACACATATTGGTTATAACTGAATCTATTGGTTCCAAACTTAACATGATTAGAGTAGGATGGAATTGGATTTAAGTTTCACACTTATTGTAAGATAGTTTCCTAAGTTTGATTGGAATAGCTTAAGTTTAGAATAGTTACTGCTTTTTGTGAAATGATTTTCTGAGTTTTAGTTTAGAACAATTTTTGGTGCTTTGAATTTGAGTATAATAATACAGTCAGTATGGAATATTGATTTAAGTTTTGTGTTACTTAGTTTCTTTTAAGCATTTGCAGAATTAAATACTTGTCGATTTGTTTCATCACCCATGATTTAACTCAGCAATTAGATCTCTTTTCAATTAGAAGCTTTGTTGCTTTTCATAGCATAATAATTTCTTTGTAAGAGAAAGTCTAAGTGTGAATTTGATTGCACAAGTAGAGATATCAGTTTAACACATACTGACTTGGCTTTCATTTAATTTTGAGTTTCGATTATGAATTTCCTGATTATGAAGAGTGAGATTTATTTCGAATGATTTATTTAATTTATATTAGGAGTCTGGAATTGAAGTTTTTTCATAGATTAAGTTGCTAAGAGTTTCTTTTAATCGTATCTTTCAAGTTAGAATTGCTATTAGTATCTTTTAAGTGTATTGTGTTTTTTTTAAGAATTTCTCTTATAACAGTGATTAGTAGTAAGACAGTAAATTGATTTCGTACTCTAGTTTAGGTTAGATGCTTTGATCCTGCATTATGTGTGCTTGTGCCTTTAAGTATTATGACCCTAGATTGATAATTTAATGTTGGAATTATAACTCATATAGTTTCCCCAACGTTTTTTGGTGTTGTTGCTAGGGAGGTGCTAAAGGGATTAGAGCATAGTTTCTTTCACAAGTTTTTTTTGTGTGATCTTAGTTGTAGGACAATCAAAGGGTGGAGAGTGTACGGTAAGCAAGAGTGAAGAGCCACACATCCAATATGGTGGGGTTTCTCCAAATTTTGGTTGTCCAAGTAAGCAATTTTGGTGAGTTTTATTGCAATTAGTTTCAATTCATTTAGATTAAAATTTCAAGCTCTTTAAAGATAAAACATTTTTTGAGGCGCTGTAAGAAGCCCTAGGTACTAATCCATGTTGCAAGACAGGGATCATCAACCAACAGGAGAAATTGAAAGAACGATTAAGAGCTTGAAGAATGTCCCTCAAAGCACTTTCTCAAATCCTAGCAATAGCTGGGATATCTGCCTCTCAGGAAGAGTTCATCTTGGCCACATTTAGGAAATTATCTATCTCTCCACAACTAGAAAAAGATTTAGAAGTCTCCCTTGATCACTCTTGCCTCTCTAGAAAGGATATCGATGAATTATGTACCAAATATGATGGGGATCATCCAGTTGAACCTGAGATCGAAGAAATTTCACCATGCCCAACAACAAGCCTTGTATGCATTCCAGAGACCAATTATCCAAGTTTTCTTGGCACGAGTGAGGAGGATTTTCAGAGCGGTCCAAAAGAATAAATGAGCCAATACCACCAGGATTACATAGAGAATTGGTTCTAGATCACAATCCAGTCAAATTACCACTCTCATCTTCAAATAATCTTTGTATCACATCTTTCAAAACTGCTAATTTTTCATGCTCATGTACATTCTAAAGTTTATAGGTTAAATCTAGGCATGAATTTATCTTTGTACCTGATCCACACATGGCTTCATTGGAAGTTATTTTTGAATTGAAGGAGGACATATTTTCTCCAGTATAGTAGGGAGTTTATTTTTGTAATAAATAAATAAATGAAAATAGTAAAGAGAAAAATAAGTCCTTTTGTGAAAACCAGCTTGTCTGGCACAAATGGGCAGGGATTTTGCTTGAAAACTAGGTAACTGGTGGGAAAAGTTCCCAATAAAGTTTGTAAATTTGTATGATTTCTTCAAATCATGTATCTTTCATTTCATTATGTTTATAATCAAGTTGGTGATGTGGGATTCCTTAATGCCCACCTGCCAACAAGCCTTATCCCATCGACATCAACACATTATCTAGGATCAAGGTTAGAGTTAGATAAGGTACTCGAGAGCCTGCATGCCTTAATGGAATGTGTCCTTGTCATATACTAAGGAAATACATCAATATTTCTTGGTGGATGAATTATTCAGTCCATTCGACTTCGACAAATCCATTCATGGCTAGTAGAATGTACCTAGTGCCTTGATTTCCATTAACATCGCAGGTGGGATACCTCGCATTGGTTAACGACATCCTCAATGGTCAATAATCCAATGATTCTAGCTTATGTTAAAAATCAACACCATTTATTCACATAAGAAATATTGCACACGGGTGTGTAGCAGTTGAAGACTATATGGTTTCGTGATCTCAACATAGATTTGCAGCAGTTTGGATTTTTATATCAGCATTTCCATTATCATTTGCAGTAGCAGTCACCTTTCCTAGTTTTTTGGGGACATATAACTCCTAAGGCATGGGGGAGAAGGGGACCTTCAGTTCATATGTCATACTTTCATCTCATCCCTCAACCTTCTTCAACAGATCAGATCAACAGTCACATCATCTCCAACCATTCGATCCTCCATTTCATCTTGCAACACCAAGCACATCAACAACAAAGGTAAAACTTGACGTAAATTTGGCTTAAGATTCTCTAATTCATTAGAAGTTTTAGGAAACTTAATGATTAACCACTTCTTATTCCATTCATTTTATATTTCATAAATTTTTATCCCTTTGTTTTCCTTCCATTCATTACACATATACTCTGATTACAATACCATGTTAAAAGAAAATATTTATGGTGCATTAATAAAAGAATTCTCTATAGTGTCTTCTCTGTTGGAAATATGATGCAGAGTGTTGTCCTTGATGGCAACCCACTAAATGAAGATGAAGACGTGTGACTGTTGACATGTGTTGTCCTTGATGGCAATCCACCTGATGAAGCTATGCTTGACTTGATGGACTTGGTAAATGATGTAAATCTGATGTGATATGATGTTGGTTAGCAATATGGCGCTGAGTGTCGTCATTAAATGGAAATCCTCTTGATGAAGATGATGACAACTTACTTGATGAAGTTGTGATTGAGAGAATATGTTCTTGATGAAGAAAATATGATGTATCTACAGTGTGTATAGAAGGCATTGAAGAAAGGAATTCAGAATGTGCTCAAAGTATGATGAAAAGAGTATGTCTCAAGGAATACGCGGATCTGTCTAAGGGAAGTCGCGTATGCACGCGGAAAACAACGTTCCAAGTTGCGTATGGGAAAAAGCGCTCAAAAAGGGCAAATCCAGGGGCCCGTGGTATTGAAGGCTCATGGTATTGAAAAAGGGGCCCGTGGTATTAAAGACTCATGGTATTGTTTTGGCTCGTGGTATTGAAAAAGGGTAACCCATATAAGGAGAAGAAATTCATTGTGCAAAATATAAGTGTGGGGCAAGATGTCTGAGCTTGAATGAATACTTCTCTGTGAAGTATATCTGTATGGAAAGGGTAAAGGTTTGATGATAGATCTGAATCTATGATGCACCAATGAAGAGATGATGAAGCGAGATATCTAGATTTGAAATGTATCTGTATTTGCTAGATCTGTTTATGGAGTGATTAGATCTGTGATGAGGCGAACATTTGTCTGAAGTAAAGGGTTGAATCTGAACTGAACATCTGATCTGAAGAAGTATGCTGCTCTATAATGATTGAAGATCTATACGCTACTTCGCCGCAGAAGAAGCGCGTATATACGCGGCTTAGCTGAAGAGAAAGCGCGTATGCGTTAAAGGAACATGTGCACGCAGGTATACGCTGGTTTGTGTGGACGAAAGCGCGTATATACGCGACATCAGTGAAGGGAAAGCGCGTATGCAAACTAGGGTTTGCTGAAGCAAGGGGTATGAAATATCTGATCTGATCTGCTGTGTTTCTGCTATCTGATCTGTGTTGATATGTATCTGTTGGTGATGTATGTTTGTACTTAAAAGTATGGAAAGGGTCCAGTATGAAAATATGATGAAATGTGGCCTGCAAGTGGTGTTCTATTGAAGTTGTTGGATCCAGTGTGAAAATTGATGAAACGTGGTCCATAGAGGTGCTGAGGGTTGTAGCCTTCAATCAGGGGGTCGTAGCTCCCTTCCAGGTGAGGCTGGTAAACGAGATCGGGGGGTCGTAGCTCCCTTCCAGGAGAGGCTGGTAAACGAGTCAGGGGGTTCGAGCTCCCTTCCAGGAGAGGCTGGTAAACGAGCGCAGGTGGGTGCCTGCGTGCTGGTCAAGTCTGCGCCAGCACATATGTTGTAAGATGTTTTCTCTATAATAAAATATTGAAGGCCGAGCAACTGCAGCGGTGGTTTTCTCCCGATTTGGGTTTCCACCTAAAAATCCTGGTGTTCATGTGTGATGCTTTGTGTGATGGCTTATTCTGTTCTTACTGCACATGTTTACTGTTTCTTGAACATCTGATGAATGAATGATGGAATGATATAAGTGAAGATTTAATGACACATCTAGATATCTGTGTATACACGAGTTTCATAAAGGGTATCCGCGTATATACGCTAGTTTACTGAAAGAAAGTAGCGTATGGGTTTTAAGGAATGAAAAAGCAAAAAGTTTTGATTATGCAGTAAATACTGATTCACCCCCCCCCCCTCTCAATATTTTTCCCAACATTCTCCTCCCATGATAAAAAAAATTATATTCAGAGGATGAAGCCATTAATGCCATGAAATGATAAAGTAAATCACCTATAAGATCTGGCCTCATGATGATAGAGTATGCAAGCACCCACTTACCATCTCCATCATCACCTCATTTCATCCATCATCTCTTCCTCATCGATCCATTTCTTGTCCTCAATTCGTATTGCTCATTAAATTAGTGTGATATATTAAATGTGAAGGACCAACACCTCCAAGTATTCAAGCAATGCTGCTCCACAAGAACCAACACCTCCAAGTATTCAAGTAGTGCTGCTCCACAAGAACCATCACCTCCAACTATTCAAGCAATGTTGTCCCACAAGAAAACAATGTCAAGAATCTGTTAATGAGCAAGGGATTTTTTTGCATGAGGAATTGAAAATCCTCAGGCATGGGGGGATGTTGAGCCTCATATATGCCTATTTTTCCATTGCATAGTACCACTATCCATAACCTAAATTCCTATATACTTTTACACTCATTTCATATCATAATTCAACAACTTGCTACCAATTCATATCCTACACTTCGTGGTTGATTATCATGATTTTTCTTAGCTTTTCTATGATTAAATATGATTTAGTCATGGTTTAATAATGATAGTTTTTCTAAGTTCATTTTCCATAGGGTTCCATTTCCAAATTCTTCATAAGAAAATTAAACTAGTTGCTACAGGTTGAGTACATCATAAATTAATGTAGGTGAAAATATAAAATTTTTGAGCAAATGGAGAAGAATATCAAGATTTGGACACGTGGGTTTTGTTCGCAGTACCCTCATTCATGTAATATAGAAGCCTTTTGGAAAAAATCATTACCACAAAGGAATTACGGTTAGGGGAATATTATAGCACAATCTTAAGTAGAGAATCAGGGACAAATTTGTGGTTTGTCTATTTTCGGCCACAACCATGATGTGGATAAACCTCTTTTGATTAAAAATGGAAATTGTTTTTACACACAATAGGACCCAACTCAGTTAGTTTGAAATCCATCAGAATAATATCTTCAAGTTCGAACATAGATCAATTTTGCTAATAATGGAAGAGATAAGTTTTTCTAAGAACATGACCCAACCAGTCAAGTAGAGATTAATTTGGAGGATAACTCACAAGATTTCACACAAGCCTAGATTAGTTTGATAATTTTCTATTTTCTTCTTATGGTTAATTAGTTAAGATTTAACCTCGAGTGGTTTAAACTTTTTAAGGCCCGATATGATTTGTGTCTTGGGAGAAGATACATAGAGGAATAATTGTTGTACAAGAGGAAGAGCGAGAAGATTATTGAGTAGTTTTTTTGCAAATACACTTTGCTTATAAGATATTCTAGTGATAATGAATATGAAATTTGAATTTTCATTCTGAACTTTAATATAATTTCGATCTGGCATTAAATATTCTGTGAGTATCATGGTTTTTCCTTATTTCTTAGTGGCATTGAATTAATTTAAACTTTCTCCAGGAGTGACAAGGGCCCACCACCACTTGGAGACAAGTTCTGCAACTAATATAGATCATAGGAATTACATTTGATCATCATTCAACAACGTAAATACTATTTAGGAAAGTTATTTCTTGGATTTTATAATTGCTATCTTTTTTTCGTACTCAAAATCTCTACTCTGTTTCGTAGATCTGAACTAAATGTAATAGATTTCATTTCTGAATTAGAGAGACTAGAAAGGATTTCATTGAGTGATGATTCTCAATATGTGCATGGTTCTTTTTTTCGTACTCAAAATCTCTACTCTGTTTCGTAGATCTGAACTAAATGTAATAGATTTCATTTCTGAATTAGAGAGACTAGAAAGGATTTCATTGAGTGATGATTCTCAATATGTGCATGGTTCGTTTGATAAGATTGCATGGCACATAATGTTTAAAGAATACTTTTAATTTGAAAACATACATGGAGTAATTACTATATCCTAAGCCTTGAAATGAAATTGATTCCATGCTATGTTCATTTTCCATTCACTGTTAAATTCTGTAGCGTTATGTCAATGTGAGAAATGTTGAGGGACAACAAAATACATGTTGGTTATAATTGAATCTATTGGTTCGAAACTTAACATGATTAGAGTAGGATTGAATTGGATTGAAGTTTCACGCTGATTGTAAAATAGTTTTTAGAGTTTGATTGGAATAGCTTGAGTTTAGAATAATTAATTATTTTTGTGAAATGATTTTCTGACTTTTATTTTAGAACAATTTTCGGTCCTTTGAATTTCAGTATATTAATACAGTCAGTATGGAATATCGATTTAAGGTTTCCGTTACTTAGTTTGTTTTGAGAATTTTCAGAATTAAGTACTCGTCGATTTGTTTCATCACCCGAGATTCAACTTAACAATTAGATATCTTTTCAATTAGAACCTTTCTTGATTTTCATAGCATAATCATTTATTTGTAAGAGAAAGTCCAAGTGTGAATTCGATTGCACAAGTAGAGATATCAGTTTAATGCACATTGACTTGGCTTTCATTCACTTTTGAGTTTTGATTATGAATTTCCTGATTATGAAGAGTAAGCTTGCTTTCGAATGATTTATTTAATTTAGATTAGGAGTATCGAATTGAAGGTTTTTCATAGATTAAGTTGCAATGAGTTTCTTTTAATAGGATCTTTCAGGTTAGAATTGCTATCATAGGTGTTCTTTTCCAACAAGTGTATGATGTTTTTTTTAGAATTTATCTTATAGCAGTGATTAGCAATAAGATAGTAAATTGATTTCGTACTCTAGTTTAGGTCATATGCTCTGACCCTGCGTTACCTGCGCTTGTCCCTCTAAGTCTTACGACCCCATATTGATAATTTAATGTTGGAATTATAACTCATATAATTTCCTGAACAATCGCCTTGGTCGTCAAGTGTCATTTCATTTCATTCTATATGCGTCAAGTTTTCTTGATATGTCATCACATTCATTATAAAATATTTAGTACATGTCATGGTCATAATAACTTTGTTTTTTTAAAACAAAAATTTTGGGTCACATTCGCGCACACTTTCTTTGCTGTACTTTGGGAATGTATGTAAAGTGGAGTTTTGATTTACATATATCGTTTTTCAGGATAGTCTAAGTTTACTTGATGAGTTGGTATGTTCCACACATGGTTTTATGTCTAATCTCATTGTGTTCGCCCCGTGTTCTATCCTCTAGACTTAGACAAAATTTAGTTGCAAAGTGAACCCATTAAGGCAAGGAGCACGTGAGTGCACTCTTAAGCCTTGATCAAGAATCCTTCGTTGTTAGGAAGTGCTCCCTATGCCCTATAAGAGCGCATAACACACTCCTTAAGCATATTTACCCTTTCTTGTTCTGCACTGTGCCCTTGAATAACCATGTCTTCCTTTGAGCACACTCCTTTGACCTGAAGGACTATGCCCTCCTTAAGAACATAAGTGCACCTTGAAGGCCCATATATCAACTTATTTAGCCCTCAACAATGCACCTTTCACCCTCCTTTACCTTTGAGTGCATGAGCGCACTTTGAAGCCCTAAATATTAATCCTTCGCCCTTCGACAATGCGCCATGCGCCCTCCTTTTCCTTCTTTAGCACACCCCGAAGCCTTGAAGTTTTTCTCTTTAGCCTTTAGCTATACAAAATATTCCCTCCTTATCTCCCTTGAGCATACAACACACTTGGGAAGCTTGAAGCTTCATCTTTCATCTTTCAGACATGGACCTTGTGCCCTCTCTTGAGTGTCTCTCTCCCTTGAGTGCATGAGCACATCTTGAAGCCCTGAAACTTCTTCCCTTTAGCCCTTCATCCTTTATAAGTGCACCCTTGCACCCAGAATCTATAATTTCTCCTTTCGAGCACAATGTTAAGGCATGAAAAAAAAATCTGCATGAAACATGTTAGAATAGGATATTTTCAGGTTGATGGTTTCTTGCGATGAGTGATTGTAGTTACACGTATCTCAGGAACAACATGGCAATCATGTATGAAGAATATCGGACAAAGAAGTCAAACAAAGGAAGCAACGAGGAAAAAATAACACATTGATGTCTTGATGATAAAATCACCCAAAAGTCTCCATAATATTGAAGGCCCTTCAGAGGGTGAAGACATCAACGATCGAAAGATCATTGAGAAGAAATACATGAGTGGAAGCCATGTCACCCATTGTATAAATTCCATGTCATCAGTCACTATTGAGTCCTAATCATCAAGGATAGGGACTTTTCATGTCTCATCATATGATGATGTGGAAGTTATGATTTAATAATGTAATCATTGTAAAGAAAAATAAGTATTAGTACAAGTGTCATGTATGGAAAAAAGAGCCATGGAAGTCCAAATGAAATTTAATACCAAGAGTCATATGTAATTCCAAAATTCATTTGGAAATTCAAAGTTTGTAGAAGTCCAAAGGTCATTAGTAGTTGTAAAGTCAAGAGTCACAAGGATGCATAGGGTCATGCCTCAAGTTATAAAGGACCCTCATTACTCATGCAAGGGAATTTTAACCTTGGCTTCTACCACAAGGAATTAAAGATATAGAGTTAGTACTTTTGGGAAGCAAGTGTTGGGAAAAATACTGAGAGGGGGGGTGAATCAGTATTTTGAGCTGACTGAAAACTTTTTACTTTTTATTTCACTTAAAACCATACGCTACTTTACTGAACCCAACTCGTGTATACACACAGATATCCTTAAGAAAACTTGCGTATGTCTAGAGATCTTATTATGCATTTAATTCTTTACTTAGAACATTGCATCATTCATTCATCAGATGTTTAGTAAGGAGTAAGCATGTGCAGTAATAATAGAATAAACCATCACACATAAGCAACACACATGAACACCAGTATTTAAGGTGGAAACCCAATTAGGGAGAAAACCACCGCTGCTGTCGTCTCTGTCTTCAATATATATTATAAAGAAAAATTCTTACAATTTTGTACTGGCGCAGACTCATACCAGCACGCAGGCCCCACCTGCAAAAGGCTGCAACCTTCTCTTGTTCTCTAGCCACTACTGGAAGGGAGCTCCAACCCCCTGATCTCGTTTACCAGCCTCTCTTAGAAGGGATCTACTACCCCCTGCTCTCGTTTACCAGCCTCTCCTGGAAGGGAGCTACTACCCCCTGCTCTCATTTACCAGCCTCTCTTGGAAGGGAGCTACTACCCCCTGCTCTCATTTACCAGCCTCTCCTGGAAGGGAGCTACTACCCCCTGCTCTCGTTTTCCAGCTACCACTGGAAGGGAGCTACAACCCCCTCACTGAAGGCTTCAACCCTCAGCACCACCATGGACCACGTTTCATCAATTTTCATACTGGATCCAACATCTTCCACACAACATACCTTGTAGGCCACTTTTCATCAGATTTTCAGACTGGACCCACTCCACACATTTAAGCTCAACATACATCAAATTGAAACTTATAACCCCATCAATTTATTCATTGAATCATCAACTAATCAACCAACAACTTGATCTTTAATCAACATAATCAGCAGCATAATCAACATTCAAACAACCCAGATCTGTATGAATACATCATTGACAGATAGCAGTAAAACAACTAAATAGATCAGAAATTTCATTCCACACACTTCAGCAAAACCCTAGATTCCATACGCGCTTTTACTTCACTGAACCTGCGTATATACGCGCTTTCACAGAGACAAACCTGCGTATAGATCTGCAACTATTTCAGAACTGACCTTTGATTTCATATGCGCTTTTGCTGAAACGAACCTGCGTATATACACGCTTTCGCTGAGATGAACATGCATATAGATCTGTAACATTTCAGAACTATGTAGCTCTTCAGAACAGATAACTCAGATCTCACCCTTTACTTCATCAAAGATTCGCCAGATCACATATCTAAACATTCCATAAACAGATCTAGAAAATACATAGTCATTTCAGATCTAGAGATCCCTCTTCATCATTTTCTTCATAGGTGCATTATTAATTCAGATCAATCAATAAACTGTTACCCATTCCATGCAGATATACTTCAGAGTGAAGTATTCATTAAAACCCATACCTATGCACACTTTTGCACTATGATCCTCTTCTCCTTATATAGTTTTAGCCTTTATCAATACCATGAGTCAAAACCACTTAACCGATGATGGTATTCCTGGATGGGATCAAATAGATAATCCAACGCTCAATACTGTGGGCCAATACCATGGTCATGTCCCCTAGTTTTATAAATTTAAAGCGCAAATAGGCATACGCTACTTGGTACGTACTTTTACGCGTACATACACTACTTTGCCTTTACAAACCCGCGTATGCTTTCTGACATATCTTATTCATCATTACTCTGACACTTACTGGAATTTCTTTCTTTATTACTTCTGAGTTGCTCTGTAGATACATCAGATTTACATCATTAACAAATAGGTTGCTATCAAAATGAAACTCATCAAGTAGGTTTCCATCAAGGACAACTTCATCAAGTAGGTTGCCATCAAGGACAACACATTGCATCATATTGCCAACAACAAGTAGTGGTTCTAACACTCCACTATTGGAGCTAGTGATGTTCACTATATTCATGTATCTTGGAACGTTTGCTTAATACTTGAATCCTTTGGCCAACACATTTTCATACATGGATTGTGGATGTTTTAAGACTACTCTTTTAATATTTATGATTCATGTTCACTTTCAGTTGTACTGAAGTAATTGAACTATTTCAGTGAATTTGGTGCTTAAATTATTGGAAATGTGTTGTAATGATTGTAATGATAGTCACATCTATGTGAACTATTTCACTTGATGTTAGATGAGCCTTTATTTTTTGTGTGTGTCTCCATTAGGGTAGTACTATTACTTCTCTTTTAGAGGCTCAATTTATTTCCCCTTTGTAGTGAAATAACCTTGATACATATGCAATCAAATATTCACAAGGCACACTCTGTTTCTCAATCAAAATCAGATGTGCACTTCTTTCTCGTGCTAACCTCTAAAGCCAAGGAATATCTCTAAGTAAATTACATTTGAGTTGTATTCTAGATGGGACTCCTACACCAAATGGTGTGAGGTCTAATTGGGACCTCATATCGGGGAGATCCCATATATATTGGTGGTATCCAACACCATCAACATTCTAGCGCTAGAGGGAGGGCATACAATGTTTTATGGCTGATAACTCTACACATCCTAATCATTCATCTTGTTGAAACGATAGTAATATTCCAAGCACCATTACAACTACTATTCCTGAAGTAGGAGGGTCTTCTCAACCTGGTCCAGAGTTGGCTTATGAGGTCACCTATGAACAACTCCATGAAATTTGACCTATAACCGGTCAGTTTGCAAAAGCTATCAATTTAATACTTGTTGCTCATAATATCCCGCATCATCCTAAGTAGAAAGAAACAACTCGTACCACTGTATTAGTTGCATCAGCGGAAGATTTGTTTTTTTCCACTCTTGAAGATTTATCAGAGTCTTCTGAAGACAGATCAACAGGATCCACTTCCACACATTAACAAAGGGTATGAGGAAGACATTGTTATTTCTTATGAAGAACATTTGGGAATTGATTTTGAGTTCAATGATGATTTATACGGTGAAGGAGAAGGCTCATAATGTTCTGAAAAGGAGGAGGAACCAAGAGATGAAGACATGGCTGATCAAAACCTGAATTGGATGGTCTAAGGGCCTTGGCTCTTCCAAATAACCTTCATAAAATGCCCATACATCAGACAAAGTTGCTATAAAAATTTGATCCAGATAAGAATACTAAGGAAAAAGATCATATTGACGATTTATACATGCATATACAGATGTTAAAGGTACGATACAATGATTTTGCTTGTAGGTTTTTTCCTTTTACATTATCAGGTAGAGAAGTAGCATGGTACAATAGTATGCCTGTTAATTTTTTCCATGATTGGAGTGAGTTGAAGAAATTGTTTTTGGAGAAATTTGATGATGACAAGACTCCTGCCATGTTATTGAAAAAGATAGAGAATATTAATATGGGGGAAAAGGAGACAGTAAAATATTTCATTCAAAAGTTCAATCTTATATTGAACAAGTTTCCCCTGGGATTGCAACCTCATGATTCACTTACTATTGATTATTATACAGTTTCCAGTCCCACAAACATTTCCTCTTTTATCAAACGAGCTGAAAAGGAGAAATTGGCTCTAAAATTTGATGAAACAATCATCGTGGATAAATACTTGAATTATATTGGATTTATTATTGATGATGATGAATCTAAATACTCCAAGGAGACTAGCAGGAAGTATCAACCTTCTTCAAGTAAGGCAAAGGAAAAGGATTTGTCAGATATTGAAAGCTTGACCAGGACATTAAAAGCACTTACCAATGAAGGTTTAGAATCAAAGAGAAGGTTAAGCAAGACTTCTACCTGTAGAAATCCCCCTAAGTATTTTCCATTATGAAGGAATAACAACAACAACAAAAATCAACCCGCTAAATCTAACGAGAGTTAAAATGTTGTGTTTAATATTGAAATTATGGGTATGGATAACTATTTCTCTTTCCACTAGGGATATCATTCAGAGAAAACATGCCCATGGTGGAACCAAAACATGAATTCTCTAGTCGCACACATTGTGGATACCTTACTAGTAGATGAATAGTCTAAGCAAACTGAAGAAACAAAATAACCTACACCAGCTGAAGAAAGTACGAGTATTGGACATGCAGTGAATGACTTTGATTATATCCTCATTGTTAACAAGAAAAGTGTTGAAGCACCACCTCAAAGCGAGCCCCCCCCCCCCCCTAGAAAAAAAAATGGTCGATATAACTTAAGGATCTAAGGGCCCATTTATGAATAGAGGTCATGAGATAGAAATTTAAGGAAAAACTATTAAGAAGAATCTCACCACAAGTAAACCTTGCTTAGAATACACAAAGTAAGTCTGGAAATGCAAATCCTTATAAGAAAATTTCCTCCAGCAGCAAAAATAAGTCCATCACTCTGGAAATGTCAAACAAAGCTAGTCCTCTAGACACTTCGACACTATCTGCTAAAATTAAAACATTTGAATATAACATAGTTGAAGATTTGAAGAGAGATCGAGCTAATGTTTCCATGCCATCGTGAACTAATTTTCCAAGCCTTTTCACAACCTTTTCTAGGTGACAAAGCTTCTTCCTCTCAAAAGGTGTCTGGTAAGTCTTTTGGTTCCTTTGAATCTATGGCTAAAGTTGTAACATTATATGCTAACACTCCCTGCCCTCCATTTCTGTTAAATTTTGAAATTTTTAATTACAATGACCATAATTTTTGAGTCGATTCTGGTGCATCTATGAGTGTGATGCCATTATATGTTGCTAAGAAAATAAACGCTAAATAGGAAAAAAATGATGCACAAATCATTCATATGGACATATCTCTAGTCCAAGGTATTGGTGAACTCAAGAATGTTATTATTTGATTATCATCTGATCATCGAGTTTACCAATGTACA
The DNA here is from genome assembly GCA_034641835.2 of Pinus albicaulis. Taxonomy (NCBI): domain Eukaryota; kingdom Viridiplantae; phylum Streptophyta; class Pinopsida; order Pinales; family Pinaceae; genus Pinus; species Pinus albicaulis. The sequence continues at coordinate 684,059,363 of CM076584.1, read as the reverse complement.
CATATTGTTATTTTGGACATCCCTGAAGTCTATGTAGTACTCTAGAGTAGAGATTGGTCAAGTAAATTACAAGGGAATTTTGCAACAGATTGGTCACATTCATGGCTTCCATATAGGGGAAAAAACAACCAGATTCGAGTGGAAAGTGAATCATACATGAAATACACTGTGACACCACTTGAGGGTCATAATGAGCCTGCTACCTTTGTTGATTTAATATTTGGAAATGATTTCTTGGAAAATGATCACAGGTGTTATCAAGCATAACCATCACCCGTCCCACCATATATAAAGTTGGATCTCCTTCCTTGTTCTCGAAATGGTGCAAATGAATCTTGTAATATATATTTACATAGTAATAGTAATAATAGTATAGGAAGCAACTTAGTAGTTAATAATATTTTGGCTTTATACTTTGATGGTTCAAAGACATAGGATGGATCTGGAGCTAGTTGCGTAATTATAGACCCACATAATAAGAAGTATATCCTTTCATGTCGTTTGGATTTCGAGTGTACAAATAATACTGATGAATATGAAGCACTCATAATTGGACTAAGAAAACCATTAATCTGAAGGTAGAGTTTCTCAAGATAATCGGTGACTCAGAGGCGGTCAATTGCAAGTATGATATACTGCCCACTGTGTCTCACCAAATATTAAAAACTACCAACAAGAGGTATGGTGATTAATTATTAATTTTAAATCTTTTAATATTATTTATGTTCCTAGGCTTAGAAATGTTGCGAAAAATGTAGTCTCTAGGATGTCGCCCTTGAGAAATGTTTTTTCTATTGAGATTATATATAAACCATTTGTGCTTGATAACGTCACTAATTTTCACACTTTCAATGATGACCAATAGATACTGTATTTCATGGCTAGTGTGACCATGTTCAAATATGCTACCATAAAAGAGGATGAAAAGGACAAGGCTTTGCACAACACATCTAATGCAATGAAAGGAAACATCATGCCTAAAGGTGTGGTGTACCTTGAAAAATTGTATGACCTGCAAAACCGATTCAAAGCACCAACCAATTTCAAGACTCAGAGCTCGAAGTTATCATCTGAACAAGTCAATCTAGGAACTTAAGAATATTCAAAGTATGTAAACCTCAGTACACATTGTTCTCCACAAGAACGAAAATCATTCATCCACTTATTCAAATAGTACTGTGATGTGTTTGCATGGACATATGAAGACTTAAATACATATGATACTTGTATTATCCAACATGTTATTGCCATCAAAGAAGGGATAAAACCTTTCTAGCAGAAACTAAGGAAAGTTCATCCAAAATTGGAGCCCCTCATTCAAAAGGAATCAAGAAAGTTTTTGGATGATCGAATCATTTTTAAAGTTAGACATTCCACTTGGGTTTCAAATTATTTCCTAGTCAGAAGGAATTCCAGTGAGATAAGGTTATGTGTATACTTTCACAATCTCAACTAGGAATATGATAAAGATAATTACCGAGTGCCATCCATGGAACATATCCTCCAAACAATATCTAGGTCTGAGATGTTCTCGCTACTAGATTGTTTTTTTGGTTACAATCAAGTGCTAATGGCATAACCAAATTGTTTGAAAACCACCTTCAGGACAAAATGGGGAACATTCACTTTTAAGAGAATGTAATTTGGGCTTATCAATGATGGTGCTACATTTCAAAGAGCGACGTACATTGCCTCCCATGGCTTGATCGGTCAGAGTGTAGTTTTTTATATTTTCCAAAAGAATATCATATCATGTACGTCATCTAAAAGAAATATTTGAGCAGTGTCATAAATATGGGATTTATCTCAATACAAAGAAAATCATACTTGGTGTGTCAAAAGGGACTCTCTTAGGACACATCATTGTAAATAGTGGAATTAAATGTTATCCCGAGACGAGAAAATCTGTTACTGAAATCCTCTTCCCATTGAATAAGAAGGCTATGCAATATTTCTTAGGGAAGATTAATTTCTTGCGAAAGTTCGTCTTTGATTATGCTAAGATAGTTAAGCCTTTACAATAGATTATTAAGAAATATGCAACTCATAAATGGGACAAGTGGGAAAATGATTCTTTCGCTCAAATTAAACAAGTTATCGATCATGCACATGCACTATTTAGTCCCGATTATGGAAAATATTTCTTGCTTTATAGCCTTGCTTTAGATTATTCTATTGTGGCGATGCTGACTCAAAAGGATATGTGAGGAAAGTAACGACCTATCTCTTTCATGAGTGATATCTTATAGGGGTCAGAGTTAAATTATCCTGCCATCGACAAACGAGCGTATGATGTATATAAATAAGTCAAATAATTCAGGTCCTATATTCTAAAATCTAACACGATCATTTCTGTGCCTCATCCAATGGTAAGAAAACTCTTTGTGCAACATGAGTTGGGTGAGAAGAGGGAAAATTGGATGAACTACTTACAAGAATATGATATGGAGTTTAAAATAGTTCATACCATTAAGGGAATGGACTCTATCAGTTGGAGACCAAATGAAGAGATGCTCCCAAGCAACATATTTCAGGTTGGGATCAGGAAATAGAGATGTATAATGTTGAACATGTTCCCCAAACCACATATAAAATGCCATGGTATTCTGATACTAAAAAATTTCTATAGAATGACACCTTTCCCACAGATCTATTGAACAAACAAAAGAGGGAAATCCACCTTAAATCTCTATCCTACTAGCTTTTTCATGGAGTTCTTTCCAGAAATCACCACAAAAATGTCTTGCTAAAATGAATTGAGCCACAAGACATAAAGATAATACTTAGATATTTTCACGATGGACCGACATGTGGTCATTATGTGGGTGCAAAAACTGCACATAAAGTGATGAGGGATAGTTATTATTGGCCCACTTTATTCAAATATGCTCATGCTTATGTCCACAAGTGCCAAAATTTCCGGAGATGCGCCAGTCAAGATCTGGAATCAACCACCCCATTGCTACCAGTGGCAGTCGAGGAACCATTCCAATAGTGGGGCCTAGATGTTATTAAAGAAATCTTTCCACACTCATCAAAGCAACACTGATATATTTTGACACCGACAAATTGTTTTACTTGGTTTTTAGAAGTAGTTCCCTTAAGACAAGTAAACGACTAGGAAATCATTCAATTCTTGCAGTAGAATATTATAACCAGGCTTGGCGTTCCGACGTCTCTTGTCTTTGATAATGATACTTATTTTTTTTCATTGAAACTTTATGAGTTCACATTAGAAAATGGGATTGTATTAAATCATGCATCTAATTATTACCTGTAGGGGAATAGTTTGGATGAATCAAAAAATAAAAATATTATCTGCATAATCAAGAAATCCATTTTCTCTGAGCAAAGGAATTGGCACAACACTTTGAAAAATGCATTATGGGCTGACCGTGTGACTCCTAAGCCTTCCCTTAATGCCCCGTTGTACTTTATGTTTTATGGTAAATAAATGGTAAATAAACTATCTTTCACTTGAACCTGTTTCTCCTAGCCTTGCAACTCTCCGAAGAGTCCCAAGGTAGACCTTACCTTTTGGTTTAGAGTAGGACAAATACTTTACTAAAACTTGAGGAAGAAAGGCTAAAATCCAAAGAGAGGTTTACCGTCCATCAAAACTATGTCAAGCGCTAGTTCGACAAGAAATCCGTAGGGGCTAAGAGTTTTTATATAGGTGTCATAGTACTGAAGTGAGATAAATCCCATAAAGAGAAAGGAAAACACATGAAGTTCCAACCTTTGTGGATCAACCCGTTCACCATTGAAGAGAAACTCGGTCATAATACCTTCAAGCATAAATCCTTAGACAAGAGGATTTAACCCCTTCCCATAAATGGCTGATATTCGAAGAATTATTTTCAATTACAACTACAAGTTGTGCTTCCTATACAGTTTGTAATTTTATTTTATTTTTCGTCAGTGTTGGTCATATGTGCATCATGTTAGTCATGTCCTATTGTTGTAGAGGTAAATCCCCTCTGCGGACAGAGGCGATCCCTACTAGCCCAGATCGGGTCTAGCAACAATCGTATCACGCTAAGGTGCAAGTTCCTAATTGCAATAAACCAACTTGCGATGAAGGCCTACCTCAAGTCCAACGCCGTTGTTTGTAGAGAAGATGGCACTCCCGTTTCCTTGCTCAGGAAATGATCAACAGAAGGAATGTTGTCC
>CM076584.1:683834202-684055090 GCA_034641835.2 Pinus albicaulis | reverse complement strand
TATCTTCCTCTGTTAATTGGAATTCTGCTTCTCTGTCTCCTCTTGTGCCCACTGTGCTTGAGATTGCACCCATGCCTCGCGTGTGTCATAGGATGCGTTGCCGCAGGGGGAACACTAGAGGTCAACCCTTGCGCGCTCCCTCCCGCCCCTCAACAGAGTTGACTTTCGGCCAGTCCAGTGATTATTACGCAGGTCGATATCTAAATACTAGGAGTGGGCGGGGTCGGCTTGTAGGATCTGGCCACCGTATGGATTCCCCTGCTCCTCGCTTCCCCACCGCTAGTTCACCTTCTCCCACGACGCGCATTACACAATTTTCCTTTAATTTCTCTCTCAACCGCCCGCGAATCACGGCTTTAGTCACTTTGGTCTTCCGCGAGGAGGCCCAAACGAAGGAAGAATGCACCCATCCGGCGGGTCTGAGCTCGGAAAAAGCCGGCCAGCATTCGGGCCTTCAGGAGGGGAGCCGTGGCATTCATGTGGAGGTAGCACCTAGCGATCCTAGACCTTCCGAAGGATGGTGCCGAATCGTGGAGGAACCACCGGAGGAGTAGTTTGGTTAATTTGTTTTTCTTACTTAGCAGGCCCACTTAATTGGGCTGCTTTTAGATTATTTTACTGTGCTGGACCTTTGTAATTTTTTGAATTCTGTAAATTAAACGTTCAAGACTGGTTTCCCCGTATGAGGGCAGTCTTCTTAATATTTTGATTTTTTGATGACAAATTTTCCATGTGTATGGCCAGGCAATGTTTTTGACTTCGGTGTAATTTTATTCGCAATGTTAATAGATTAACTTTACCTAGAATTCTCACATGATTAGCGTTTTTCTTGATCTGTTCAAGGATTTTGGGTACTTTAATTTGTATTTGCAACAATGGACGTTGGTACTCTATCTGTTGCTTTACTGTTCTACATACTGTTATTTCACTTTCTTATAGATGCCTCGGGCATATTTGAATGCTTTCTCATATTGTTGATAATCTCCATGTGGCCCGTTACTGGATTTTATATCATGTCCCTGTATGTGACATGGGGTATTTTTCTATCATTGTCTGGGGTGGGACTTCCACTTTTCTGGATGGATATTTGGGTTCCAATCTTCAGATGTGAAAATGTAATGACTTCATGGACTGTTTTACTTCATATAATATATTCCAAATAGCATTTTTTCTCTTCTGAAAAAAAAATGATTAATGTTTATCATTCTGCCTTCAAAACTAGCGATGCTGGTCTATGTTGCTGGTTTATTGATATGGTCTGATGGTCCTTTTATATTTTGGACATATCACACTCCTCACATGATTAGCGTTTTTCTCTGTTCAAGGATTTTGGGTACTTTAATTTGTATTTGGAACAATGGACGTCGGTACGTACTCTATCTGTTGCTTTACTATTCTACATACCGCTATTTCACTTTCTTATAGATGCCTTGGGCATATTTGGATGCTTTCTCAGATTGTCGATAATCTCCATGTGGACCGTTACTGGGTTTTATATCAAGTCGATGTATGTGACATGGGGTATTTTTCTATCATTGTCTGGGGTGGGACTTCCACTTTTCTGGATGGATATTTGGGTTCCAATCTTCAGATGTGAAAATGTAATGACTTCATGGACTGCTTTACTTCATATAATATATTCAAAACAACATTTTTTCTCTTGTGAAAAAAAAATGATTAATGTTTATCACTCTGCCTTCAAAACTAGCTATGCTGGTCTATGTTGCTTGTTTATTGATATGGTCTGATGGTCTTTTTATATTTTGGACATATCACACTCCTCACATGATTAGCATTTTTCTCTGTTCAAGGATTTTGGGTACTTTAATTTGTATTTGGAACAATGGACGTCGGTACTCTATCTGTTGCTTTACTATTCTACATACAGCTATTTCACTTTCTTATAGATGCCTCGGGCATATTTGGATGCTTTCTCAGATTGTCGATAATCTCCATGTGGACCGTTACTGGGTTTTATATCATGTCCCTGTATGTGACATGGGGTATTTTTCTATCATTGTCTGGGGTGGGACTTCCACTTTTCTGGACGGATATTTGGGTTCCAATCTTCAGATGTGAAAATGTAATGACTTCATGGACTAATTTATTTCATATAATATATTCAAAACAACGTTTTTTCTCTTGTGAAAAAAAAATGATTAATGCTTATCACTCTGCCTTCAAAACTAGTGATGCTGGTCTATGTTGCTGGTTTATTGATATGGTCTGATGGTCTTTTTATATTTTGGACATATCACACTCCTCACATGATTAGATTTTTTCTCTGTTGCAGGGTTTTGGGTACTTTAATTTGTATTTGGAACAATGGACGTCGGTACTCTATCTGTTGCTTTACTATTCTACATACTGCTATTTCACTTTCTTATAGATGCCTCTGGCATATTTGGATGCTTTCTCAGATTGTCGATAATCTCCATGTGGACCGTTACTGGGTTTCATATCAAGTCCCTGTATGTGACATGGGGTATTTTTCTATCACTGTCTGGGGTGGGACTTCCACTTTTCTGGATGGATATTTGGGTTCCAATCTTCATATGTGATGTCGGTACTCTATCTATTGCTTTACTATTCTACATACTTCTATTTCACTTTCTTATAGATGCCTCGAGCATATTTGGATGCTTTCTCAGATTTGTCGATAATCTCCATGTGGACCGTTACTGGGTTTTATATCATGTCCCTGTATGTGACATGGGGTATTTTTCTATCATTGTCTGGGGTGGGACTTCCACTTTTCTTGATGGATATTTGGGTTCCAATCTTCAGATGTGAAAATGTAATGACTTCATGGACTGTTTTACTTCATATAATATATTCAAAACAACGTTTTTTCTCTTGTGAAAAAAAAATGATTAATGTTTATCACTCTGCCTTCAAAACTAGCGATGCTGGTCTATGTTGCCGGTTTATTGATATGGTCTGATGGTCTTTTTATATTTTGGACATATCACACTCCTCACATGATTAGCGTTTTTCTCTGTTCAAGGATTTTGGGTACTTTAATTTGTATTTGGAACAATGGACGTCGGTACTCTATCTGTTGCTTTACTATTCTACATACTTCTATTTCACTTTCTTATAGATGCCTCAGGCATATTTGGATGCTTTCTCAGATTGTCGATAATCTCCATGTGGACCGTTACTGGGTTTTATATCAAGTCCCTGTATGTGACATGGGGTATTTTTCTATCACTGTCTAGGGTGGGACTTCCACTTTTCTGGATGGATATTTGGGTTCCAATCTTCAGATGTGAAAATGTAATGACTTCATGGACTGTTTTACTTCATATAATATATTCAAAACAACGTTTTTTTTCTTGTGAAAAAAAAATGATTAATGTTTATCACTCTGCCTTCAAAACTAGCGATGCTGGTCTATGTTACTGGTTTATTGATATGGTCTGATGGTCTTTTTATATTTTGGACATATCACACTCCTCACATGATTAGCGTTTTTCTCTGTCCAAGGATTTTGGGTACTTTAATTTGTATTTGGAACAATGGACGTCGGTACTCTATCTGTTGCTTTACTATTCTACATACTGCTATTTCACTTTCTTATAGATGCCTCGGGCATATTTGGATGCTTTCTCAGATTGTCGATAATCTCCATGTGGACCGTTACTGGGTTTTATATCATGTCCCCGTATGTGACATGGGGTATTTTTCTATCATTGTCTGGGGTGGGACTTCCACTTTTCTGGATGGATATTTGGGTTCCAATCTTCAGATGTGAAAATGTAATGACTTCATGGACTGTTTTACTTCATATAATATATTCTAAACAACGTTTTTTCTCTTGTGAAAAAAAAATGATTAATGTTTATCACTCTGCCTTCAAAACTAGCGATGCTGGTCTATGTTGCTGGTTTATTGATATGGTCTGATGGTCATTTTATATTTTGGACATATCACACTCCTCACATGATTAGCGTTTTTCTCTGTTCAAGGATTTTGGGTACTTTAATTTGTATTTGGAACAATGGACGTCGGTACGTACTCTATCCGTTGCTTTACTATTCTACATACTGCTATTTCACTTTCTTATAGATGCCTCGGGCATATTTGGATGCTTTCTCAGATTGTCGATAATCTCCATGTGGACCGTTACTGGGTTTTATATCAAGTCCCTGTATGTGACATGGGGTATTTTTCTATCACCGTCTGGGGTGGGACTTCCACTTTTCTGGATGGATATTTGGGTTCCAATCTTCAGATGTGAAAATGTAATGACTTCATGGACTGTTTTACTTCATATAATATATTCAAAACAACGTTTTTTCTGTTGTGAAAAAAAAATGATTAATGTTTATCACTCTGCCTTCAAAACTAGCGATGCTGGTCTATGTTGCTGGTTTATTGATATGGTCTGATGGTCTTTTTATATTTTGGACATATCACACTCCTCACATGATTAGCGTTTTTCTCTGCTCAAGGATTTTGGGTACTTTAATTTGTATTTGGAACAATGGACGTCGGTACTCTATCTGTTGCTTTACTATTCTACATACTGCTATTTCACTTTCTTATAGATGCCTCGGGCATATTTGGATGCTTTCTTAGATTTGTCAATAATCTCCATGTGGACCGTTACCGGGTTTTATATCATGTCCCTGTATGTGACATGGGGTATTTTTCTATCATTGTCTGGGGTGGGACTTCCACTTTTCTGGATGGATATTTGGGTTCTAATCTTCAGATGTGAAAATGTAATGACTTCATGGACTGTTTTACTTCATATAATATATTCAAAATAACGTTTTTTCTCTTCTGAAAAAAAAATGATTAATGTTTATCATTCTGCCTTCAAAACTAGCGATGCTGGTCTATGTTGCTGGTTTATTGATATGGTCTGATGGTCTTTTTATATTTTGGACATATCACACTCCTCACATGATTAGCGTTTTTCTCTGTTCAAGGATTTCGGGTACTTTAATTTGTATTTGGAACAATGGACGTCGGTACGTACTCTATCTGTTGCTTTACTATTCTACATACTGCTATTTCACTTTCTTATAGATGCCTGGGGCATATTTGGATGCTTTCTCAGATTGTCGATAATCTCCATGTGGACCGTTACTGGGTTTTATATCAAGTCCCTGTATGTGACATGGGGTATTTTTCTATCACTGTCTGGGGTGGGACTTCCACTTTTCTGAATGGATATTTGGGTTCCAATCTTCAGATGTGAAAATGTAATGACTTCATGGACTGTTTTACTTCATATAATATATTCAAAACAACGTTTTCCCTCTTTTAAAGTTTCATTTTTTTTTTTTTTTTAAATTGAACTTGCCGTCGCTATACCGACGCCTTGTAAGCGTTGGAACTGCGACAGATTAGAAACGTCGGAAGAGCGACAATATAAAAACATCAGACGAGTGACGTTCAAAACGTCGGACCACATTTTGTTGGAATTGTGACATTTTAAAAACGTCGGAAGAGCAACGTCCAAAACTTCAGACCACATTTCGTCAGAATTGTGACAGTTTAAAACCGTTGGAAGAGCGACATCCAAAACGTCGGACCACATTGCGTCAGAATTGCGACAGTTTACAAACGTCGGAAGAGCGACGTTCAAAACTTCAGACCATATTTCGTCGTAATTGTGACAGTTTACAGACGTCGGAAGAGCGACGTTCAAAATGTCGGACCACATTTCGTCGGAAGTGCGACGGATTGGGAAACGTCGGAAGAGTGACGCTTGTTTGGAAGCGACGGAAAAAGTGTCGATAGTGTGACACTTTTTAATTGCGTCGGAACTGCGAAGGTATGGTAAACCACATTTTTCCCGCCCTCGAAATATCGCTCTTGTGACGACTATGTGTCGGAATAGCGACGAATTGGCTGTCGGAATTTCTGCCAAATTTTCTAGTGAAACCACAATGCTTGGCTTTCTGTTTGTTCTTATTCTTTGTTTGGGAAGATTCCATAGGTTGAGCTAAGTCTAGATCGAAAATAAGATACATCCAAAAGGAAATCCTTGTGGGAACATATTAGATTTGCACCTATGCTAGTGTCCAAACTACTCAACTTGGTATGAATTTACTTGTGTGCTACATTTCTTACCAAATATAGTAGAGAGGGATAAGGGGAAAATATAAAGTGATAAAACCAATGTTGGAGGTTAATAAATATTTCTTTGAATGGGAAACTTCCTCTACTCTCAATAATTAAGGATCCATCTTCTTCCCATTGAAAATAATAAGTTTTGAATCACAATCCCTTTAAATAAATAAATAAAGGGTGAAATAAGAGAAGAGCTTCCTAAGCATAGAGGTGAAGCAAGCAACTTCGTCGAGGTACTGTCCATGCCTATTGGAAATAAAGAAACATTTTCGCTCCTAAAGTGACTCCGAAAGGGTAATTTTTACGCTTGTTGGTAGTGGAGCAACACCAAAGATGAAAAATCATACTATGAATATCATAAACTCACCATGCATATTACCCTTTCCTATATTGAAACAATTGTGATATGTCATATATTTTGTATGTTGAACCAAGTGAAATAAAGTGAGGCACTATGCATATAACCGGGTCGAAAGGAGGAAGTCATGGTAATCTAATTGGTGTATCAATAATTTTTGAAGGGTTAACCCTTTAACTAAAAATTTATTCCTAGACAGAGAAGCTGAAGCTTGCCCAATGTGTCTCCAAGTGTTTTCGATGCTACAACACCCTCCAAAAATTTCACTACATTAAAATTTTGGAGCCCAATTTACTGTCGTATGTAGTATCACCTTGGTCGTAAAGTGTCGATTCGAGTAATTCTATATGATTCAAGTGTTCTTGATGTGTCGTCGCATTTATTAGAACATATTTAGTACATGTCATGTTCATAATACCTTTGTTGTTGTACAACGAAACTTTTGGGTCGTAGTCGCGCACACTTTGTTTGTTGTATTTGGGGAATGTATGTAAAGTGGTGTTTTGATGTCCATTCATAATTATTTAGGCTTGTATAAGTTTCCTTGATGAATTGGTATGTGTCGCACATGATTTTATGTCTAAAGTCATTATGTTCACCCCTTGTTATATTCTCCAGACTTAAAAAATTTTTGGTTGCAAAGTGAACCCATTAAGGCAAGGAGCATATGAGTGCACTCTTAAGCCTTAACCGAGAATCCTGCATTTTTCGGAAGTGCAGTGTTCACCCTCTAAGAGAAAATTGTACACTTCTTAAGCATATTTCCCCTTCGAATTTCTAAACTGCACACTTGAAGAACCATGTCTTCCTTTGAGTAGACTCCTTGGACCTGAAGGACTTCACCCTCCTTGAGTGCATGAGTGCACCCCAAAGACCCGAAGCTCAACTCCTTCAGCCTTCAGTAATGGGCTCTATGACACCCTTGATCTTTGGGAGAAAGAGCGCACTTTGAAGCCCTAAAGTTTCATCCTCCTTCCTTTGACAGTGCACAATGCACCATCCTTTTCCTTCTTGAGTGCATGAGCATACCCAAAAGCCCTGAATCCTCTCTCTTCATCCTTCAGCTCTACGCCATTAAACCTCCTTATCTCCCTTGATTGTACAATGCATTTGGGAAGTCTAGAGCCTCATTCTTTGTCCCTTGGACATGCACCCTATGACCTCTCTTTAGTGCAACTCTCCCTTGAGCGTATGAGAGCATCTCGAAGTCTTGAAGCTTCTTCCCTTCAACCTTTCAACCTTTAGAAGTGTGCCCTTGTGCCTGTAAGCTCTCCTTTCTCCTTCCAAGTGCATTGTTAAGGCATGATTTTTTTTTCATGAAACATGTTAGAATAGGATATTTTTAGGTTGATTATTGCTTGTCCTGAGTGATTTCAGTTATAGGTATCTCAGGAATAGCATGGAAAGTATGTATGAAAAATATCGGGAAAAGAAGGAAAACAAAGGAAGGATCAAGGAACAACGAATTTGAAGTCTTGATGATTGAAGCATATTGAATACTCCATAAGGTTGAAGACCCTTTGGAGGGTGAAGACATCAACGATCGAAAGCTGAATTTAGAGCAAAGACACGAGTGGCGACCATGCCACCCATTGAAGAAAGTCCATGTCATCAATCACTATTGAGTCCTAGTCATCAAGGATAGTGACTTGTCATGCCTCATCATATGGTTATGTGGAAGTTATGATGTAATGATGTAATCATTATAAATAAAAATAAGTAGAATTCCAAGAGTCATGTATGCAAAAAGGATCCATCAAAGTCGAAAAAACATGTAATACCAAGATTCATATGTAATTTCGAAAGTTATTTGGAAGTCCAATGGTTGTAGAAGTATAAAGGTCATTAGGAGATGGAAATTCAAGTCATGAGGATGTGAAGAGTCATGCCTCAAGTTATAAAAGTATTCTCATTACTCATGAAGGGGAATTTTAACCTTGGCTTCTCCCACAAGGCATTAGACAGATAGATTAAGTAATTTTGGGGAGCAATTAGTGGCTCTAATGCTGCATTATTGGAGCTAGTAATGTTCATTGTATTTATGTATCTTGGAGATTTTTCTTAATGCTTGAAGCCTTTGGCCAACACATTTTCATACATGGATTGTGGATGTTTTAAGACTACACTTTGAATATTTATTATTCATGTTCGCTTTCACATGTATTGAATTAATTGAACTATTTCAGTGACTTTGGTGCTTAACTTATTGGAAATGTGTTGTAATTATTGTAATGATTGTTGCATCTATGTGAAATATTTCACTTGATGTTAGACAATACTTTCTATTTTGAGTGTGTCTCCATTAAGATAATACTATTACTTATCTTTTAGAGGCTCAATTTATTTCCCCTGTACAGTGAAAGAAACTTGATACATCTGCAATAAGTTGGTGCTGGAATCAACACTTGGATTGAAAAAAACACCTGAACAGACACATCTTAAACTATAAGGTAATTTTAATGTTTTTTTTTTATGGGATTGGAATATGGTATAAAATCCGATTCACTGAAGAGAGATTTCTGTCAAATCCACAACTCTACTAAAGAGGGTATTGGAATATGATGTGGTAGCAAGGTGCAAGTTTGTAGTCTTTGAGGAGAGAAAATTGTGAGATGAGAGAAGAATCAGTAGGTCAGTAAAACATAAATCTACTGCATTTAGTAGAAATTCACAAAAGAATCAGTTTGACAATATTCCATTGAGAGAAAGCTATTTCTAGTATGACAAGATTCTCATTGAAATATCATGAAGGATAACTATCACGAGTGATGCTCTTCCACTATTATAACATATATGTTATTAGGAATTCTCACTGTGTGAGACTAAAAAGAAATGATAAAACACATAACATGCTTAAGAGACTAATAAAAACACATAATAGTATGATAATTTTCAAACTGGAACTGGAAGAAAGGAGATATGGAAACACAAGTAAAGTAGACAATACACACAGCAAATTGGTAATAAGTCCTCAGTAGTATCATTCCATTTCATTCACCAAAAGTATTACAGATCATATAAGTTAAAATTATATAACCACCAAACAACCTTGGCTTCTTATCAGTTCGGCATATATATACAAAATATGATACTATCATCTTCCACAGAAAAAGGTAAATCTGTTTCAAAAGTCATTACAACCTCATGCAAGAGGTGAGGCTTATCCCTTAATCTTAATTAGAAAGTGCTACATTAAAAACAAGATAAACATCATGAAGGCATAACGAAGGCTATCACTCCGAAATGGTTGTGTGAAGTGGAAACTTTTTCGAAGACCACTCTTCTGTTTTAGTGCAACCAATCTTCAGCAAAAAGTACAGAAACAATGGGAATGACATGTGGCTGTCTCCTTCAAAACATAAACATGATATTTCAGAGAAGGCTGGATATAAGACACCTAGTAGCATCCATTGCGATTGAATAACCTCTCCACTTCATCTGTTTAATGTCACCATCATGATTCAAAACAAAAAGTAACCCATTTCCATCACATGCTGATATTTCAAAATAATTGCTACTTTCACATAAAAGGTAGCAATAACCGGAAAACATGGAACATTTATCGAAAATTTTCCTCCAAGTCAGCCCTGTTATTCATTCATCAAAGGTCTAGAATAGAAGCAAAGATTCTTATGGATTCTGCTTTCGTTACCCTTTTATCATACCTCTTTTTCTATGCTTGACTCTTTGACTGAGCTTTCTTCTTCCTTTCAAATTTGTCTTATGGGATTTCTTCAATGTTGATAATTTCATCCCTGAGTTTAGGATTTCCAATTAGCTTGTTGTTTAGCCCGAGTTTGTTTCTTGGTATAGTATGAGGTCTTTTGACATAGGGATTAGGAATGAATTTGGACCTCTTTCCTCTGTGTATAAATTTACTAGACTCTGTCTCCTCATCTTATGATTTTGTGTAATCAAGATCACTACTATCTTCAAATGAGGAATAAGAATGTATCTCATTTTTCTTCCTCTTCTTGATCGAAGAACACATGGAAGATACTAACTTAGCCAAAGTAGGCTCTGCTTCTATGGTAGGATCTATCATTTTCTGTTTGCCTTTCTTGAGAGAAAGAAAAACTTGTGAGAGGGTGGATTCAGTGAGAGATGTGCCACTGTTTGGTTGCACTTGATGAGATGAATCAGGAATCTGGCTTGACTTTTTTATACCAGGGTTGAATTCCACTGGTGAGAAAATAGGCTTAGGTGAAAGAAGACCATGGTTGACTTCCACTGGTTCTTCTGCCATGAAAAGTTTCTTCTTAGGCTGGCTTCATGAAGAGGAGGCAATTTTTTCTTTATTCTTTGACATAGGCTTCTTAGGAGAAGATGATGAACTATGTGAAACAAGGGAAACACTAGTTTTCTCATTGATATCTTTCTTCTTTGGCCTCCTTACCTTTCTTCTGGAATTAACACTGCTAAACCCTTCCTCCCTTAAAAACCTATTCCAAGTAATATTATTCTTTCTGAGATGATAGACAACTAAAATTTTAATCAGCCCTCCGTGATAGAAATTATACAAGGGGTAGTTTGGAATTTTCCGTAGCTTGAGGTACATTTTAAGCAGATATTTATACAGGAAATAGGGTAGGTTCAGAGGTTTTTGTCCTGAGATGTGGGCCAGGAATCTCAACTAATAATGATGAACAGAAGAAAACCTCCATTCGCATGTGATGTATTTCTGGATTGAGGTAATAAAATGATGCCACTCGGCTTTGAAACAAGAAATATGGGCAATTGAATTCCATTTCATATGAGCATATTTGGGCTTAAGGTAGGAACTTACTTCTTCAGGCAATGCTTTTATTTTAAACCAACATTCACCGGTTGTAGAAGATTGGGTTACTCGGACTATGATAGCCTCATAAATGGTGAATTTTTTTCTACCTAACCTGACCTTTTCACCATATAAAGACTCAGTGAAATCTTGAGCCAGTGCCACGTTTTCTCCAAAAAAATTCTGGAGGAATTTATACCAACCTGCAGATTTGAATTGTGATTATTCCCCCGCATCCACAAATCTTGTGTTAGCAGGTTTTGACCTATTTACGTTTCCTCATTTCCCCATTTTTTGACAGCTACACTGCTCATGAATACAACTGTTGAAATCTAGTTGCAATGCTGTCCACAAAACATGAGACTGCTTGTTGCAGGATTAGTTTTTGTTTACCTGTGTCATACACAGAGGCCTCAGGTTGAGTGTTCACTGAGCTCTCTTCTCTAATTTCATGCCTGCAATTATGAAAAGGAACAATGACGCATTTTTGAAATGATTCAAAATCCAGTGCCAAGTAATCCCACTAAGCTTCCACACTTCCACCTTATCATTACATGTGCTTTCTTCATGTCATGATTTCTTTCTTGTATAAATCTTAATGCATCACAAAAATACATTTTAACATGCGTTATACATGAAACCGTGGTTCTTGGGCCCCACAACCAGTTGACCAATAGGAAGCAATCACAAATTGGGCGCTTGTAAATTTAACTTTACATTGATAACGACTAAACTGTAAACTCTGTGATTTGTGAAATCACGTTGGTGCGCTACGCTGACACGTGTCCCTCACCTCATTGAATCGCAAATCAATTAACATACCATGCGAAGCCTTAACGATAAAATTTAAAAAATGCGATTTGTGAAATCACTCCATCTGCGCTTTAATCTCCATCGTTGATCTGCGCGCAAATATGACGGTCTTCCTTGCTCACCCTTTAGCGCCTCATCACATCGCAAATCACTTAACATACCATGCGATCGTCTTAATGGTAAAATTTAAAAACTGCGATCTGCGAAGTTTCTCGATATGCGCTTTAATCTGAACCATCGGTTTCTTCCCTTTTGGATCTGCGGTTGGATCATGGCCGTCCACTCATTTCACACACGGTTCTTCTCCTTCGATTCATTCCTTAGTTTGATTTTTGGCGAGCTCCCTTTAAACATTCTCTGCTGCTCTTCTCCAGATCTCTCGCTCTGTTTGTCAATATGTTTTCTGTAAGCTGCGCTTTTCTTTTAAAGAACTCTGGTTGCCATGAAGCCTTAATTTTCCCGCTTCGAAAACTGATTACCTATTTACCTGTAGCCTCTTTACTAAGATAACCAAAATATCAGTGAAATTGCTGCGCATTTCACTATGTGGAATATATGACTTCCATTTCTGAAAAATAGCTTCCCTTTACTGTATTACTATTTTGATAATGAATTTGCAACAAAGGTAGCTATTATTCCAGACCAGATGACTGCAACTTTATTACGAAAGCAACGACTAACCTTCAACACTAACATAAGTCAAAAAAGAGATTTTAACTTATTTTAGGACTCTAAAACACTATGACACCTATTCACTTAAAAAATACCTTGATGTTGGGACTCTTTTAACTTTTATTGGAAATTACTGAAACTTTGGACATGGACTAGGACAAAATAAAAATTTGAAAACATTAATAAAATGGCGATTACACCATTAAAATTTTTAGTGCTAACACAATCGAACATTCACAAGGCACACTCTCTTGCTCATTCAAAATCACATGTGTGATTCTCTCTCATGCTAACCACTAAATTCAAGGCATATGTATATGTAAATGACAACCATGTTGTATTCTGGATGGGACTCCTACACCACGGTGTGAGGTGTAATTAGTACCTCATATCAGGGAGATCCCATGTATGTTGGCGTTATCTAGTACCATCAACACAACCCGAGAATATGACTTCAAGATCAGACTCTTCACATGATTTGTGATTGTGATGATGAAACAATACCTCTTCATTGTGAGATATAAATAATGTGTGAAATAGAAGGATTTCACACAAATGTAATTCCACTATGAAAATCTCAAGCCCGTCCCAGGATCTTTGTTCGTGGTCATGAATGAGATATATTCAATGTAGCACGTAACAATCAATAATATCTCCCTTCTATATTTGGGTTGGGAACACAACATGTACCAACACAAATTTATAGAATATACAACAAGGGAATCTTATTAATTGATGGAGCAACCCTGATCGGTAGAAGCAACAATTTCCAAGTGTAAATCCGTTTCCCAATCCAGTGCAAGATTTATCTAGTTGGGAAAAAATAACCAGGTAATATTTGTAGTGAAAGTGAAGTCTAACATCCTTAAAATGAAAAAATTGTACATAATCAAGAAATTAGCCAATGACAATTTGGACTTAAAGGAGGAACTGGAAAGACAAAAAGAGTAAATTGAAGACAAGGATGAGAAAACAATGTTATTAGATGGATTGAATGTTAAAGCTGCAACACATGCATAATAATTACTCTATTGTATGCCACCAACTAGAGTTTACACATTGTTATATGAAATCTACGACTGTGGACAAAAGTATCTTCCCTAGACTTGATGACATAGTCTAGAAAAGTAAGAGGACAAAGAAGCTAATGTTTTCCTTAAAGTATATAGACAATCGGATGAAGTCTACATGGAATCTGTCATATGTTTCACTCCTCTATTGGCTTGTATGCTCCAATCCTAGCTATGATCACTATAATTATAACCTGTATAATCAAACCAAACAAGCCAACGATCTACAACATCTATGTAGCATCATCTAATTACTTTATTCAATGGATCAACATGCCATTGAAATACATGAAATCATAACATCACATATAGGAAAACAATGAACTCTTTGCATTAATATAAATGGACCGAGTTACAACCAAATATAGGAGTTGATCTTGTAGAAGAGCTCCTCCAAGTTGGCATGTTCCTTCCTTGCCACAAAGTGTACCTCTACGTCACCCTAATTAATGGAATAATGACTGTCACAGTAGTAGCTTGAGGGTAGAATCTATCTCCAAAATCTCAACCTATAGCTTGTGGATGGCCACAAATATATATAAGAGGATGGTAAGTTGAGAGTTATTATCCATTTACCAATCTAGGCTTGAGATCCACTCTTGATGGGAGGATGAGGTAAAGGGATAAGAGGTGAAATATCTAAGGTAGGATAGGGTAGGATTCAAGACTTGCATCCAAGGTAAATAGTTATAACAACTCCTGGAAGCTTATGGAAGAGGAAGCTTCAATATTGTTTTAATTTTCCCCGAATTTCTAGAATCAACACACCCCAAGCATAGGGCAACGTTTTGGTGATCAACACAAGTCCAGAAAGGGTCAACCTATTGGTGAACGCTAGTCAATCAAGTGCTAGGGTGCATTGGACCTAAAAATGACTGAAATGACACAGTTTCAGGCATAAATTCAGGGATTTGAGAGAGGCATGCTTAGGGACTTGTGTAGGGAGGATGAAAAAGTGTTAAGAGGATGTGAATGATCATGTTTGAAGGAATATTAACAAGATGCGGCAATTTTTCCTATAATGGATTTCCCCTAAAGCATAAATTCATAAATGACAATTGATGATCGAAGCACTTTACCTTGTGACAAGCCACGATCAAGAAAAACCAACAAGATCATATTCTGTTACATACATTTACATCATGATATATTTTTTGAGGGATGCATACCCATGCTCAACATATAAGAAAACATTACATGTAAAATGATCAAAAGACGCGTCCACTGATGAAAAATGGTGTACCCATGACTGGATGATTTTCTGTATGATCATAGCCATCATACTTTGTGCTCTTGTATTAATCTTGAAATTGCAGCTCATATGGATGAAACTAGAACCAGGGTCTTCTATCTCATTCATATGACCATTCAATCTATGAGACTAACCATGTGAATCAAGGTGCTGGAGTCGAATATGGTAGAAACCATATTATTACTGACCAATGATGTAAGTCATTAACGGACGTGAGAGAAACCATTGTTGATCTCAATGGATCTGAAGGCACTACAGTACAATCAATATGGTGTGAATGAATGAGTTGAAGTCAAATACCACATAAAATATTTCGCTTGAAGGCCATTGATGTATCCCCCATAAACGACATGAAACATGTATCATGATTCGAGACATAATGATGATGTCACAGAACTGGATCAGGAACGTCAAGCATGGAATGAAGGCTTAAGGGTGTTGTAGCATATATTGATTGAATGAATTCTCTTGAACACATCAACAACACTAAAATGGAGTTGGAAACATTGACCCAAAACAAAAATTATGGATTTTGTTAAGGTATGATAAACCAATAAACAAGGACATTTCCCAATGCAACAACCACGAAGATGAAGTGGAAGAGTGTCCTGTTCAAGTGGAGTACCCTATTTTCCCAATTTCCCCAACCATACTGGTTAGTACCTCTTTATTTTTTTAACAAGATTGAGGAGAATAACATATGCTTGATATGTAAATTCATCCTTCAGATGAATCCCTCTGAGTATGTTAAATGAACCCCAAGAAGGAGTGGTTTTCTCTTGTCATGATTGACAAGTCCATCATTGTTTGATGTTTTTATGCGTCCAACGGAGGTAAAAATCGACATCTTTTTCATGTTTAGAGTTTGAAAAAGAGGTGAAAAAGAAAAATATAAAGTTTCCTTTTTGTGAATAGCCCCTTGAGTCTGAGAAGGAAAAAAGTGATACCCAAGAGAACCTCTTAGCCATGTTCGACTAAGGTATTCATTTTTTGTAAATAGTCTATTGCAGTCCAAAAAATGGTTAAACTTATACTGAGTAGACGTATTTTCATTTAATTTAACGAGTTCGAAAATAAAAGTGCGTGACAATATTTTCATATTTTGGGAGTTTGAAAAGAGCTGAAATAGGACTCCTCCTGGAGGAACAAGTGGTATAAAGGGTAGAATCTGGTTCCGGTCATAGTCGAACTGCTAAAAACACATAGAGGTAAAGAGAGAGACTAATAAGACACTCATCACAGTTCTTCCTCAGGAAAGGGTAAAACAACCAAGTGAAAGCGTATGATCGACCAAGAAGATGGTGACGATGGAAAGAGAAAACCAAGGCTCATCTGGGAGAATCATGATGATAAAAATGGCAATCACGGGAGATAGGATGAGAATGGGTTTCATTTTTACACAAGCTTGAAACATGGGAAATATGCTTGAAATTGGTTTAAATTTTTACATAGGCTTGAAACATGGGAAACTATGATTCAAATAAGTTTTCATTCCCCCAACATAATGACTCAATTTGAGGTACATGCCCCCCGATCTTATTTTCATGCACTTAATTAGACTGTTGATCACTAATAGGTGGATGGAATGAAGGTTCATTTATGATATCAAGTGAAAGACTTGACTGGGAATTTACGAGATCTAATCAAAGACTTGAATTTGAAGGGGATCTATTTCATCTTTTAATGAGCTTGACATAGGAAAAGAACTTTTCTCATGGGACCTTGTTTCATTTTTTAATGAGCTTGACACAAGAAAATGAACTCTGCGTAGGGACCCTTGTTTCATTTTTTATCGAGCTTGACACAACAAAAGGAAATATGTTCCAGAAACATTAATCATGACCTACAAAAGATCATAAATTCCAAGAGGTTCTCATCATATGGGAGAACAACACTCTGGAAGGGATACATATCAAAGGATCCAATCCTCATAGTGAATGATTCACCATATCACCTACTAAATCTAGGCTGAAATAATTTGAGAAGACAATAGAAACGAGCATGAAACACGTTTCCACATAATTAATATGTGACAGGGGAGATACCACTTTCACATAAGGACCATTTGGCGAAGTTGGTTTATTTTTTGTCAAATAGGACCAACAAATGAAAGCTGGTCAATGTTCACAATTCTTCCTTCATATGGAAAACACATCACATGAAAGAATGAAGAAAAAATAGCTCCCATGACATAAACATAGTCACACCCAATGTTGGTGAGGTAAATCCCCTCTGTGGACAGAGGCGATCCCACTAGCCCTAGAGTGGGTCTAGCCACAAACGAGACAAGCTATAATATTGATTCCTAGTTAACAAATGGATGGAGATTCGATAGATGACTTACCAGAGGTCCTACGCTATTTTTGTTGTCGGAAAGAGTGGCTGCCTCTCACTCCTGGTTTGAAATATCATGGTCTACTCGCTTTCAAGCTCGGACACCTACACACACACAAGAAACAACGACGATATACAACATAATAATTCACTTTCGTAACTATCAGTCAGTCGAAGAGGACTAAATCAGTTGCATTAAATAATAAAAATAACATAATGATGGAACCAACACCATAGTCAAGTATATTAATAAAAGAAAGGAAGAGTACAACCAAGCTTCAACGTTGCGGTCTCCTCCAACAGGGTTCCAGTGGAGCGCGTCTCACAAAGGCTCATCGGGAATTCAGATGGGACTCTCTCTACGAAATTCTCCTTGGTTCTACCTTCTCAATGGAAATTACTCAGCTATAGTATCTCTTCTCCAAGTTCAGATTCTTGGCTATATGTTCAGCTAGCTTTCATAAAGGGAGAAGGCCTATTTATATAGAGGGAGAGGGAGAGGTTAGGATCCATATAATTATGGAAGGGAGACCTATCTTCAAGGAGTGTTCCATGGGAGGTGGAAACCACTACCTAAAGAGGGAGATCCGTGGCTGATCAACTTAACCACTTCCTGTGACTCATATCTGAGGTGGTTAGAAGGAAAATTCCACCTCTATTTGTTAAAAAACATTCTTAAAATAGCTGGCACGGGCACTACACTGAGACAGAGTGCCAGGTGGCGCGGGCTCTAGTGTAAATTTACCACATTGGCGTGAGGGGCGAACTGGCTACCCGCGCCAAGGCCAAAACATAGGTTTTTGTGTGCTTTTTGAGGAAATGACCAAGAAGAGAAATGATGTCCTTATGCAGAAGGATGAAAAGAAGGTGTTTGAAGAGTATGAAAATTCGCACAAGTCACGGGAAAGACCCTCCAATTTGCGGGACGAGGGATTGCAGGGAAGGTGACAAAATGTTGTGTAACACCCAAGTAGTAAATTAAAATCCAAAGGGACTTGGACTACCATTACATCAATATAAACAATATTTCCTCCTAAAGTAATAGAAAACTTAGGAAGGATCCCTAATGGTTGACTAGTTCCTCCGTTAAAGTCCAATAGATTCTGGGTAATAGGCACAAGTTGTAGAGAACCAAAAGCTTTCCAAGCAGTTGAGGAATGAATACTAAGAGATGCACCTTCAGCTATAACTATGCCAGGTTCAGTCATATTATAAGCCTATATTATGATCTGGAAGGGAACATAAGGAGGAAGATGATATCCTTCCAGTCAATTCCCATCAAAGGAATTGACCATACTACTTATAGGGAGTGTTGTGGGAACAATAGAACTACTCCCCTATGCCATTGGAACGAGTGGATTACGCTCGAGTTCATTCGATTTTGAAGAAATGAGAAGAACCTTAGCTGTATGAATTTCACTCTCTAAAGGAAATTTATGATCAACTGAAGGTGGAATTAAGTCAACCATTTTCTCAACCAATGGTTGGTTGGTAACAGACTCATGGGATTCATGTCTAGAGAGATTGGGATTGACTGGAGATGGATTTGTATCAATCACTTCATCAACTAGTGGAGGATTGGGAGAAAGATTTCGATAACCATCCAGAAGCTGAGGCTGAGGAGATGTAAGATTTTTCAAAACTTTTGAGGCTTCATCCATATAAGGACAAAGGTGAATATGATGATTCCCTTCATATAACCTACAAGGAAACTTAACTTTACCATTTTTCCCATGGATCTTACTATCACTAGTATATGGTTTGTCACCAACATTATCTCCAGAAACTGACAACAAAGTATGATGTGAGCCTATGGACCACACCTCTAATACCTTGGGAATACTAGGAAAATATCTAAGAAAGTGGTCACCCTTACATAACTTGCAAGGGAATTTCATTTTGCGGGGCTGATTGGAAGGTTTTTCCATATTAGTCGCATGACCAACAATGGTTGCTTGGTTGTCGCCTTGCTTATTTTTCTTCTTCTTCTTCATCATCCTTTTCTTCTTCTTCTTAACTTCCTGGTTACTATAATCAATATTTTCATCATGCGAGGAGGAAGAAATGGATGAAGAAACAGTAGGTGAAGAGGGAAAAGGGTAAAATTTACGATCAACTTGTTCAGGTGGAGGACTACTTGGTTAAGGATAAGTTTGGGAATTCAGAACCATAAGGGTCAAAAACAACCAAACTGGAAAACAATGGTAAATCTAGGAGGGACAACGTTTCCATATAAGGAGCAGCAATTTTTTCCAAAAGGAGGAAAATAAACAGGATTCCTGTTGGAGGGGTTTCCTTGAATGTTGGACTAGGGAACTATTTCCATTAGTATCAACCTAATATCCACCAAGGATTTGTTCCACGGGGAGGATGTTGTTATGCAGTCAAATAATTGATTTTAGAAATTAACAACACAAATAAATAAAAAAGGGGTAGCTAGGAAAAAGGGTTTACCAAGTCACCGTGGAATGCAATATACCACCTTGGTAAACCAAGGATTTACGTAGGGGCAGGAAATATCCCCGAATGTTGTGTTCAATATATCACAATATACAAGGCGAACGAATTGGTTACCTATGGTGAGGATAGAACCTATGGTATACTTCCAAAATATACTCGATGGTACGTGGAATCATAGTCCGTAGTAGTGTTTTCTAATGAGTAACCACTTGATGAGAGTTTTCCCATATACTTATCATGCATGGAGCACCATCCAATATACCCGAAGGTACATGGGGAATGATCTGATACACTTACGTACGTGGAACAAAATATCACCCCCAGAATGGAATAGTGGAAACATTACAACTCCTACATTTAAAGACGATGGAACACGTCTCTAGCCTATACCTTTATGTGTGTCGTTAATTTTCAAATTATCCTTAGGTTAACTGAGATGAATTTTAGAGTTTATCTTGAATTATGTTTCGATTTCAAGGCTCAAAACTCAATGTCACTTGAACAAACCTATGACGCAACTATAATGACAAAAATAACTCTTTCCATTTTCCTTTTAACAATGAAAGGCCTAATTAAGTAGGGGAAGAATAAATCAATAAACAATGCAACAAACAAGTGATGCAACAATCGATATTCTCAACTTCACTATTCCAATCAAAATCAAAGCCCTGTACGCATTGCAAATAATCGTTTTTTTTTCTTTTCTTTTAATGTTTCAAATGCAAAGAAACATATGAATGCAACTTGATTTATGATGAAAAGAAACCGCACATACTTTAAATATAATGTAAAAGTTACTTTTCCAATTCAACAATCAATCTATGCATACAAACCTGAATTGAAAAGAAGAAAAAAATAATGAAACAAAATCTTATCAAAAATTTGATGGCACTCAGAGGTGATTAACAATCACAGGATTTTTTTTTTGCAAAAAATGAAAGAAAAAACACACAATTTCACACCAGGGAATACCAATTTCACACACAAAAACCTAGATACAATGAAAATAGATTTTTCTTTTAAATTTCACTTAATTTTCAAATATGATGAATTCTAAGATGTATGTCTAATGATCAAACAAATCAGTTAGCTAATGACCTAATGATAAGAAAAAAGGAAGATCTAAAGAAATCCTTATCAAAGGCACTAAAAAACAAAACAAAACAAAATGGAGGCTTTAGAGAGACCACAAGACACTCAAAGACTCAAGGAAGAGAAATTGGAACAACGCTGGACAAAGAGAAAATTAAGACAAAATAAAATTTGCGCATGAATAGGGGCCAAGGAAAGTGCTGAAGGGGCACCAGTGCTATGCAATGTAGGCACAAAGAAGGCTCAAGTGTGGTGCAACGCTTTGTCTCTAGACCATAAAAGGCATTGGTCAAGGAATGTAAAGTTTAAAACAAAAATTGCTGTTAAAAATCAATGACAAATCTTCCTAGGTGAGTTCTTGACTGAGTAAGACAGTGAAGGTTTGAAGAAGATGTATAACAAGCACTAAGGAAAAGGAAACCACCAAGGGAATACATTTTTCCCCAATGGAGTCACCAATTTTTTATACATAATTTACGACTGCAAACACAAATATCTTCCCTAGACTTGATGGCCTAGTCTAGAACAACAAATGGAAAAAGAAGCAAATGTTTTCCTTAAAGTAAATAAACAATGGGATGAAGCCTACCTGAAATTGGTTGTATTCTTCGCTCCTCTCTTGGCTTGTATTCTCCAATCATAGCTCTGATTGCTATAATTAGAACCCGCACAATCAAACAACACAACCTAGTGATATAAAACATCTATGTAGCATAATTTAATTACTTGATTCAATGGATCAACATGGCATTTAAATACATGAAATCATAACATCACATATAGGAAAACAATGAACTCTTTGCATTAATAGAAATGGAATGAGTTACAAGAAAATATAGGAGTTGATCTTGTAGAAGAGCTCCTCCAAGTTGACTTGTTCCTTATTTTCGACAAAGTGTACCTCTATGTCACCCGAATGCATGGAATAATGACTCTCACAATAGTGACATGAGGGTAGAATCTATCTCCAAAATTCCAACCTATAGCTTATGGATGGCCACAAATATATAACAGAGGATGGTAAGTTGAGAGTTCTTATCCATTTACCAATCTATGCTTGAGATCCATTCTTGATGGGAGGATAAGCTCAAGGGATAAGGGGTGAAATATCCAAGGTAGGATAGGATAGGATTCAAGACTTTCATCCAAGGTAAATATTTATAACAACTACCCGAAGCTTCTAGAAGAGGAAGCTTCATGATTCTTTTTATTTTCCCCTAATTTCTAGAATCAACACACCTCGAGCATAGGGAAACCTACTGGTGATAAACGTAGGTCCAAAGAGGGTCAAATTTCCAGTGAACACTTGCCAATGAATGGCTAGGGTGCGTTGGACCTAAAAATTATTGAAATGAAACAGTTTCAGGTGGAAATTAAAGGATTTGAGAGAGGCACGCTTAAGGATTTGTGTAGGGAGGAAGACAAAGTGCTCAAAGGATGTGAATGATATAGTTTGAAGGCCTATTAACCAGATGCGACAAAATGGCCTATAACACAAATTATATCTGAAGGAGAAATGGTACAAACCTTGATTATGTAGACACTTTTTTTTTTCACAGTTGTAGTGCTCCATTTCTCTCTAAAAAAATCCTAGAAGGGTTGGTTAATCTGCACATAACCAACCCTCTTGATCCCTGATCCATTTGTTGTCGGTTTGTAGAGAACTTGAATCTCATATGGAACCCACTCAAACGACTTGAGATATAATTCTACTAATAACATACACGAGAGCTATTATGGAAAAATTAGTATAACCAAATTAAATAAATATGAAAAATACATTAATAAGAATGAAAAGCTTAGTTCTAACTAAGCCAGGCTTAGTTGACCCCAAACAAAAAATATAGTTTATTTATTATCTATTATTGAAAATTTATATCATAAATTCCACACCACGTACTGTGCATGCAAAGAAGACCAAATAATTGTTAAGACACATTCCATGAGTCATAACAACATAGTGATGACCACCACCTAGCAGAGAAGTTCTCTAGTCCTCCACCTGGAAGAAAGTATTGTCTTTCTATCAATTGCTCTCAAAATATGAGGCAACTAGAGTGTAGTATCCAAGTAAAGTCGCTTCAATTTCATAACATGGCTAGAAGTTGCACCACCAAAATTTGTAGAACTATCATAGCCACCATCAAGAACATTTCCAATAGTGGCGGAGGTGGAGGTAGCTTTAGTAGCAACAACTTGTTACCCTATTCTAAGTCGATACCCAACAACAAAAGTAGTAGTGGATATTGTAGTTTGAGATCTTATTCTAGCGACGACTTCTTTATTTCAAGTTATTTGGCTTCAAATACCTTGAAAACCCCAAATTGAACCAGGGTTGAATGCAATGCAGTGGATACCCAACAATTTTTGAATCATTTTGGATCGAGAATAGGAAAAAGAGTGTGAACATGATTTTGGGTTGGAAGTCGATGAGTTAATTTGCAGATGTGGGAAACATATAGTGGTTTTTAGAGCCAAAATTAGCAAAAGAGTTCAGATCTGTTCATAGTATTATAGGAAATGTTGTGATAAAAGGCCTCCATATAGTGGTAGGTATAATTCCAATGCTGCAATGGTTTCACATGCAGATTTGTAGAAAATGGATAGGATTATTCACCTTGGATAGACAAATAAGGTCCAATTTATCTGACTCAATGAAAATGAGGTTTATCCAAAGAAAACAAAGAAAAGAGGAAGTTTTTTCAATTCAGTTCCAACTCAATTCTTACCTGGTTGGGAAGAATCTATTGCCCCAAAAATACGAACATGGATGGATTCAATTCAATGGGTCTTTATGGAATGGACCCTAACTAAAGGTTTAACTGAATTTCTATGACCACATTCAACAATTGATGATTTTCATCCATGCACAGAGCCTTTCTAATAGTTTCATCCAATGACATGTCCCCTGTCGCATTTTATCATGAAGGTACTAGTTCCTTGGCAATGGGTTTAAGGTACGAATTGATGCATCATTTGAGGACATGGTTATTATAGCTTGGTTATGAGACGAATGGAAAAGCATTAGATGATGTTTTTCAACAATTCAAAGTTATTGCAAAAAATAAGAAATAATTGATGAAAAAGTACAGGAATAGAGTTTTAGCAGATGTATTCAAATTTCCAGAAGAACAAGTACAAGTTTTATGTTTCTACATGATTTTCTCTTTAGGAAAATAAAAAATTAGATTCTAAATAAGTCTTATTCCTATTATTTATAAACTAGGACAATTAGCTAAACAATAATTTGAACTTGCCTTGAAAAATGTCTTTGGTAGTTCTTCTTGGGATAATTAAGGCTTGTTTTCTCCACTCACATGGGTTGGGTTTGTTTTCTCTCCAAAAATAGAGCCTAGAATTTCCTTGCAAAATGTATTTGGTAGTTCTTCCTGGCCTTATTAAGGCTCGTTTTCTCCACTCTCAGGGGTTGTGTTTGTTTTCTCTTTATAAACCGAGCTCGATATATCTAGAAACAAAACTTGATACCTGAGATAAAGATCTCTCTTGCAAGAGTATTGAAAGAAAGACATGATTCACAGAGGTCTTTTGTTGGAGAAAAAAAAAAGGATTTTTATTAATGTATGCATCCCTGCGGTGTAGGCGACACCTGTATGCATACTTGCGGTGTAGGTGGAACCAAAATTTTCATGGCAGTGTACGTGGAAGTTGGGATTGCCGATGTACATGTTGTACATGGAAGTTGTGGTGTATGTTATTTTTAGGCTTTAGCACAAACATTTAATGTGACCAAGTAATGCTAAACTAGTATGGAATTATTTCATTGTGAAAAATATTGTTGAGCGTATGTTTTTTCAAACTAAGTTCTTTTTCCTCTCTGCCTCAAGAAGAGGCCAAATAATATTTCAGTATTATTCATTGGCTAACGAAGAAAATTGTCAATATTCAATATCGTAAGGAAAAAGTACTGTAAAACATAGCTTTAATGTTTTGGTTTTTGTGTAGGTCCGAATAAAAAATAGGCTATCGATTACTATAATCCCTGTTGCCTTATGGAAAGGACTATAAATACACATGTATGTATTGTATCTAAGTCTGTCATCATCTAGGCTAAATTAATTTTCTTCTCAAATAAACTATTTGGAATGAGAAATGAACTAGGTATTGAATTTGTTGTTGAGGGTTAGGTGGGGTCTAACGTGAGCACATCGCGTTGATTTGGGATGTGCCAGTTGCGATTCATCACATGGTGGTATTGGATAAAAATTGAAAGGATGAAGATGGTCATATCATCATATGAACAGAGTGGCATGACTAGGGTCTGACAACTGAGAGTCTGGACTAGGGTCTGACGACCGAGAGTTTGGTGGGAAATATCCTTGCCGTGGCATAACAATTTAGGAATGTTGACTGGAAATTTATTACTATTTTCTCATTGGAAAAATCATGAGAGTTCGTCGATAGACAGGACCCACCATGGTTGCGTCTTGGTTTCCATGTCAGTAAGCGTATAGGGGAGGCCCCTTGAGTTTTACGGGCTGAGGAGATACAAACCAATAATTTTTTCTCTCCCTTCAATGGCACATGGCCCTGATTTCTTGTGATTGAGTAATATGACTTCCTTTCGACCTTTTTATATATTTATACATATGAATTTCACCTAGGTGTTCAAAGTATTTAGGAAATATAGAAAGTACATTCATACTTTTAACCATCAAGCTATTTAAATTTTATAATGTTACACTAAACTTGTTACACCATTTTTTGGTCATCTAACCTACTATCATTAGATGGACCCAAGTACACCATGTAAGACCAATTTTACCCTAAGTAAAATTGCTTTCACTATGTGAAATAACTTAATAAAACACATTTATTAGGTTGTTTATGGTCTAAACAGGAAACCCCAAAAGGAAATATTAAACAAACCTATATTTGTTTGATTTTCCTAGTCATGTTTAACCCAAAACAAAGAAATTAATTAGATATATATTTATTTATCTTATTATTTTCTAGGAATAATTATTTAAATCTTATTTAAATAAGATTCCTTGTTAAATATGACCAAATCACCCATAAATAATTAAATAAATCATTATTTATTTGATTATCCTTCAACCACTTCCTTAAAATGATAAATAAATCATTCATTTATTTATTATTCACAAATAAAGGGATTTGACCCAAGTCAAATACCTTTTCCCTCCAATAAATATAATAAAATATTCCATAAAAGGTGGATCTAGATTTGGTTAATGTTATTTTAATCATGCACCAAGATCTAGAATGACCCAATATTTTGTTATAAATGGGAGGGTTTTTCCTATCATTCTTCACCTTTTGTTGCCTATTAGATCACTCTGGATCTATACACTTGGTCACATTCTTCATTATTTTTTGTGTGAGCTCCCTTTGAGTTCTATCTTTGTCTGGGTTTTCTACACCAACAAGAGAGAGATTCTAGATCTGAAGTGCTGAGGACTTCCAAGAACCCATCCCATTGAGGAGAATTGGATACACCTTCTTGTTTTCCTCCCAGGTGCCCTTAATACAAAATTCTTTCAAAAAATATTGTTCTTGTCTTGTCTATTGGATGTATGGAGCAAACTCTTGATTTTACTGCTTAATGTCTTTCTATGCATAGATCTGGTTTTTTGCAGCACTTGTCTTGATCAACTAACTGCAGATCTGAAGATATTGGCAGCCACATTTGATGTTAGGGCTATAAGTTATGCGTAGCTAAAGTGGTCTTTTTTCGTACGCTTCGACAAAAGATTCATACTAACAATTGGCGACTCCACACGGGTTTTCAATTACGACCGCTGTTGTTTTTCATATTCCTGCATATCCAGCTACTTCAGACCCTAGGGTTTCTTTTTAGCTTTTTGTTTTTCCTATTTTTATGTTGTTTTTCCCACCTAAAACCCTAAAACACTAACATTTCTAACTTCCGCGTGTTTCTGGCCCTATTGCGCAGGTGACAGACATCAGCCGCAACTGAGACGACAACTTTTCCAGAAATCTGCCGCCGGGACACCCGGAGCTTCAGGTCGCACTTTTCAGCCCATAAACTGTGACTTGGACCTCCAGGTCGCACTTTTCAGCCCATTATCTGCGACCTGCACAGAAAATAGGTCAGAACCTGCGACCTGCCTGATTTTCTGCTATTTTTCTGCAATTTTTCTGGGTTTTTCTGAAGCTTATGTAAGGGTTTTCCAGCCTCTGTCTCAGCCCGTTTAGACCTGTTTATGATCTTTTTTACTCATCTAAGTGGGAACCTAGCCCCCTAGGGCTTTAGTACCCTCCACTTTTTGTGGAAGAGTTTTAACTGTTTCAAGTGTCTATTTTTTCAGGGTTTCAGCCATCTCTTTTTTAGATCTGATACCTCCTTTTCAGATCCCTTTTCATCAGCTCTTCTCCCTTTCAAATCACCTCCTGAAGTTTTGTTTGGATCTACCTTTAGGGCCTCCTCCTTGTCCCTTCTGCTTGTCGCTGATTTCCTCCTTTTTTCCAGCCACCTTGCCTCTGCCTCTTGGCTGTGTTCTGCACCTCTTTTCAGCAGGTTTCTCCTTTAGATCCCTGTCCCTTTCGACCCTAGATCTATTGGCCTCTTTGTAGTGTGTTTTGACTAGATTTTTTCCCTCTGGTAGACTAGTTTTGAGAGACCCGCCTTTTTGGGTTAGATTGATGCATTGTTAGCTATTAATTTTCTGTTTTATATACTGTTCTCTGCAGATTTATTTTTAGTTACGCAACACACTTTTTCTTGCTCTCAAAATGAAAAGGGTTTAAAAATTAAAATTAACGCACGCCACACACTCACCCTAAGCGAAGAAGAGCCTGGTTTACACTGCCAGGCAAAGACTTTAAAATCAATTGACACTGCACCTTTTCTGCCCTTGTTTCGACATTGTAATCACTGACTTCAGCACTCGCTCTTGTGGTCGCTTCTTATTCCCCTTGTGCCGTGTTTGTAGTTGTTCCCTTTCACACAAAGCACTCCTCCTGAGACTTCTCGCCTTCACCTCGCTCTCTGGGCTTGGCCGACCTACTCCGTCCCGTCGTCGTCGAGTTAGTCCTCCTCCGAGTCCGCACTCCGACTCTTCTTCTGATTCATTGGGTTCTCCTTTTACTTCTGGTTCTCCCCCTGTCACCTTCACTATGTCTGGTCCAGGGCCTAACGCTAGCGGGAATCTCGGCCCTAATGCTGGGACTACTACTAGCGGAACCGCCACAAGAACTACCTCGGCTGCACCGTTGCTCCCTTACATGGCAGGCCTCAGCCTCCCCGATCTCAATCAGTTGATCAATGAACCTATCCGCCATGATGTTGGTTGGCCTGCTATGCCAACTAAGCTCCCCTCCAACATCCCTAAGTTCGAAGGCCTTGCTGGAGAAGATCCCACCAATCACGTCCGATCTTTCCACATGTGGTGTTCCTCCAATTCCATTACCGATGATTCCATCCGTCTTCGGTTGTTCCAACGCACGCTTATGGGCGAAGCTTCTAAATGGTATGTTGACCAGGCCACCTCTTCCCATACCACCTTTGCGACCATTTCCCAAGCCTTTTTATCTTAATTCCAGCTCCCTCTCCGATACGACACTGGTACCGAGCTTTTTACCTCCTTCCGTCAAAACTCTTCAACCCGCCTTTCCACTCATGTCCAGGAATGGCGGAGAAGATGAAGCTTATGTTGCACTCCCACCTTTGAAGATCGAGTTTATATGGACTGGTTCCTTCACACTCTCTTACCTCCCATTGGCAAAGATGTCGCCTCCCATTTCCCTCAAACCGAAGAAGCCGCCCTCCAAATAGCCTTGAAGTATGACCTGATCTACGCTCAGTCTGGTTATGTCTATACCGTCCTTCCTGACCTCCCCAGGCCCGATGGTGCTAATGCCCTGGGGGAATCTCACTCCGCCGATGGTATCGTTGGATCCCTTTCTCATCCATATGCTCAACCTCCTATGGGCTATGATCCCCCTCCGGGAGGGGCCAGCACCTCTAGCACTTTTCCCCCTCCAGGTAGCATGTATCCAGGATACGGCATGCCTCATACTTTTTCCCAACCTCCTGCTTACCTCAGTGTTTCCCAACCTTACCATTATCCTTATCTGCAGCCTGGTGCACCAGCTCCTCCAACATATGCGCTTCCACCTCCCTTGCCTCCTCCACCCCCGCAACAGCACCTACAGCCCCCTCCAGGGCAAGTATTTGCACAGCAGGGCACGACTAATCCTCCTTCCTCTCAAAGAAGGTGGCGAGGCAACCAAAATAAATCTGCCCCTGGTACTCATGGACCCAATCCTCAAGGTACTGACCTTAACACTGCTCACCAGCAACAGGGCACTCATCCCAAGCCGGACATGCCTATTCGTACAAATAAGCCTTGTTTGTGTTGCGGTGTTTATGGTCATTACACTCATGATTGTCCCCTTCTACCATAGATGCGGCAGATGTGGGAGTCTCAAGCCACATTGCGAGGACAACATGCCTCCCCTCATGCTGTGGCCCCTACTCAACCGGCTGTGTTTACCGATCCTTTCCCCCAGCAAGGATTCATGCCTACCCAACCACCTGACGGACCGGTCGCCACTCAACCTTCCCATTCTGGTTCCTCCGATTACCAGATCCTCATGATGAACTCTGCTCCATCCCCAACCGTCGACCTTCACCTTCAAACTTGGTCTCTCCAGTACCCCAAGCCTCCCGCTCCATCTGCCTCCGAGTCCCCTTCTTTAGGTTCTATTGAGCCTCTTTCGACACCCAATGGTCCCTTACATGTCCCTCAACCCAAAGTTGAGGTTCATACCAAGCTTCCTAAAGGACCATTACGCCGAAACACTGCTCCTGGTCGAGCCGCTCATTCGTATAGCATAGTAGATGATTTGGCGCAGTCTCCTGCTGCCATTTCCACATTGGAACTCCTCCAATCGTGCCCTTCCCAAAAGAAGGCTCTGCTATCTGCCGTGGGCGCTGTAGATCCTGCCGATGACCAAATGATTGTTTTTGACGCCCATCAATCAGAACATCCCCCTCTTCCTGTTTCCGTCGCCTTCCAAATCCCAGTCAAAATCCAGAACGCTAACGTTTCTCGATGTATCATTGATGAGGGGGCATCCACCTGTGTGATGTCCGCTTTGGTTTGGAAGCAACTCGGATCTCCTGAGTTGGCCCCTTCCACGATCCCTTTATTAGATAAATCACATGTCAAATATCTCAAAGTTGGATTTCTCAATCCCCAAAAAATATCATCTTAAGAGAGAATAAAAATACACTTTATAGTATATTGTTAGGATCTTTCCACTTACATGGACATACTTTTCTACTATGTTTGATGGATACCATGTGTCCTTGATTGTATTCTAGGTAAGGCTTGAACTATTAGAATAATTTCAATACTTATTTTTCATATTTGATAAGGTTGGATAGTTGGGAGGATTTTTGCAAGTCACTAAACATATCCCCTCTAAATCCATCTAGGCATTGGATCCATCCATATAACTTTTATTTACCCTTATCATCAAGTTTCTATGATTTAAAGACATATAACCAAAAAATCATGCCACAAGTAGGGCCAATAGTGAAAGAAGGTTTAGCTTCTTACTACTACCCTCATAAGTGTTCCAACACTTAGATATTTCATGAATTTTCACTAGATATCTACTTGAGTGGAATACTAGGACTTATGAAACATTTCGAGGGATATTCTTTTTAGAAATACATCTAAGTGAAAGTCCAGTTGGAGAAAAATCCTCAGAAAAATTTTCATGTGTTTTTTTCATATGACACAATGAAATATTACCCTTGCAAGATTACATGTGGTGCCACATAGTCTAGTTAGTGTCCTTGGGGATTCCCATACTTAGAAAAATCTAGGAAATTTTCCTTGCTTGTCTGGATGGGTAAAATATTAGGGAGACTTTTACGGATATTATAAGTCACTTGAAAATAGTCTACCAAAAACCATCTATCGCTTAACTCATTCATAAAGGATTTTAACCCAAGTTTCCACAAATTTTACTTGAATTATGATAGAATCATGTCGCAATGAGGTTATAAATAATACATTTGTCCTGTTTAACTAGTTAAATGAGAGCTTACATGAAAACCATTAAGATGGTTATTTACATGTAGCATAAAGAATTATCATGTGTATTTGCATGGACATATCTTCTTAATTGTGATCATTCTCAACAATTTCCAGGTGACATCATGCTAATATGGAGTGTGGATAAATTGGTGCATGTGCTCCTATCTACGCTTCTAAAAATACCTAGTTGATTATGTTTCTAGCTACAGTTAGTAGTTCACCATGGTCACTTTAAAGCAATCTACATTATCACCTTGTATTTTGTTGAAGTAATCAAAACACATTGTTATGTATCCATAAAATGAGCCTAAGCTTAATATAACATATCATAGAAAGTAAAGGGAACCCCTCCTTTGATCCAAGAACTAGCTTAAATGTCTAGAGTGGAATGGCAATGTTTCCCACACATTATGCCCTAACATGTCCCTATTAGAGAAATAATGACATGGAGGGAAACAAATGATTACATTAACAAGTTACATTAATGAAGTATTTTTATTTACAACTTACAAGAGTATATATGTTTTGTGCACGCATATCTAAAGAACATCAAATGGTTACAATTTTCCCATATCAAGCTCTTTGATTATTGGAGGGTATTGTCATTTTTATTTTTCTAGGAAAGGGACATATTTTTTTTCCTTAATAAATTATTTGTGTTGTATAAAGCAATAACATGCAAAAATCATTAGCCATGATTCTTGGGTTGGCATAGAAGCAAAGAGTTTGTCATAGAATCGTGAGATGCTAAGGTTGAATTTTGTCTTTTCAAAAAAAAACCCCAGTCCAAAATATGTTATTTTAGGTTGGTTATTTTCATTTAGAAGTGCGTTGGAAGACTTTATATTTCTATGCATAATATAGATATGAGAATATTTATGCAAAGGTGAGATACCTTGGGATGTACATTCTATTATCTAGACTATTACATCTATGTATACGTAGGTCTGACATAGATGCAATTATAACTTCAAACTTCCAATTTTTTATAGAATACTATTACCTTGTTCGCTCAAACTTGTCAAAAAATATAAGGTATGAGAAAATAATTAATATAAGAATGAACCTATCCATTTAAATGCAAAAGTTAGTGTCAATCTTTTGTATTTCCCAAAGAGTATCTATATTAAAAACTAGAATGAAACTTAAAATAAAGAAATGAATCTCCCATAAATACCAACATTACTAGTAAAAAAAATGGAATAATCCATTATTAATTCACTACTTAGAGAAGCTTGTGTTTCTTAAAATATCAAAATGCAAACCTAATTATCCACTAATTTTCTCCCCATGGAAGGAAAAATTAAATCATCGTTTTTATTTTGGATTTTTGAGAGCCTTTTGTGTTTCAAAAATGTTCTCCAGCATGTAATTTTGGATTTCTATTCAGATGTGTTTTAGGTCCCTATACTTCCAAGTGATGACAGTTCATAAAAAAAAGTGTTTGGTTCAAGGGATGTTGGTCCAGTTAGTCACCCATTTAGCTTTGTTTAAACAAACTACAACTATAGTCTTTGTAAGGCCATAGAGGAACCCCTTAGAGGATAAAATTTTTTTTTGAAGGCCTAAAGGAGCTTCACATAAGTGAAACATTCCAAGTCTCTATAGAATGGGAAAAGTTTCTCTAGATCATTGTGGAAATTATAACCTAAGTTCAAAATGTTAGGAGCATGAAAAAAAATATTTAAGCAATTCTCTAAAGTATCCCTTCTGTCTATTTGATTTTATCAAGTCATATATATATTTTTTTCCAAGAGAAATTTACAAAATAGAAATGATGTTTGTCCTCTTTCCTTTCAAATAAATTATTCACCACTAACAATCCATTCCAACCACCTCAACCCCCACATAATTCCTTGTAGCTTTAACTAGTCCATCAATTGCAACAATTCATGTAACATTTTTTTAAAACTAAGTCTTGTAACTTCAATTAATGAATCTTAGTGGCACCAAGTTCCTTGACTAAACCTACACAATAATCTAATATACAATAAATGTGGATTTCCTTACCCTATTATAGAGCATAAAAATCGACATACATAGGTATTACACTATGGTATTGACCCAACCATATGAAGAGTGAGTGTCTCAAGGTGTTCTTCAAAATTTTAGGTGTCTCTTAACACAATTTCTATTTAAATATCTTATGCTACTATGGAGACTTACAAACATTCGTACTTCAGTAGGTAGTATGATTAAAAATTATCTACATAACCATGATTTATCTCAAAGGAATTGGATTACATGTTCCACATCATCTTCTTGTTGGGTGTGTGTGATATTATTTCCATGACTAGTACCATGCATTGTAAATTGAGCTGGGCGCATTAGGGGAGTATGACCCCCCTATCGGGGAGTTTAGAAGGGAGCAATCACAGGGTCGTCACTCAATTAACCTATGGCATAGCACTTGCGTTCGTGGAATACTAAAGAATACCCTTAATTTGAACACATATTGGAAAAAACCTCTAAAAATCACTTTATTTAACCCCCTACCAATACTAACCCATTGCATTTTCCCAATTTAAAAAATCCCTACCTTCACTAGATATTGTAGGTATCTGTTTTTTCATTAAAATTTTTTACGCCCCTTTATACTTATATCCTTAACATAATGACATGATGCCTCTCTTATGACCCCACATGCATTCTAAAATTCACCTTTCTTCTTGTGATATACATAAGAGATGCATATTAGTATTCCCACAATGTGATTACTCATTCGACAGTCAAGCACATCTCACTATGATTTGTGGCATTTAATGGTGTAGGGCATACAAAGATCAACCATGTTTTAGGAAGATTGATTATGTGTATGTCTATAAAATGACATATAAATTGGTCTATATGATGATGAAAAATCAATTGATCAATCTTTATGAATATGTTTGCACCAAATAAGGTGTTCAATCACAAGTCTAGACCCTCTTCCCTTTGAAAGCTTCTTGTTCAAAAATCCAATTACAACCTCATGTACTCAAGCTAGTGTCTTATTAAGGTGGAACAACAAAATTTACAATTTCGATGAGTTATATAGAGAAGAAAAGGCAAGGTGAGGATGAGAGTTATGAGAACCTCCCTTTGCTTTAATGAAAAAAAAAACATTGTTCTCTGTTGTTTTTAATTTAAGTGTTTTAATGAGAGCCCCATGGTATAATTTATTAAGGCATCATTTGGAAACAACCCATGTGGATGGAATTAATGGTTTTTTAACCTTGGTAATGTGATTTAAAGAGCTCTTACCACTAGATTTCTTGTTTTCAGGATTATCATAAAGATTTTGTAAGCATTATAGACAGTTTCCCCCAAGTTCAAACGGATGGTATTATGTGGCTATGCTTTATGAACCTTCCCAACATCAACATGATAAGTAGGTCTACCCCCAAGTTTTTCAGTAAGAATCTTTCAAATATGGGATTTCACATTTGGAGGGATATCTGGGGTCACAACACTATCTTGGTTAGATTGGAGAAGAATTAATAAGCCCAATATTCACTAGCTTAAGACAAGAATGTATTTTCAAAATGATACCAAAAATTTCAAGGCCCATTTGGAAGCACTGGAGATGTAGTCATAATTACTGTAAAAACTATACTCAACAACCTCAAGATGAATCTTTAGTCATAATTACTGTAACAACTATACTCAACAACCTCAAGATGAATCTTCAACAGTGTTCACAAAAGTGATTATTGTCACCATGTCACAAAGAAGGTTGTTGCTATACAAATTCCAAGGTTATTGTGACAAAAGCAAGATCCATCTTGTTGTCATTAAACATTAGTATACAAATGTGAAACAGGGTCACTCTCTGACACATAGGTCATAGTCTATAGATTACTTCCCTTGACAGTCTCATTATTATCTATCCACAAGATTACTATAAATGTCATTTTCAAATCAAGGTTCTCTTATGTCACCAAAGGTGTTGAGACATCGTGACGATATTAAATGATCAATCACCATGCTCAACCATACTGCCTCAAGAATCAAATCTTGCAGCAACCAACTGAAATTAAATTTGTTAATAAGCTTTAGAACAAGCTATCTATGATACACAGATAGACTCAAGACTTATTTGCATCTAGCTAGACAACTCAATACATCAAAATCCTAGACAATTGTATACTTTAAGGCTTGGTCATTAACGTGGAGTAAGTCCTTCAAGTGAGATCAAAGTCTTTCTTATATATAGGTCTTTATCTAGGTCGAATTGCTAGCTTTAGGCCGACTTATCCTCTCATAGAGGTCGACTTGTTCTTTGCACTATGATGAGGCCTTGGAGGGTCTTTGACTCTAGATTTGACTCAAATAAATTTTCTTTACAATATGTAACATGCCCAAAAGAGTCTTCCATACATGACATTGACTCAACTGACTTGTAGACCAAATGACAAGTCCTAGAAGCACTCAACGGGTGCTTGACCTAAAAATAAATTTCCCTTGAGCATGAAACCCATGCCTCAAGAATTTAATAATAATAAATTTATGTTTCTCTTTACATCAAATACATAAAATCATGATTACATATGCCATTATGAAGACCGAACCTAGTTACATATTTCAACAGGGATTACCCCCCTCCCCTGCTTCATCATGCATCGCATATATATATGTGAGAATTTAAACATATTTATTACATTACCCATCATTATAAACATGCAATTGCATAATCATATACTCTAACAAAACATGATTAGGTATCCTCACATCAAATGCTGTTGAGCCCCAACAAGATAATAAGAAAATACAAACATTGGCATACATCATAATATAGGTCTACCCATCTAAGGGCCTCAATGTGGAGCATTAAAATGAGATGAACATTGTAAGGTTTATACTAGGATGTTTTCGTTGACATTTTGGGATATTGCCTCCATAAATTTTTTGGGATATTGCCTCTATAAACATGTTGAAAGCTCCACACCTTGTCTACATCAACCCTTATAGGCAAAGGGAAATGCTTAACTTATATTCCTCTTTATGAGTATTGTGCACTTTAAAGGCTAATTTGATCTTTCTCATCTATGTATGCATTCCAACATCACCTTCAAAATCATAGATTTGCATTTTTTTTTTCTATCATTTTCTCGACCTGCCTTAGTCTTGCAAGTTGTCATGTGAAAAAATGTCATTTAGAATAACCAAGTGATTATTTTTAGTGATTCTTTGTATTTATCAACATTTGAAGTTTGATTAATTTTTTCAAAAATCTTAACCTTGCAGCTCATAAACCAATTTGTATGCATACAAAGCTGCACTACTATTGTAACTACAATAGTACAAGAAGAAATAAAATAACAATAAACCCCAAATAAGTAGAAAATGACAACAGGAAAAACAATGTTTAGAGGCATCCAAATAATAATGAGGAAGAGCTCTGAAATTTAGGTTGTTAATTGTATTGATCAAGTAATGAGTTACAAAAGAAGGGGAAACCATTGGTTATAAAAACAGGAAGAAACCATAACTTCAAGCTCAAGTAACTATTAAGTGTCATGAGACTCTTATTACATGAAAGTAGCCTTTTACAACTATTGAAATAAGACACCATGAGACCTAATACTAGAACATTAATAAAGATTATGAGCTTATGAAAGTGGCCAATTATAATTATTTAAATTAGAAACCATGAGACCTAATACTAAGATTAATAAATGTACAAGTCTACATACAAGATAGCTCATATTCATACATTTTAATACATAATAAAGATGGAATGGTTAGATGCACAACCTTTTACCCATACATACATATATGGTGAAGTGGGGTTATGTGTAAGCTATCTTAGATTAGCTAGGAGATGGTGATGACGAGATGGCATGGCAACTATAAACTACACAAAACATCCCAGACTTAATCATGGATTTTTTATAGTAGATTGAGCATGCAATTCAGGCTAACTACCATAAATAACTAGCCTCTCCTTCATGCTCGTGTTTCATGGGTAAGAATAACAATAGAAAGGCCTACTTTGGCAAGAAGAAATCATCACTACTTATTTCTAGGCCATTTTGTATGAAGAGTAGAACAATGTGATTAGATATTACAATTAGCATTTTCTACTTTACCGATTTGTGCCCTTGGCCATTGCTATCCCTTTCCCTTTTTAACCATTCATATTGAATTTTTTTCCCACCCACTCACTGAAATATTCATTAAGTAATGAATTCTCACTTTTCATGTCTCAAAATCTAGACCAAATACATTTAATGATTTTGCTATATTCAAATACATTATTGCTGGCCCTTCCTCAATGCCTGCCCACTTGAAGTTGCACCTTGAAAACAAACACGTGGAATTGAATTACATAGTAGTTTTGTAAAAAGTTCACGTAGAAGTAGACCTATTATGGCAAGTCTCAGAAAACTATGGAGTAGATTCAAATTAACAATTCAATCAACTAGTTAATAAGACCAATAAAAACAACACTGTACAAATATGAATAATTCTGTTCTAACTTCTAAATTTATGAAATTTATTGCAGTATATAATTGGATCTACTTACAACATTAGACATTTGGTCTCTTTTGTAGTACATAGATCTCAACATGTCCTCCAAAGTGTCTTTCGTTATTTGAAATTTGACATCAGTTTCTCTTGATGAAGATTGTGTAGTTTCCTGAAGCTGCATGTGTGAAGAAAATATAAATGAATTTTAGAAAGCATGCTAGTGTAGAACATTTCTCTTAAACATAACAAAAAATCAATCACATATCGAGCATTTTTTTCATATGAACCTCTCCTCTATCATGAATGTTAAGCCATTCTTTGATGAGCATCAAAGATCTAAGTGTATTTGAAATCCACACAGTTGACCCAAAACAAAAGGAATTTTATCTTATGTTCCAAAGATATTGAAAAAAAAACAGATGATGTTCTGCTTTGCTTGCATACGATGTCATATAATACATATATTAGTATGGAAAAAGAAGGAATTATACAAAGTTTTAAAAACAAATTTGCATGAAGCAAAAATACATATAAAACATAATTTTTCACTCATTTTTTCCAATGCCAGTTTTGTACATATATATGTGAGTTATTTCATAGCCACTGCCTAACCAAGTTACAAAATCTAAAATTTCCAGTTCTTTCACAAATAGACAGATAGCATGTAACTGTTAGTTATATAGTAAATTTTTGAAGTGTCTAATAATCAATCTCACTGTCTACAATAGAAATCATAGATCTTGCCCCAAGTGGCCTCTTATTATTCACAAATTCTAGAGAATATTAGCCATCATTCTTGTGCAAAAAAACTAGTCTTAAAGTGAGTCCAAAGCACTCTCTCATGTCTAAAACCTTTAGGTTAAATAGTTGATCAAATTCTACGGGAAGGTCCTTCAAAGAGTTGCATAGTGAAATATCAAGAAATTCTAGTTGCTGAAGTCTGCAAATGGAAGGAGGAAGCATTAACAAGCTTGGAATTGAAAACAATATTAGCGACCTAAGTGACCTTAAATTTCCCAAGTCATCAGGTAACTTTTGGATAATATGACAATCCATGACAAACAACCTTTCCACGAAAATTAAACTGCATATGTTTGCTGGAAATTCCTCTAAATCGCTACAGTGATCAAAGATAATTTCTACAAACTTAGGAAACTCTAGTACTTGCCCCTTGTCAAATAGAGTCATATTTCCCAAGTCCTCACAAAGGCATACAGAGAATTTTTCCAAGTTCTCCCAGGATCTACAGTACTCGTAAAGAGGAGGTAGTATAAAATTCTCAAGGAATACAGACTTAAGCTGGGTAACTGATGAAAGTACTGACAGGCCTTTAAGTACTACACGCTTTGAATTGTAATTGTACATGATAAGAACCTAAAGTTTTGGCATGGTATGTAAAAATGTTGGAAGACAGTATTGAATTGCATCAAAGAACAAAGCTAGAGCTTTCACCTTAGAAAAATCTATTTGAGACCAATCTTGTTCTTCCATTGAACCTATAGTAATGTCCCATAAATGCAAAAGTTAGAAAGCTAAAATGCTACGCTGATAAAAATGCTTCCTTATTAAATTTGAAAATTAGTAAATTGAAAAAAAAATTATTCAATGCTTATGCAGGGAAAAGAAAATAAGTTTCAAGGATGACCTGTATGAATTGAAACAAATTGAACCTAAGATGTATGCTCTAGTGCCAACTAGTTTGTG
The DNA here is from genome assembly GCA_034641835.2 of Pinus albicaulis. Classification (NCBI taxonomy): domain Eukaryota; kingdom Viridiplantae; phylum Streptophyta; class Pinopsida; order Pinales; family Pinaceae; genus Pinus; species Pinus albicaulis. The sequence continues at coordinate 684,015,960 of CM076584.1, read as the reverse complement.
GGAATACCATCCTCTTTAGCAGGCATGGAAATCCTTTTATGAACGACACTATCTTGGCTAGCTAGACGCAAGGCTAAATCATGCATCACATCATGTTAAGTAAATAAAATCTCACTAGCACAATCAAATGAGATGCCTAGACTCCTGATACATCAAAACTTGTATTAACCAAAGGTAGTGATCTGAAAAACACCTTTATCTTTACTAGCTAACACATTGATTTATCTTACCTTCTTGATTTCTGATTTTTTTTTTCCTCAACTTTTTTGCAAAGCCGGTGCTCATAAAAGAATTTAAAATTAATTTGAGATACAAATATGAAGTATGAGAAGAACAAAACGATCAAAAAATTTATTGAAGGCAGCAAATCTAAGCAAATTCCTCACCTTGAATTGCTTGCGAGATTTAGGAGATTTCGACTTGCAAGTTCTAACAAGACCACAAAATCATATTTCCTATCCATTCCATGGGCATATACCCAAATATCCAGCAATGAATCTACACAGATCTTTCTACCCTTGGGAAATGCCCCCAAGTCCATAAAGCAGTCCTTTGTTTCATCATCAAGGACATCAATACTTATTTCCAAGCAATGGAGCAGATCCTCTCTGTGATGTTTCGATATATATTCTGCTCTTGAAATTTTCTTCTTAGCCTTTTCCCAAATTGGTTGTGGCTCATTGCGCAAAGAGCTTCCAATCACCTTGAGGGCAAGTGGTAAACCCATACAAATTGCTTCAACCGACAAATATTTTAGCAGTTAAACATGTTAATCTTTTGCATAAATATAGAGCATTAAAATTTTTTCTGGAGTTGTTAACTCTCCGATTTTAGACCTATAAAACCATTTATCTATTAAAGGGACATAAAATAAATCTGAGTTTGAACACTATATAATGGGATGCAAAGCATTCGAGCAGGATAGAGAAATAAGCAATTAGGGTATGAGATTTTGAATAGTATGTCATATTCATACATGTTTACCAACAACTTCGTCATTTCTTGTTGGAATCGAAGGCTGTCCAAAGGCCCATAAACTGAAATGAGACAGGGCATCAGCCTTCTAAAACATGGGCATGTTATACACGTGACTGTTGTCTGTATGTGGAATAGCAAGATCATGCCTAGTTGTGATAACTGTTTTGCAACCCTCCCCTTCAAACAACAACTATTCCACATCTGATTTTGACTAAACATCATCCAAAATCACCAACGTCTGTGGATATCCTTTTAAACTGAGTTTCTTCTGCAGTTGGTTGTGCGCATCCTTGATGCTCTAAAAAATAGGCCTTCGACCTCAGATTCTTTTATCCCACATAATATCCAAAAGGGCCATTACATTTGGAGACCGTGCAACAATTATGAAAAATATATTCTTTTGGAAGAAATCTAATAATCACAACGAGAATAAGAACTGAAAAAACCAAAAGGGAAGCTTGGTGTGACAATTAAAACATGGGAGTTGTTCTTACCTTTGACTTCAGGATTGTTGCAAGGGGCTAATGAAATGGTAGTTTTGCCGCTTCCACCCATCCCTTCAACCCAAACGATACTAAATCCTTTCTTGAATATGATATTTTTGACATCACTGACAATATTATTCAAACCCACTACAAATTTTGGCATACTCAGGACTTGGGAGCTATCACTGCTAGTGAACTGCTCAGACTATTCAGACATTGTGGTATCATGCAACCCATCAATGGCGCTCTGAAATAGTTCAGTTGTGCTCATTTGATGAAGCATGAATGAATTGGAAATGGCATCATTAGTCATCTTAACATTAACCCTTTCCATTATAAGTCGACCCATTTCTTCAATAAGTTCAGATTGTTCGCTAAAACCCTTGAAATCCACATTTGGGTTGTGAACATCAAGGGTACGCAAGAAATTGTTGACATTCTTTTCTATCTTTTTGATCTTCTTTCCATAGCGATACCTTTTGTATAAATTAAAGCTGCTCATACACTCTAATTTTTTTACTATGTGAAGGCCATCTTGTAGCTGCGCATGAAATTCTTTGAATGGGTGGCCTCTCTCAGGTTCGGGGCCTGACTGAGAAGATAGCTTGGCAATTTCAACAATGCTAGGCTTGATGAGGGAAAGGTTTTTTCTGAGTTCCTCGCGAGAAGATTTGTTAGAAACCATACTATTCAGGATGGTTCTAATTACTATGAAGAACTTGTCGATGATGAACTGAGAAACATAATCCATAACTATACTGCAAAAATCGATAATAATCACTTAAATGAGAATTTCAAAGAATGCTTATATTTCAAGTAGATAGAAAAAATAAATGGCACAATTCAAGCAGATATTCTGATCAAATAGTTATCTACGAGAATCGATACCATTGAAAAGCTATGCCTATCGAATTTTCAGTAGCAGTCCCAACATCTTGCAACGGTTCAATGCTTCTGGATCTCCTCACCCCTTCCTCAAAAAATACTAATTCAGTTTCATCTGGATCCCACCCGAGCAATGCCATCCATAAAGAAAGGTCATTCACCCGCCCCCGGTCTGTCAATGGAGGGGTCTCTCTCTCCTTTCTCTCGATGATCCCTCCTCTCGCATCTCGCATCTGGCTGCTCAGTACCAGGCAGGTTCAAATGCTCAGATCCACACAAGAAATGTTTAGTCGGCCAAACCTAACCTAGCTTGGTCCAATGGTGCTCGAATGCCAATGATGCCTCACACAATATCGGTTGGCACTCTTTTTCTTTTGCCCGAAAAACAAGCCCATTTGGCCTAAAAAATAAATAAAAAATACCTTAAAATATTTATATTCCATATGTAATAAAAAAAAACCCACTAACCCTTAGTTATATATCCAATATAATGTTTTTGGTTTTTCTAAAAAAATTTACCCCAATATGAACGCACATGATATAATATTGCTTTGTCAGTGATGCCCCCGTGGGAGCGATAACCCCCCTGCACGAGGTCTGGGGAAACTCACCTGGATTTTTTTTATGTGGACCCAATAATAGTTAGGCATACCCAAGGATGGGGGGCGGACCCAAATATGGTGGGAAGACCTACCCATGGTTTTGTGCATGGGTTTTGCACATGGTTTTGGGCATGGTGGTTTTCTGCCCATGGTATTTTGTAGATCTGGTCAAGGGAACTACAATTTCTTTCTATTGCAGGGTTAGTGGATTGCGGTTTATGAATGCTTCAACATGTATATATATGTATTGTAACATTGAAAGGAATATAATGAAAAATCAATCTGGTAGTCCTAGTTTTGGGATCCAAGCGGGAATTTTTGTGTATATTTATTTTATGTTCTCAATTTTTTTTTTTTTTTTTTGTTTGTTTGTTTTTGTTTTCTGTTTTAAGAATTTGTTTGGAGGTAATTTCTGTATAGGGTTAAAACCTACACTTCTCAACCAAGGGGAAAAATGTACAAAAACACATTTTTCTAGCTCACAATCAAGGGCATCTTCCCATATGCCAAAAAATTCCCCTTGTTTTACACTAAACCTTTTACCACTATATATATATATATATATATATATATATTATCAATTCACCCTATGATTTTGACCTAATACAATAGTACATACATCTCATAGTAGAGACCAATGAATCTAAAATTACTAGAACCATTTCTAATCAATACACTAGTAGAATTTTTATTCGTAGCAAGAATAATATTTTTTTCCATCCTTGAGGGCACGATCTATAAGTCATGAATCCTTCATATAACATATTTTAAATATTTCTTCGAAGTTTCTAAGGCCAAAAATTATTAGCAATCTGTTTGTTAATAATGGCAACCAATTTAAGGTCATTCCCTACCATTTTATTATTGAAGCCTATAAAATTTGAACTCAATCTTATGAAAAAATAATATTTCATGACCTCATAAAGCAGATGGAATTCTTCCTCCTTGTCATAATTACATGTTATTTTTAATTCCTCATAAAATTCCTCAAAACTAAAGGAAAAAATAAAAGCTTCACCCACCCACCTAACTCTAAGGAACACACAATTCTCCATCAAACAAAAATATCCATAAATATGGAACCACTAGCAAAAAAATATAATAGAACCAAGAGAGCATGTGTTGATTTATAAATTCATAGAAGTATGCTTGATACTAGAATTACGTGAATATATATATATATATATATATATATATATATATATATATATATATATATATATGTATGTATGTATGTATGTATGTATGTATGTATGTATGTATGTATGTATGTATGTTGGTCACACAAAATGTCTAGAATAAGAATAATTCATTTAGCCATAAGATATTCCATAATGAATTCTAACTACTCGGATAATCATAAAGTACAATCATTTTACAATTATGTGCTAATTATTGCTTCACCTCTCTGGTATAGTGATTTCAAATATCACAAAATTATGAAAAAATAGATTACATTTTATTAGTATGCCATCAACGGCTTGATGTTATATGTTAAATGAATTAATAAGCAACCATGGAAATGGACCTAAGATTTGTGTATCCATCACATACTAGTTCCCAAGTCATATATAGCCTTCAAATAATTTTAATAAATTGTATGTGGCATCTACATTGTAATCACTACATATTTATGACATGGATGTAGATACGTCAAGGGAGTAAATATGAAGGTGATTGAGGAATAATAAAGAAAAGGGTGTGGTATAGAGTCCAAATCATTCCAATTTTTAGAAGAAAATGAAGTAGTATACATGATTCTTATTTTGGGCTTATTATTTGAGTTAGAAAAATTATGGTGTTGGGCTCATCAAATAATTAGTTTGATTAGAGTGTGATTGAAAACCCATTAATCACTCATGGATGATCTATTATTATTGTTTTAAGTTTTACAATTCCCATTTATAAGAATAATTATGTGGGAATAAGAGAAATGTAAAGATGAGGGAAAAGGTTAAGGGGGTGGGTTGACTTGTCTTTGGGGGGAGCGGGATTACTAGACGGAGGACATGGGGAATTTCTAGCCCTATATTTATATAGAGAAACCTCTATTCCAAAATTGTCAATGGAGGAGGAGGTGGTAGGAGAACTTGATCTAAGGGTGTGAGATCCATCATTAAATGGATGGGTATCAACACACAACATAGGAGAAACCACAATGCAAGTGATAAAATATTTATGAAAATATTTGATCAAGGGATAGGAGATGGTCAACAAATATAAGAAGAACATAGATTTGGAGTCGATGTAAATTGTTATATAGTTGTGAAAATAAGGAGAATGGAGGGAAGGAGATCTAGGGTTACTAGATTGGTGAGGGACATATTGCTAGGAGGGCCACACAAATATGATAAACCATTGTTCTCTGGGAGAGAAAGAGTGAAGGGTCACAGGTGAAGACAACTGAGGGAGGATAAGAGAAGAGTGCAACAAGGGACTAGGAAGATATATGAGGGAGGGAGAAGCATTGATGAAAGTTTGAGTAGAGAGAACAAAAAAAGAAGCATGAGCACATGGAGAGGGAATAAGATGGTTGGAGGAAGAAACAATAGGGATATTGTTGGAGGGAGAAACGTTAGATAAATTGTGTGAAATAGAATTAAATTTTTGGTGGGGAAGATTTTGAGAAACCGAAGAATAAATATTAAAGGAAGAAAAAATAGGATGCTCGATTTGTGAGAGCTTGAAATTTATTAAATTTTTTATTATTACCAAATTCCAGAGATTTATAAGTAGAAATAGTTGATCAATGATCTAGAATAATCTAGAGATCATAATTCCCTGATGGGGATGATAAAGGGAATCTATGAGTGGCCTTGGAATTTGTGCCCACCACCCTCTAGTTCCTTCGAGCATTTCTGATATGGGAAGCGACCTCCTTTCGCATGCAAGAACATGCACGAACAATTGATGATGGAATGTGTTATTTATGTGGCATGCATGAGAATGAATTCATTCAAGGGTGATATGATAAGAGCAGAGGAGAAAAGGGGACAAAACTGAATTCTGGACTTACACTCCTACAGAGCCTTTAGAGGTTCTTTCCAATCACTTGCTAATGGTGTTTCTCATTCGTCTATAGGGAGTGATTTATCAGGTAAAATTTAAGTCTTCCTTGGATATTATCTTATGGGTTGTTGTTGTGGCTGGTTTGGATTTTTGTAGTCCTAAGTATATGACTTATGATAACTCGTGGGTGGGGTTCATAGTTCGGGCCATTGAGTATAGTTCCTCTTGTGTTTCCGCCAAAGGTCAAGGGGTCAAGTATAGATTTGAAACTATAATCATTGGTCAAGTATTTGTGCTTTGTGGGTTTTGTTGTGATCCTTGGTTGTCCAAATTTGCGGGTTCTATAACTGTGGGGTGACCTCGGCCTCAATGATATTTCAAGTTCCTGGTCTTGGGTTTTGTATTTTAGGGTTCAATGGTTATTGGTGTCAAGGCCAACGAGGAGTTGGTAGCTCCTTCTCTAACAATTTCAAGATTGAATCATGTGTCAGGGTCAATTTCTTGCAAGTATTGTGACGACCTGACCTTCTATTTCCTTGGTTATGTTGGTTTGGGGTCTAGTCTAATTTTTTTTGTCCCTTTTCAAGTAGAGGCTCACATATAAAGTGCTGGGAATCATACCCTACTTCTGCCATGGTGCTGAGACAAAGAGGGAGTAGTAGGAGGGGAGGTGGTGGTCATTCCTTGATAAGGAAACATGATTCTCATATTTTTTCCCATGATTCAACCACCACCTTCTTCAACATTGTTCCACCGTGGAAACATGTATAGAGATTCTCAAGCTTGAGATTGAAGCTGACATTGAGAAAAAATCACTTTCAGAGTCATTATTGATGGAGGGCATGTCAACTTGGGTTCCTAACCTTGGGAATACTAAGGGAAAGAAGAGGCAATACCTCAATTCAGTATCCCTCCACTAGCAAATGAAGACCCTCCTTGGCTCGGTCTAGAGGGAAAAATAAGTGGAGAAGTACAACATATTCACTTCTTTGGAATATGTTAAGAGGATGTTAGGAAATCAAATGTTTTTTCTTGATATATTTGGCTCTCATATAGCTCATATCGAAATTAATATGCCATATGATTTTGAAGGTGGGGACCTTATGGATCCTCTCGGATCCAGTGCAAGGGATTCGACAAATATTTCATTGTAAAACAATGAAGAGAATATGAAACAGTAGGCAAGGCAGTAGTAGGTATTTCTATGTTTCTTTACGATGTGTTGGGTTAGATGTGTGGAAAGTATCCCAACCTCTATCCTGGTTGGTGGTTATTATAGTTCATGTGTGGTTCATGCTCTGCAATTTTTGGGTAAGTTTTGTTATGTCTTTGTAGTCGGGTTTCAACCCATATCTATTTTTTTTCATGGTTTTAAGCGAAGAAACGTTCCTTTCAACATTAAAGCCTAGTATCTGTGTGTGACTTCAATCTATTTTGTATTCTAGTCGATGTTTGTTTTAGACAACAAATAAAGTTCTAGTGTGTAAGTCCTAACAGGTCCGAGTCTCTTTTCCTTTTGATGTATGGGGGTTTATGCCAAGGATTCATGAATCCTCCAAGAGCAGTATGGATATCTATGTAATCTCTTGTATTTAAATTTTTTAGTAATATAAATGCATTATATTGTTAAAAAAAAATCCAAATATCATGATTAATAATAGATGTAAGTTTCAAATGCAACTTATATAATTTAGAAGATAAAAAACATAGAAAATACCTGATGTGATGTATTTATGCTCGAATAATAGTGAAACTTGTCCTTGATAAGATCTGATTGAGATTAGGCCTATGCATTCAAGGTGGAAATTGAGTAAATATTGGTAAGATCGGTGCATCTAAATGCTTCTTTGGGAAAGCTAGATCTTCAACTCTTCTAGCCAATTTTGTGTGCAGCTTTTTGAAGGTTTTGGTCTTAAAGAGACAATCCTCTCCATAGAGGGTTAAAATTTACAACATAGATTTTCACAATTAAATACATGGTGATGTAAAATTCTAGAACACTATGTGATATCATTGAGGTTTACGGCGTTTCAGGTGAATACTTCACCCATATTCAAGGACAAAAACCTCAAATGATGTATCAAAGAGCGTCAAACCAAGTATAAATGGCAGTGAGAAATCAGAAAATGAAAATGATTGTTAGAGGGAAGAATAGTAAAGTGAATGTTGATGAATTATTATTAATAATCAATAAAAATAATGATATTAACTTAAGTTTAGAAAGGAAAGGAAAGTTGATAAATTATTATTATTATTATCAATTAATAATAACAATATTAAGTTAAGAAGGGATTAGGAGAATAATTAGAGAAAGTCAAATTAAAATAAAATTGATAGGTGAAGTAACATAAAATATAGATCCAAGAAAATTGGGGTCATAAATTTTTATTTTTCTATTAAATATTAACTTAGAATCAAAATATTAATTTATTAAATTTTTTTTTTGGGATAAACATCAACTAGGGGATTTGAAACTCGAATCTCACAATTTACATATTACTTCATAATACGACGATCACCAATTGAGCTACCCCATTGGAAAATTAAATCATTAAATTATTAGAATATGATTGAAGTAGATTTAAATTAAAAAAAATTAAATAAAAAAAATAGTTAGATTTTAATTTAAAATAGGATTATAGTAGAATTAAATCAGAATTATAAATTTTAGATTATTAAAAATAGACTTAGAAAAATATGTTTATTAAATTTGTATTAAATTATTAAATTTGTATTAAAATATAATTATTATTAAAAATGATATATCTATATATATATATATATATATATAGATATATATATATATATATATATATATATATATATATATATATATATATATATATATATATATATAGCTTTGAAATCGAATTAAAACTTTTAGTTAGAAATAGAATTGTAAAGAATAATTAATAAGGAATAAGAAAGGAAGGTGTCAAGGGGATAACATAAAAATTAGGTAAGAAAGTGAAAATATAGGTCAAATTAAATTGGGGTTAGAATTGGATCAAGACATTAAAGTCTCATGTCCATGCATTCAAGGGGTTATCAATCATATTTCCATAATCCTTTCTAAAAAGAACATCAAAATCTTTTTTAAACCTCATAAAACCCTCAAGCATCTCTTCAAATATGCCAAAGATAAGAATGACTCTATGCTTGTACCCGAAGTCTATGAGATCCCTTGCTTTCGTGGAATGCCTTATATAGGATAAATTGGGAGATCCTTCAAAGGCCGCATTAAAGAACATATGGTTGAAAACTACCAAACCAAATTGCTAAATCCATCATCACCGCACTCTCCCACAACACCAAACATTTAATTTGTTTTGATAAAACCAATATATTGGTCTCTGCCCCCTTCCACATGAAGTGTGTCATGAGGGAAGCTCTAGAAATCGAAAAGCACCCTAACAAATTTAAAGGGGAAGATAGGTATAATCTAAGTTATTCCCCCTAACATTGATGTCAGTCCTAATCATCTTTAGTCTCCCCCACCCCCTTTTCCCTTTGTCATTCCCATAATCTTCTTAGGCCTTTTTAGTACCTTGTTCTCCCACTTCCACCCCCTTCTTTTCTCTCCCTTAATTGTCCCCCTTCCCACCCCCTTCTTTTATCTTCCTTAATTTTCCCCCTTCCCACCCCCTTCTCACCCTTCTTTTCTCTCCCTTCCCATCCCTTTCTCTTGCCATATTCATGCTTTCTCATTTCTTCCTCTTATTTCTTCTCTTAAACTAATCTAATCTTTTTCTCTTTTTAATATTTAAATTCAATTCCAACCTCAATTTAGTTTGACCTATATTTTTATCTTCCTACCAGATCCCCTTAACACCTTCCCTTTTCTTATTCTGTATTAGTTATTTCTTTCAACTCTATTTCTAATTAAAAATTTTAATCCTATTTCAATCTTAACTCTATTTTGATAATTTAATAATTTAATTCTATTTTAATAAACATATTTTTCTAACTTTACTTTTGATAATCCAATGCCAATTTAATTCTACTATAATCTTATTTTATTCTAATGCAATCCTATTTTAAATTAAAATGTAACAACCTTTAATTTAGTTTAATTAAATTTTAATTTAACACTACTTCAATCATCTTTTAATATTTTAATTTAATAATATTTTGATATTTTAATTTAATTTTGATATTTAATAGAATTTTTTATATTCTAACTTTTATAATTTAATCTATATTTTCTATTACTTCACTTATAATATACTTCACTTATCAATTTTATTTTAATTTAACTCTCTAATTATTGTGCCAATTTCTTCTTAACTTAATACTATTATTAATAATTAGTAACAATGATTTATTAATTTTTTTTTTTTTTTAAATTTATTTTATTATTATTATTAACATCTACATTAATTTTCTTTTTTTAGTAATTATTTTCATTTTCTGATTTCTCACTACCCATTTATACATCGTTTAGCACTTTTTAATACATCATTTAAACTTTCTGTCTTTTACCTAAAATATTAAACAACATCTCAATAATATCATATAATGTTATAAAAATTTACATCATATTATAACTAAATTTTATTTTACTAAATACAAACTATTATAAATATAAGTTTTTTTATTTTACTAAATACAAACATTATAAATATAAATAAGTTATATATGAATTATAGCACACGTGATTGAACATAAGATATAATTTTTTTTTTCTTTCCATGGAAAAAAATAACTTATGATATTTATAATCAAGATACACACTTAATGAGTCTTTACAACTATCTTAGCAACTATACCCTCTTCTATTTCAAAATGAAAAAATAGCCTATTAAAATACAGCCGCTCCTGGTTTACTGTCATAAAAATATTATATACTATTTTATGAACCTAAGGGATTCAAAATTACAACATATCAATGTAATGTATTAATAACAATCTAATATATTAGTTAGATTTTAGTGTTGATTTTATGTTTGTTTAGAAAATTGGTAATGTAACATTAGTGTTTTTTTGGAATTAAAATTTTAATATTTTTTAATTATGATATTAAAAATTAAATATTATGATTATGAAGGAGAAAAAATATATAGAGGTGATGTAATATTATTATTTTTTAAATGTTAAGATTTTAATATTTTTCAACCATGATATTAATGATTAAACATTATGATTTCAATTTCTAAAGTTTGTTTATCTTTTTTTTCTTTTCTCTTCTTTTAAATATTTATTTTTTAAATGATTTTCCAAGTTGTGTAATTTTTATTTTATTTTAACTTTTCTTTTGAGGTTAAAACTAAGAGTTAATTGAAATTATGGTCTCGATGACTAGTGCCTTTGAAAATAAAAAAATAAAAAATCAACTCTAAATTTAAAAGTATTATTACATGATTTTTTTAAGTTATTAATTTTTTTTAATAATTAAAAAATTTGAGAAAAAAGGGGAAATTCAATTTAATTAAAAAAAAAAAAAAACACTATTAAAAGAACTAAGAGACAATGTTTTTTAAAAAAATTAAGGAATTTTTTTATAAAAGAGGACAAAACTTTAAAATACAAAATAATAAAAACAATAATATAATAATAATATGCTACCCTTGAAAATTTAATTAAAAATTTATATTTAAAATTTTCAAAAAATTCCGTGAAGTGTATAGGGAAACGACAAAGAAAAAGCGAGCTTAAAAAGGTTGCAGGACTCTTTCTGCGATGAAATAGTTAACACTAGGGTTTGATGTGAACCTAGACATGGTTGAATCTTTGTCATTGCGAGCACTACTAGGAAATTTTAGCTACATATCTCTATCTAAAGAACACATTTTAACCTGGGGGAAGTCGGCCTAGAAACCCATGGTGGGTTACATTCTGGTTGTGAGCATTCTAGTGAATAAATGAATACATTTTCACTTCCTAGCGGAATTAGACTTGGAACTAATTTTTAGTAAACCTTGGGTTTTAAGTAGAGGCACCTTGTGGCTCCAAAGATGGCATCCTGCTTTCTGTCTGAGATATGAACAACAAAATTGTCGAAAATAGTGGGTTATGATGTCGGGTTTCCCCTTGGAGCTCTAGTCTAAGGAGGTATTTATTAATATTGCAAACACTCTTGGTAGGTTCGTGTTTCTAGAGGAAGCCTCCCTGGTTGTGGTTGACAAGAGGATGTCATGGGTTTTGGTGGAAATGGATGTCTTAGAAGGTCTTCTAGGGTAGTTGAAAATCCCATGAAGAGAGAAATTCATATACCAAATTCTTGATTATTGCGAAATCCCGTTTATATGTCTGAACTGTAGGCAAGTGGGGTATTTGGTTAGAAATTGTGCAACTACTCCTTGTTAAGGGATTCCGACTCAAAATAGTTTCCAGGTATGGAGAAGTCTAGAAGTTATTGTTCTAGGTCCTTTTATATATAGCAATCGGAAGATCAAAAAATCTTTTCACCTAACCAATATGACTTAAAGGCTAGATGACTGGGCTCTGAATCCAAGGTGGTCTTGAAAGCTGGTGCTAGTGGGAAAGCAAGGGTTTAGAGCCCTATTCTAGAATATCCCTCTTAGGAATCAATTATTTGAGTTGAGTATGAAGACGTGGAAGGAAGAAAAAATGTTACAGAGGTAAATAATACTCATAATATTGTAGCAATTTTTCCTTTTCAGGATTAAGTCATTAATGTTGTCAATAAAGACGTGGAGGATGGTAGATGAGATGTGGAACCCCTTGTTTCGACTTGCCTTGAAAAATATCAACTAGAGGAACACATTTTTGGGAGTGAATAATTAGAAAGTAAGTTTTTATCTTCTTATAAGTCTCTTATCCACTATCTGTCTTATGAAGATTCTCTGTTGATTGATCAATTAGAACAAAATACCATTTGCTCATCAGTTTTGAATTCTAGTAGATTTGAAAATCCTTACACCAATTCTTCCTTAATTTCTTTAAGTTATAAACCTTTTTCCATATAAGGGCCATGTAGTAAGCTCCCTATAAACCTAGGAGTGGGTGAAAAACTTGAGCCTTCTTATAATCTTGTCTTAAGAGTGAATGATTTCACTATAGAAAATCTCTTCAAGACTAGTCTCGACAAAACCTATTCGTTTAAGAAAGACTCCTTGCTGGAGCCTATTATCAATACAAAGTCCTCTATTTCTATGAATCCTGTGAATAATTCCTCCATGATGCCACATCCCTCTCTTGTGATCTAGAATGATTGCACCTTAAAGTATTCTAATTTCATTTTGGAATCCTTAGTTCCTTCTTACAAGGATGTTCTAAATATGAATCCCTTATCTATTTTCTCTAGGTTTAACCCTATTGATCAACATCTAAAGGAATCTTTCTCTCCTTTCCATAATGTATTTGTTAGAAAAAAGACACAAAATAAAATATCCCAGGCAAGAGAAGGACCCTCGCAAGGGGCTATACATGGAGGAATAAGTATGGTTCCACTTTCTGATAAGTAGAATGATTCTAGGGCCCTTAGAACATAAAAGACCTTAAGAGGTATCTCTAGATTATTATAATGTGTCTGAACATAAGGGGGATAGGGGGAGCCTCCAAATTCAACTCTCTTTAGAGGTTGGTTGAAATTCACAATCCATTTATAATCCTGTTTCAAGAAACCATGGTTTCGAGGGAGAAGGCAAGAGATGCTTTTAGAAATATTTATCTTGGTTGGAATTCCTCTTCTATGGATTCTGAGGGTCTTTTGGGAGGTCTCCTCTCTCTTTAGAACCCAAGATCTAGAAACTTTCAGGATTTCTCTTCTTCTCTTGGAATTATCTTAGAAGGTTTTGTAAGAGGCCTTCCACACCCGATTAAGTTGGTAAACTTTTATAGGCCCTATGGTGAGAGGCGAGTTTTATGAAATAAAGTCCAATATAGTGGTCTTTTGATGGATCATTCTCTCCTTTTGGAAGGAGATTTGAAATTCACTATCTCGTTAGGAGAATATTGGGGGCGTCAAGCACATTTTGACCCTTTGGTTAGTTACTTTTCAGAGATGTTAGAAAATCACAATCTCTATGCTATTGCTCCTTTCCCATTATTCCCTTCTTAAAGGAATGGAAGGAATGGTGAGGGAGGTATTTCCAAGGGACTTGATAGGTTTTTGATGGAAGGATAGTTGGATGATAAATTGGGTAAATTATGATCATGTATTAGTCAATAAAAATATCGGATCACCTCCCAATCTTCCTTAAATAGGAATTTGAGTATCACATAAATAAATACCCTTTTAATTTCAATCATTCTTGGCTAGAAATGGATTCCTTTGGGTCCTTGGTGTCTAGCTTCTAAAAAATAAATTCAGATTTTAACTCCTCCTCTGACATGTTCTCTCTTTTTAGGAAAATTATGGAACTTAAGAAGGTGGTTGTTGAATGGGAAAAAAAAAGAAATGTTGAGAAAAAAAAAGTTGCTTGTCTTGAAGAAAGAATACGAAAAAATTTCTCTATATTCTATTAGATCTAATTTTTCAGAGGAATTAAATCATAGGATGAACTCCTTGGAAGCCAAGAAGTTGCAAATTTTTAGGATGGAATAAGAGACTCGACGGCTCAAAAGCAGAGCAATTTGGATTAAGATGGGAGATTGAAATACTATTTTTTTCCACAATTACGCTAATCACAAAAGAAATATAAAATCCATTTGGGAACTAGAGTTGGAGGATGGTAAGGTCATTACAATCCAAAAAGATTTAAAATTTGTTGTTGTAAAGCATTTTACTTATTTGTTTAGGGATTCGAGTACCAATAATATTGTCCCTCAGTTACAACTCATCTAGAACTACCTAAAATTCTTCAATGTTGGATATTTTGAAAGTGTTAGACTCCGTCTTGTCAGTCTACTGTCAGAGGCAAACTCACCAAGGTTCAATAAGTTTCTTATTTCGAGAGTTTTATCATTATTAATAATCAAGGATGACTCTTCTCCAAAACCCTGTTTTGGAGAAGAGAATGTCAGATTAGTAGTTTGTAATAATGTGTTGGAGCATAATTGGCAAGAATATTGCAAAGAGGATTTCATCAGATGGTGGCGGTGCACTCATCATTGATTATGGACAAATATGGAAGGCGCCTACTTCTAATGATTGCTGCAGGAGGAATGTGCATAAGCTGTTTCATTATTGGATCATTTTACATACAGGGACATTTTGATGGGTTTTCTCTTCTACTACTTGCAAGAAAATTATCATTAATTGGCTTTTTGGGTTATATTGGGCATGAGTGGAATTCCATGGGTCATCAATGTCTGAGATATTTCTTTCCATTGCACAAAAATCAACCATTTCTTGAATGTCTTTGGTGCCACCTGTTACACTCCCTGCAATCGATTTCATGCCAATAATAAGATTGGCAGGATGGATCTTGATTTCACTAGGGAAACCTACAATTACAAACACTCCTGCAGTCTTCAAAAGTGGCATATAAAGATCAATTGGGTGGTCCCCTGAAGCAGTGTCAATGATGAAATCAAGGGTCTTTGAAGAAGCCTCTATCTGCTGTTTATCAGATGACAATATAAATTTATCTGCTCCAAGAATGTTCAATGCTTCATCCTTCTTTGATGCAGATGTGCTCAAAATTGTTACATTCAGTCCAAAAGCCTTTCCAAATTTTACTGCCATATGACCAAGACCTTCCATACCAGATGGAGTTGTTGATAAATACCAAGGACTCTAGCAAAGCCAAGCAGATTGAGTATCTGGTCTGTTAAAGGAAATTAGTCAATATGTCTGAAAGGTATGGGATTCGATGAAAATGAAATTCACATGGCTTCTGAAAAGGTCTCTGAGATGTTCGGAACCAAAGAGTCACAATCTGTTTTTGATAGCATTTTAAATTGTCTCTTGGAGAAGCAAGCTTCGACTTCATGTCTGCAAGAAAACTAAAGTCTCAACAGGGCAATTTCTGCTTGTTCTTTGCCTTACAATCCTGCAGATAGAGGAGAATCTGGTTCAAGCAAAGGTTTGCACATAGAACATACTCGGTCTTTGAATATGAGACCTTGTACTGAAACATCACGATCACTGGCTCCGACTACGAGGCTATCTGCATCTTCTGATTTAAACCATCACTGCTTGAACGATTTAGAACCGAGCACACACAAAATTGAAACAAATGTGTTAGCAATGCCTCCCCTTGAAAATGGGAATAAATTTGTTGAATTGTATGATGTTCAAGTTTAAGGCATCAGAAATTTAAGCTTGTGCATCTTGTGGCCGAGTTGAAGGTCGAGCGACCCACCTGGGCAGAGCGACCCACTTGGGTGATTTTCGCAGTGTAAAATTTCAACGTGAGCGACCCACCTGGGCAGAGCGACCCACTCGCCAACAGAAGTCCGGAAATTCATTTTTGCGCCCAGGCTTGGATTTTTCCTCGTAGAACAGAAGTGGCTCATTGTTCAATTGGATTTGTGATTGGTGGAAGCACAAATTGCAGCGTTTGCTTTGTTGCAGAGTGGATGTTCGTTTTAAATGGCAAAGTTAGTGCAAGGAAACAGTTTCTATAATGGTGACAATGGTGATGTGTTATCAATTCTGTAGGTGTTTTCGTTGTCATATAATAGGCTATGTTGCAGCTGGAATGGGCAGAATACAAATCTCAACATATTCCCAAATGGCATCGAAATTCTTAACCAACATAGAGTCCGATATTTTTATGGCGCTATTGGTTGAAATGAATTCTTGAAGAATCAACGAAATTTCTACCACAGCAGTTATGAAATGCAGGACAAGAATTATCGCATTGAGATTCATTAAACCTGAGTTTCTTCCCTTTGTCGAAACAAGCGTCCCTTTTGCAATCCAACACCTGGCCCTTTCACTTCAGCCAAAAATAAAAAAAGATACCTGTAACCAAATGAATAGGATTCGATTCCTATTTCCAGACTTTATTCAACGAGATCTGCGCTCCATGTGTCGGCCATCAGAGGATTTTTAGAGGAACGCTGTTTTATTTTAGAATAGAGGAAAAGCTCTTTTCTATTTTTGTAACTGCAGGTGAAACAGCGCCCCTGTTTTGGGGTCGATTTGTTTTTTTTTTCTAGAATAGTTTATTTAATGTATTCAAATAATCATTTGTAAAGAGGAGAGAGAGAGTTCTGAGAGCTAGGGTAGGAGAAAAATAGAGTTTTATTGTACAGTTTTAGACAGATATTTTAATGGAGAAGTATAGCTCTGTTTTCTGAGATTCCTGTGGCATGAGATTTAACATTTGTGTCTTCTTTTGTTTCATATGTAGCCTGTTATGTGTTTATGTCATTTCATGATCGTTTCCATTTGAACAAATGAAGTGTTAAGGTAGAATTCATAATTTATATGCTCTGCCTTTAAGTTTGTTCAAATTTAGTGTTTTCTTCTGTTTGACAAGGATCCATCTTCTATGGCCTTGTCGACTTCTCAGCAGTCTTGCCATTCCGTTTATCTCAATTTAATTGTTAAATTTCTTGCTTACCTTGCCTCAGGAGATAATCTGTGTTTTTCATTTGATCTCTGCTCTTGCTGTCTTTGCCCCACACAGCCCAGAAAACCTCATTTATTAAAAAACTCCTTTCTATCAGTTTACTAGCCTAAAATCAATATCAGTGTTTCATTTAGGTCATCTCAGATCCCATTGGACAGCTTTCACTGAGTTTGACCTGGAGAGAGCCCTCTCCTGTCCTCGTAGGGCTAGCTACGAGGCTAAGGTTGGTTTGATGTTGCCTCGAACCTCGCCTTCTTCAGCCTGAGGCAGATTCGAGCGCTAACAGAAAGGATAGGGAGTCCCATCTCCCTTGATGAAATTAAAGGGGTTCTAAATATTTTTTCAAAAGACAAAAGTCCAAGCATAGATGGATGAAAAATAGAGATATTCCTTTCCTTTTTGACCTTATGGGGCTTGATATTTGTAAAGCAATAGAGGGATTTAAAAGGACATTGAAAGTATCAAATGCCATGAATGTTGCTTATTTAACTATAATTACGAAAAGCTCAAAATCTAAGTCCTTTAATGACTACAGTCCCATATCTTTGTGTAATTTGGTGTATAAAATCATCACAGAAGTGATCTCAAATAGGATAAAAAACAAGTTAGCAGATAATATATCTCTTAATCAATTTGTATTTCTAGCAGATATGAAAATCCATTACGCAAGTGACATGGCTCAATAGGTCCTCCACTCCATAAAATTAAAAAACTTGGAAGCTTTGGTCCTCAAGATGAATCTCAACAAGGCTTTCAAAAAAGTGAACTATAGTTTACTCATATTAGTCTTGTTGCAAATTGTCTAAGGGTTGGAGGTCACAAATTGGATCATGGGTTGTGTGACATCAACAAAATTTTCAATTTTTTCAATGGGTCACATTCTAGTGTTTTTTCTAGCTCTAGAAGTCTTAGATAAGGGTGCCCTATCTCTCTCCTCATGTTCCTGCTAGTTATGGAAGGTTTGAGTCTCCTTTTTCTGAAATACAAATAAGAAGGAAACATAAAAGGGATTAAAGTCTCTCTCAATCAATTTATTACTTATCAACTCTTCATGGAATATTTAATGTTGATGGGTTCTGAAACTATTTCAAAATGGTAGGTCTTCAACATGGTGATTAAATTATTCAGTTAGGCCTCCAGAATGAATATTAGTGTAAAAAATATATATTTTTCTTCAAAATGGTGTAAGCTCAGATACTCTCTCTACCATAAAGTCGTTAATTCCATTTCAAGTGGATGCTCTCGAGAAAAGTTTCAAGTATTTAGGTTTCTATCTTAATCGAAATAGATACCATAAAGATTATTGGATGTGGTTGCTCAAAAATGAGAGAAGCGTGTAAGAATGTGGCGCTAAAAATAACTTTCCCTTGGGGGAAAAATGCTTTTAGTAAAATATGTTCTGTAGAACATTCTATTCTTCTAGTTGTATTTATCGACCATTCCCAAACCAATTGCGAATACTTTAATACAAAGGATGATAAATTTTCTGTGGCCAGGTAAGAGAATCAAGGAGGGGATTCACCTTGACAGACGGGAATAATAATCCAAGCCAAATAAAATTGGAAGGTGGGGTTTTAAGAACTTGATTTGGTTTGGTAAGGCCCTATCTCTAAAAAACCCGCTGAAAGATTTATTTGGTGAAAGACTTTGGATCCAAGTAATAATGGAAAAGAACCTTAGAAAGATATTTGTGGTGGATTGGATTAGAAAAGTTATCGCTAAGCCAATCTACAGGGGCTCCATTGTATGGAAGGCCCTCATGGAATCCTTGCCTTTCCTCCTCAATTTGATTGCCTAGAAAGGTGGGAATGGAAATTAGGTGATTATTGGTAACTATCCCTTTGTTGCAGGAGATTTTTGTTATCAATTCTCTTAGGAATTAATAAAAAACCTAAATTCAAAAGATTATTTTTTCCCTGAACAATATCAAAAGAGTGGAGTCCACACATTTCACAAATGGCTACTAGATGACTCCTACTGATTTGTGTTTGGTTGAGAATTTGGTAGATGCACTACAAGGAAAAGACCCTCTAGCGGATGTTTTTGAGGAACCCCATAGAAAAATACCCCAGACGTCCGTTTCTAGCGAAGGATCCTAGAGGAGGTTGGCGGGTGGAGGTTTTTGCGGATGTATTTTGTCTGGTGCTCTTATCAACCTAAAATGCACCGGTGCATTCAATATGACAAAGCACCGGTGCATTACGAAAATTGGCACACCGGACACCGTGCGCTCCGTACACACAGACACGGTGCATTTTATTTTTGTAGAGCACCGGTGCTTTACATGTCAACCGCATAGATACCGCCCGGTGTCGAATAAATGAAATGCACCGGGGCACCCACAAAACACGCCCACCGGTGGATGGTTAAATAAAAAAAAATTATGGAATTTTTTTTGCATAAAACATTGGCACACTGCGCTCCGTACACACCCTCCCGGTGCTTTTAATTTAGCAACCGCTCCAGTGCATGTCATATCGTCAGCCTCGGTGCCTCATAAAAAGCGTGCGGAACATAAACGACCCAGTTCCGAATGACTGAAACGCACCGGGCTCCCCGTAAATGTTGCGCATTGGAAAAGGGTTTAAAACAAACAAAATTACGGCCAAAAAACTGCAAAAATAATTGGTTGACCGGGCACTATTACCGGTGCATACGGTTACTATACAGCCCCGGTGCATCACCTCTCCACACCCCGGTGCTTCATAAAAGTGAGCGGAACATAAAATTCTCGGGGCGGAATGATGGAAACGCATTGGGGCCCCATAAATGCCGCGCACTGGAATAGGGTTAAATAAAAACAAATTACGGCTAAAAAACCACAAAAATCATTGGTTCACCGGACACTGTCACCGGTGCATCATGATAATGTAGAGCACCAGTGCTTTAAAAATACTCCACCCTGGTGCCTCCTAAAAGCACGCGAAAACATAAAGAGCCCGGTGCAGCATACATACAACGCATCGGTACTCCAGAAAACATCCTGCGCACCGGAATAGGGTTAAATAAAAAAAATTTACGGCCATAAAACCGCATAAATCATTGGTTCACTGGACACTGCTACCTGTGCGTCATATTACTGTAGAGCATCGGTGCATTAAAAATACGTAGCCCCGATGCCTCCTAAAAGTGCGCGAAACAGAAAGAATCCGGCGCGGCATACAGAAAATGGACCGGTACTACTGTAAAAAGCCCGCGCACCGAAATAGGGTTAAATAAAAAAATTACGGCAAAAAAAATGCAAAAATGACTGGTTCATCGGACGCCGTTACCGGTGCATCGCTTTACTGTAGCGCACCGGTGCTTCCTAAAAGTGCGGGAAAACAGAAAGAGCCCAATGCGGCATTAATACAATGCACCGGTACTCCAGTAAAAACCCTGCGCACTGGAACAGGGTTAAATAAAAAAAAAATTACGGCCAAAGAACCGCATTTTTCACTTTTGTCAATGCTACAAAGCTCTCAAGCACCGGTGCAAGTTATCCTTGCTTGAGCCGCACTGAAATCCGTGCTCCAATTGCACTTATTACATGCACTACTGCTATACATTGCCACCAATCACCAGCTTGAATTTTATAAAATAGCGGACAAATTTTCTTTTTTAAATTGTACAGCCAATATGCCTCCTCAATGGGTAAATGTACATGTATTTTTCTAGTTTTTCCATAATTAAACCTTTTAGCGGATTAGAATTTGGAAAATCCTTAAAATTAACCATTAAAAAAAAAAAAATTGTTGTGCGGTGCGCTCGAGCCATTTGGCTCGCACCGGTTGCAGTGCTGCCTGTAAATTTACAGGCCGCACCGCACCCAGTGCTGAAGGCGTTCGCACCGGTTCTGGGGTAGTACCACGAGGCGCACGGTGTAATTTAAATTTTTTTAAAAAGTGCGGTGCGGTCATTTACCAGGCCGCACCGTTGACAATGTTGAATTGCGGCCACCCGATGCGTTGATGAACTTAACCACCCCGGGGCACGTAAGTCTTTCGGCGCACCAGAACTGCCAATCGATATTGTCAACGGTTTGGGTTGGTAAATCGGTGCTAAGTGTATCTGCACTGGTTCCGGGGCGGATTCCAAAGGCGCATCGTGTAATTGTAAATTTTACGACAAAGAGCGGTGCACTCAGATACCTAGCTGCACTGTACGACTATGTAAAGTGGCAGGAGGACAGTGTGGTGACTTAGATATAAGCCCTGAGGTGTATAGTGAAGTCAGCGCACCGCCTCCTAACACTGCACTTAGTGAACAGTGCACTAAAAATATTTTCTGGAGCACCGCTCCCGATGCTTTTTATATCATTATGTGCACCGTAGACGGTGCATCTCTGGGTAGGGACACACTGTTACCGGTGTGTGACTATGTTTTTGGCACACCGTCTCTTTTTTTATTTATTTTTAAAAAATATTTATATATGTATATTTGTAAATACAGGTGTCATTTAATTAAAAAATTGTGTTTAATATGTCAATCATTCAGAGACGTGAAAGGAGAGAAGAGGAGCAACAACAACAACAACAAGCGGAACAATATAACATGGTTCGCCTGTGGGAGGCAAGAGAGAGGGAGAGTGATGTGTACCCTTGCCCTATTATATCAGCAACACAGGGGATCCTAATGCAGGTAGGCCTCCTCAAGTTCTATGAGGAGGCTACTTCCCTAAAGTCCCATAGTGGTCTTTTGAGACATCTTATCCGAAGGTGGAATGCCTAACGACAGGCTTTCCAAGTTGGTATCGACTAGTGGTACACGCCCACTGAGGAGGATGTTTATTTTATTACAGGGCTTTCGAGGAGAGGGGTGGATTTTCCCTCGTTCCCCGAGGTTCCAACTAGCTGTGTGGTAGGGAGTTAGTTAGTTTACTCCCAGAGATACATTAGAGCGAACGTATTGTCTCCTTCAGATTTTCAGGTCTTTTGAGGACAGTTACTTATTGGTGTGTTTGGTGGTGAGGAGGTCCAGTGTCTCTCACTTATCATTTCCACCATTTCACAAAACACCAGTGATGGGCAACACATTAGTTGCTGGCTTTTATA
This sequence comes from Pinus albicaulis, assembly GCA_034641835.2. Taxonomy (NCBI): domain Eukaryota; kingdom Viridiplantae; phylum Streptophyta; class Pinopsida; order Pinales; family Pinaceae; genus Pinus; species Pinus albicaulis. Next base: position 683,993,539 of record CM076584.1, on the reverse strand, counting down.
TTATGTTGATTCTTTACTAAAACAGCCACGACTTGTCAGGTGGTCTGCCCTTTTTTTATGACAGTTATGTACAGCATTAGATAGATGTCGTGCTCGTGCACAAGGGAGGGTCAACTTCCCTTTTGCTTCAGAGATTTTTTGTTTATTTTTTGGGAGGTTTCTAGAGACGAGACCTTCTTTTCTTCGGTAGCCTCGTCGACCGATGAATGAGGCACGTATGCATATGTGGGGGCAGATGATGCCGAAGAGGGAGGAGACTCTGTTTCCAACGAGGATATCAGATGATGCACTGGGGTTGCTAGCCAATGTTTTTGAGCATCCCTTCATTATGGTCCCCTGTCCTTATGCGGGGTTGGATTGGCGAGGGTGTGCCAACATCCTCTTCACAGATGATGAGCCGCCAGATGATAGAGGTAATATTACTGTTTTATTTAAATTTATTCTAACATTTTCTTTAACTTGTTTTTATTAAATTGTGTAATGAAATTGTCTAATTATTGTTGTGTACTTGTATATATTTTGCAAACATTGGCTCTTATGATGGCGAGGAGATGCCGCCACCACCACCTGATCCAGTTGTGGATATTGATGATCTTGATGCCGAGGATTAGCAGGAAGCCAATGCAGATGATCAGAGACTTGTTCCTGCTGGTTCGCCGACCCGCGGTCGACATATGAGTGATGCTAGATACAGGATGGAGTTGGGCGACCAACTCATTGCATTGCTTGTTGAGGCCGGCATCTGCCCCACTGATTTAACAGATATAGAGATCGATGATAGGCTCTTACAGATGTGGAGAAGCATGCCGCGTGACATGTACAACTTGATGTGGCATGTCGTAGGAGTTACGATAGCTTTTACAGGACTGATGGACAGTCTACGAGCTGCATCATACCATTGACATCTCATGATCGTTCACAGCCTCGCGCCGTGCCAAATTTGCATGTAGAGCCTCCAGTAGCATCTACCAGAAGTCATCATGGAGATGAGGCTCGATCATTGGCTGATCCATGACATTTATATTACAGTTGTATATTTTTACCATTATTTAGTTATATATATATATATATATATATATATGGTCCATGTATTTTATGTTCATTTTGCAGTTGTACTTAATTTACATGTTGGTGATCATCATTATGTGTATGTTGTTAGGTCATGTTAGATATGTTCATTTAATGTGCAGGTTGTAGATATATGTGTATGTGATAGCATGAGATGTATAGTTGATGTTTGTGTTGTACTGATGATGTTAATATATAATGTTAATTGTGTTTTGTTAGATGATCATGATCACAATGATGCAATAAGCGATTTTGAATGTGTTTTTTAGTCAAATATGATGTTTGTACGATGCTTATCGTGAACATGATGTTTATTAATTAATTTATAAATACCAAATGATCATGATATTGTAAATTTGTAATATTTTTATTTGTAATTGTATTTAAATTTCTAAAATTGTAATTGTAATGATATATATGTAAATTTCTAAAATTGTAATTGTAATTGTATATATGTAAAATTCTAAAATTGTTATTGTACGTGAAATTGTAAAATTGTAATTGTAATTCTAATAATTCTAATTCTAATTCTAATTATAATTGTAATTGTATGTAAAATATTTGTAAAATTTTAATTGTATTAATGTGAAATGAATTTATTAAAATTTTTAAATTTGTAAATTTGTAATTTTTAAATGATTGTAAAATAATAAATATAGAATAATATGATTTATTGTAACATAAGGAAATTTAGAAAATAATGCAAATAAATTCCTGTACTTAATTAGAATTATCATTATTTTATTATGACCTTAGATACAAAAAAATAATTAATTTATACAGTACGCCATTGTTTTTGAGATCAAGTACATAATACCAAATTATCAAGTGAATTATTGATTTTAACATTAACACAATGCAAATTACCAGTTAATTCAAATTAATACATATTACATTAATATTTCGAAAAACTCATCTTAAAAAGTATAAATATTGATGAAATAACACATTGTACCATATCACTCTCGGTTCTCATGATCACCCTCATTATCTTCTAGCTCGCATGGCATGATAACACTATTGTTCTCAAAAATATGTTTTGATCTAGGGTCATGTGTCAATACGAACCACCAATCCCTATCCAACACATTTGGGTAGAAAAACACCTGGTTGCAGTGTTTAGGGAAAACATAGGGCTCCTTAGCTTCATCCCACATCTTTCTAGAGTTGATACATATCGGCCTACTATCGCGATCTTCCTTTACATTATTCCGATCAAAGGTGTCCCACCACTTGCACCTAAAAATAACACATTGGAAAGAAGAAAAATCCACTTCAATGATCTCTTGTATCTTTCTGACGTAACCTAACGTCCCTCTTACTAGTTGTTGATCACGGTGGCTAGATCGACTAGATTGATCGAACTCGACTTCCACTCCACAGTCTTGTGTGATGTTTCCAGCATCGACATTTTCTGTGTGAAAATGGTGTCCATATGCCCACATAGATGGGAACAAATGCACCTATTATAAAAAAGTTTAAAAAATCATATAAGTGTCATGTGTCTTATAAATAATAATCTAATAGTTAAAATATGAAATGTAGATGTCTTAATATAAGTTTCAAATTTACATATAAATTATTACCGAGTTTCTGCACCCAATCCCTACGTTTAGCGCATCCTCTTCAGCACGCGGGTAACGATCGGTAGCACCATATTTCTCTCTGACTTGGTCAGCAACTCAACTGTTGGGGCATATTTTTGGCATATTATCCTTTAAATGATCGGGATAAGGCACACTTCTACCATTCAACCATCTGAATTCTTTCCTGTCACTATCCCATTTCATTCTTTTTTGTTCGTACAATGTGACCCACGGTTGTGTCGCTTCAGAATTGTAAAGAATGAATTTATTGATTGCTTCAATTTCTGCATTCGTTGATGAAATCAAACCAACATTATATAGTACTTAGAGATCAAAATATACATTATATCGAGGTTCAACATGAATATAATTAATTACTTTTTGTAAATGTGAAAAATTATAAGTCGCTTACTCTTTATCAAGCCATTTTTTCCACTTGTTTGGAGCAACTCTCCTTCTCTTTTGTCTTCATCCAATTCATCGCTCCAAATCATTGCACCTGGTCTGTTGTCGATCTGCTTGATGTACTCACTGGCATAGTAGAAAGACTCATACGATATGTACCCCGCTGCCATAGACCCCTCGGGTTTTGCCCTTTGTCGAACAAAACCTTTCAATCTTTTCATGTACCTCTCTAAGAAGAACATCCAATGACAAGAAACAACCACAAATAATTCAACCTCATCTACCAGGTGGATTAGAAGATGGACCTGTAAGTCCATGAAACTCGTCAACAGTTCCTTCTCAAACATACAAACAATCTCAACTATCTCTTGACGCCACCGTGGAATGCTAGCCACATGAATCTCCTTTGAGGTGATCCAACGTAAAAATGCAGATAATTTAGATATGGCACGTCCTAGGTCTTGATGGAATTCATGTTTCACACACCCACACACAAACAAAGGATAATGACACTGCAAAGTTATAAAAACGTGCAATAATATACAAAATTAGTTATGTTTTATGATCACTGCATGGGATAAAATTTATTAATATAAAAAATAATAGAATCATGCTTTTGACATTATACATACTCTTAGAAGATTCAAATGGTCATGCGATTTCAACCCCGAAAAATGGTCATCCACGGTGAAGCAGCGCCGTAGTGAAGACGCATATGAAGTTGGCACCCTCACATCCATTATAAATTCCTTTGCCAAAGATATATCATATTTTTTAAAAATCCATGGGACATCACCTTCTTTGAAAAACCATGAATTAGAGGGACCAACGCCTGCCTCTGATCCCGTACTTTCTAATCGTCTTGGCTAATATTTCTTTTTAGTTTTTGAAGTAATAAGATCTTTCCTAACCACCAATGTGTCACTTTGTTTCAATGATATGTGCCTCCATAAAGAAGATGAAACATTTTTAAATATATGCATGGGATCTAATAAGTGGGCAATCTTAAGATGCTCCCAATATGGGAGGTCATAAAAGATAGATTTCATTTTCATCCCAATGGGCAATTTCTCAACATAGGTGTTGAAGAAATCTGGATCATCGAACTTAGGCTCCCCATTTGAATCGAACATTTCTGTGAACTCCTTCTTCTTCTCTCTCTCATATGCTCTAAGCCATTCAGTTGGTGTCATTATTGGAGGCCTTTGGGTTATTTCTCATTTACCATTGAAAGCGGATGCTGCTCTTCTGTAAGGGTGTTGTTTTGGTAGGAATATCCTGGAGCAATCATACACTGGATTTCATAGGTCCTTGGATGATCTAACTTTCAGAGAAGGTCCACAACATTTACATCCAAAATACCCTTTTGTTACAAGACCTGCGAGATTATATTTATATCCATTAATTAATATGCATGGCACGTTAAAGACTATCTTGAAGATCAGAACAAATAATATTACAACGAATTAAATAAATAATATGTGAAAGAATATTGTTACATTATATATAAACAAATCAATAAATTAAACATGAAATTTACCAGATCAAACTCCTAAGCCTGGATAATCATGTGTCGTGTAAGCACATATGCCATACAACGTAAACCTCCTCTCTACTGCGATGGGTCTTGATACATCATATACATTTATCCCATCCCAAATTCATCTACCAATGGTTGTAAGTAGACATCCATATTCTTCACTTGTCTTCTACTAGGGACTATGAGAGCCAACATAAGATGTTCATTCTTCACGGACAACCATGGCGGGATATTGTTATTGATCACTACTACAGGCCAAATAGAATAGTTGCTGTTCTGGAGGGAATATGGGTTGACGCCATCCATGGCTATGCTGAGTCGTAGACTACATACTTCATTCTTGAATTTTTTGGGCCATGTATCCTCTATATGCTTCATGGCTATTGAATCAGTTGGTATTCACATAACTCCCAACTCACTTCTGTGTGAGGCATGCCATCCCTGCAACATAGCTAATTCTTTGCAACGAAAGAGCCTTTGAATCCTTGGGATTATAGGCATGTGCCTCAATATCTTAAAAGGAGGACCAGTACGTGATTTACCCTTCTTTTTTTATTTATCATACCTGTCATGCCCACATTTCGGACACATCTCTTTGTCTGCATATTCTCCTCTATATAGAATACAATCATTTGGACATACATGATATGATATGTACTCAACACCCAACATTTTCAACAATTTTTTTGCCTCCTCGCAGCTACCGGGCAAGACATTATCACTTGGAATAACCTTATCTTTGAATAACCTGTAGTTGGTGATCATGGAAAACTATATTAATAAATGTACATTAATGTCGATATAATTATTAACGTTCATAAAATTTAACATTTGTAATGTTCATTGCAGTGTACTGATTATATTTCAAATTTATATATAAGGGAAGTACTTTATGGTAACTTACCTCAAAAGTTCCGAGAAACATGCATTCGACAATCCAAAATTTTCTTTCAAGTTGTACAGTAACATCGTTGTCCCCAACTGGGTAGAATTTGACTGACCACTGGGTCTAAAGAGAGGGGTGGTGGAAGCAAATTTAAGGCTTTCGAAAAAGGTGTCAGCGATATGAGCATCATCCCCTAGCTGATCATCATTTTGGAATGCATCTAACAACATTGTCTCCATGGCAGTCGTATCCCTTAAGTAATCATCCATACCAACCTCTATTTGATTGTCTCCATTGCCAGCTTGTGAAGAACTACTATTGTTGTAGTCATTCCTAATTGGTGAATCTGGACGTAGCGGGAATTGAATCGGTGGTTGATTCAACCATTCTTGGTATCGTTCCTCTCCGATTTTTTCTCTTAATTCAGTCTTCTCTCGATTTGACATTGTCGTGGGGTGCAACGAAAGATGGTAGGTAGGTATTTCATCATCACTAGAATCCTAATAATTAAAAATAAAATAAAAATTGAACATGATTAGTACAAAATATTATGATATCAATTAGTAACCACGTTGACAATATTGCATGATTATAAATTGGTTTGACGTTGAAATAATTACATATTAATCAATATATATACCAAACAATTATAATTATAATTACCATCATTGTCCTGGGATTGTGGCTAGAAGATGCAATATTGTTACAATTGGCAGGGTGAAGCGGCTGTCCATTTTCATCTACCAAATGTGTCTTGCGGTATGCAGCTCCTGATAAGAACTTTCGATGTTTTGGAGCAGTACTTTGAATATAATTTTGTGCATCTGAACTCAATGATGAATCTGCATGAACCTGGAAATTTGTATATAGTATAAATCTAATTAAGTTGTGCATGATTGACTACATGGATAAAAAACATACATAAATTCAATTAGATAGTGAAAAAATAAAACAAATCTGAAGTAAATATTACGTATCCACATGGATAGGGAGAACTCCGCGATGGACTTTGAGAAATATTATGGAACGAGCTGGATTTTGAAGAATTGTCCATTTCATATAATATATGCTATTTTCTACCTGCATTTGAGAAAAACAACAATAAAATTTGGTGCACAAACCTAAATGTAATTCCGATGCGTACTGTTCAGATAACCGCACCGGCCAGCGCTTTATTTTGCGCACTGGTGCGCTTTTGTAACAAGTAGCACTGGTGTGATTGAATTAAAAGACGCACCGGTAAACGAATAACCGCAATAAAAAAAAGCACAACCCTATTTTCTTTAAGTGAAAAAAAGTGGTAAATTGAATATTGGGCGGAAAAATATTTTCGAAAATCTAATTTCATAAAAAATTTCTTTAAATACTAAACACTTTTCATTATTTCACTATTTTTGCAAAAAATTTCAGCCAAAGATTTGCAGGATACATACCTCGAGCAAACAGAGCACGAGAGCACTGTGGAGCAGGGAAATACGTTTGAATAGAAGTATTTAAACAATCCGAATTCCAAACCTCTAGTAATTCAAACCCTATACCATAGAATTTTTAACGATGTGAGTAAAGTTTATTGTTTTTTTGTACTTTTTCTGCAGTTTTTTTTTATGCAGTGAAATAAGAAATCAAAGTCTATTGTTTTATTTTATTTTTTCTCTAGTTTTTTATGAAGTAAAATACAAAATCAAATCTTATTGTTTTTTTAACTTTTTGTTTCTGTAGTTTTTTACATTTTCTGCAGTTTTCAGAAACAAAAATAAAAAAAGAAATCAATTTTTACAAACAAAACCCTAGATTCTTTTTGTTTCTGCCATTTTTTCTCCCTCTTTCTTTTCAATTTAGATTTATAAGGTTTCTGTACTCATAAGAAATCCAACCCACGGGACGACTTGCATAGTCAGATCCTAATCCATGTTGGCCCTTGCGTCAATCTTAAAAAAATACAGTTTTTTTTTGCGTCGGTGCGCCCTGTGTAACGTTGCGCATCGGTGCGCTTTGGTATACAAGCGCACCGTTGAAGTACACTGATAAAAAATAAAAAAATAAAATATGTTTTTATCAGTGCGCCATATGTAACATATGGCACCGGTGCACTATTACATTATGGTGCACCGCACAATGTTCCGTTTTAGAAAAAAAAACCATTTTACAAACATACCTTACATTATTTTTGTTTCTGCCCTTTCTTCTCCCACTTGCTGTGATTTCAGAATTAAGGTTTTTCAATTTATATTTATAGGGTTTTGTTGTGGAGGTAAATCCCCTCTGCGGACAGAGGCGATCCCTACTAGCCCAGATCGGGTCTAGCAACAATCATTCACGCTATAGTGCAGGTTCCTAATAGCAAATAAACCGACTAGCGACGAAGGCTTACCTGGAATCCAACGCTGTTGCTTGTAGAAGAGTTGGCGCTCCCATTCCTTAGCTTTGGCAGATCACGATCCCCACGATCTCCGTGATAGGACACACACGTACGAAGAAACAAAACAACGCAAGCATAAAAATCCGGTGGATGCAGCATATGGGTCGGAAAGGATATGACAATAAATATGCAATAACAACAAAATTGGAACCATAACCAATAGTCGTTCATTAATAATCAATCAAAGGAAAATTACAACCCATAGTTCGACGGCGGTTCTCCCTCGCGTTGCATAACGAACACGTCTCGAAAAGCCTGTCGAGATGGGACAAACACTCTCTTCGGATCTTGTGATGGTCTCACTTGCTTGAAGTCGGCAGCAGAGAGAATTATGGAGGCTCTTGCGACATAAGGCTCTTGGAAATTTGGGGACCTTGAAGACTGGCTTGCGATGGGCAAGCTTTTATAGATGGAGGAAGAGGAGTTGGGATCCCTATAATCATGGGATTGGCCCTATCATCAAGGAAGCTTCCATGAGAGGTGGCAAACCACTTCCTCTCTATGGAAATCCGTAGCCAAACCTCCCAACTCAAGATAGATATCAGTTCCTGGATCAGTTAGGACGAAACTTCCGCCATTTATTTTAAAAAAAAATTCCTTAAATTGGGCGGGCGCGGTGCAGCTAGGACAGGAAGCGCCAGCTTGCTTTTGACCCCACTCTTTGAAGTATTTTTGCCATTGGCGCGGGTACTGAACTGCCTTCTCACACCAATGCTAAAAGGGCCATTTTTAGGGTTTTTCACAAGGAGATGTCTTCAGGGCAATGAAAGCTCTTGTTCAAAGGGATGTCATGAAAGTGGTTTCAAGCCATGTCACTGCTCACAGGTCACAAGATGAGCCCTCCAATGTGCGGGACGGGGATTGCAGGGACGGTGACAAATTATTGTGTAACAGGTTTGTATTGCTAAATATAAGCCTAAGACATGCAACCAACAGGAGGATCTGCATAGACAGATCTCAATCCATGTCGGCCCTTGCGTAAATTAAAATAAAAAATAAAAAAATTGGTGCACCCTGTCTGATAGAGTGCACCGAGGCGGTCGGTTATCACAGCGCACCACGAAAGTATTGCCATAAAAAATTAAAAAAATATACAGCCGGTGCGCTATTTCATTATGACGCACCACAAATGTTCAGTTTCGAAAAAAAAAACTTTCAAAAAATACAAACCTTACTTTCTTTTTGTTTCTCCCCTTTCCTCTTCTTATTTCTGTAATTCAGAATTAGGAATTTTCAATTTATATTTATAGGGTTTGTATTGCTAAATATATACCTAATACATGTAACTGATGGGATGATTAGCATAGCCGTATCCTAATCCATGTCGACCTTGGAATGATTTAAATTTTTTTTTTTTTTTTTTTACGGTGCGCCCTATGTAAGGTAGCACACCGATGCTTTGTTTTTTACAAGAGCACCAGATAAGTAATGTGAAAAAACAATATTTTTTTAACGGTGCGCCATATGTAAAATATAGCACCGATTTATGCTTAAAAAACTAAAACTAGACGATTTTTATTATTTTTATGATGGTTAACCGGTGCAGTCATTGACATGTAACACATCGGGGCTTCTTGTTGACATAGAGAACCATACAGTGAATTATACTATTTTTTCGGTGCGTGGGAAAGTCATGAACGCACCGAAGTCGTTACATTAACCATGAATGGCGCACCGATTTTTGAGAATTTTTATTTTTATTTTTAAAATTCAATAGTTGACAGTTTATTTAAAAATATATTATTGACTGATATGATACAGGTTTGATATTGTTAAAGAAATGACTGACAAGAGATCAAGTAACAAAAGTACTGATAACACATCAAGAAAAGCAAAAAAGGTAAGTTCCTTGTAAATTTTTTACAAAAAAATTATTTTTGAACTATATGTAAGTTTAAATAATATGTATTGTTTAATGTGTATCATGCAGAGCCACAAAATGACGAAGCTCGATAATATTATTTCTGATCTAGGACCAGAAGAACGTATAAGCTTGATGGAAAAATTGCAAAAGAATGAATTAGGTACTGAATGAAAAAATACTATCGATCCAATATGAGTTTCTTTTTTTAGTTTTCATTAATAATGTAATTAAAATTATTAGATAACATGCATGAAAAAGTCTATTAATTCACCTCTATTTAATGTTCTACAGGGACCAACAACTTAGAAAATGAATGTTGTTCTAAGAAAAGAAAAACAATAGAACATGCAAATGAAAATGAATTTTTCCTTAGCTCATCTGGAGTGGTGTTGGAGGTTAACGAAAGGGGGAAAAACTTGTACAAATGTTTGAGGGATCTAGTGGAACGAATGTATAGACGTTCTTTCCACTTACAATACAAAAACCAAACCAATGATTCCAAGAACCAGATTTTATGTAAACTATAGGAAGAGTTTCCAGAGAGTTGGTCAATGAGACATGTCAGAATTTTGATAGAAAAAACGTACAACAACAAAAAAGAAGGAATGAAAAAGTAATATTCCTTTAGATGTTTGTCTAGAATTATTTATAAATATCACTTTTGTTATACTTACTTTTCATATATCAATAGAAAAATTAAATAGTTTATTGTCATGTTACATTTTCAGGAATATTATGAAAATCTCAAAAGATGAACGAGATGATATCAGAAATATGCTAGTAGGAATGTCCAAAAAGGTGTACAAGGAGATGGTCAAAGAAATGGACAAAATTGCATCGTGGGAGGAGCCATCTCAACAACAACGTGCTTCAAATATAATATGTAATCATTGAATTTTTTGATCATTAGGTAAAATAAATAAACAATTTAGCATTAAATATTAATTTTCAAGTATTTTCTTGCAGAAAAGAAAAGAAAATGAAACCCATTCAGCACATAAAACAGGATGAAAAGGAAGAAAATGATTAATATCTAAGTTTGTGAGTAATTGTTACTTCCTTATAGCAACTTAACTAGATTTCATTTTTGTATTTTTAAGTTGTTTTACAAAAATCATCATTGAATGTCTCCAAACAGGTGCTAACATACAAAGAAGAACCATCAGAGGAATTGATTGAAATTGGTTTAAATATGGGTTGTGTGTATATGTTGGCATATCAGAACTTAATTGTGGAATCTGTAAGCATATATCGATCTTGTTTTACTTAGCTACGTCTATAATTAATAGAAAAAATAAATCTTTTATATTAAATATATGATTTCTTATGGAGCATAAAACTTGCAGGAAACAAAGTATGGCACTCTGCCAACAGATCAAATCTTGAAAGATGGCATGTTACATGGTTTTGAAAGAATGAGTATAGTTTATGAGTCAATTGTTGCATTGGTACGTCATTTATTTTCGATTTACATTGATGTATATTATTTAATATTGCAATTTTCATTATTCTCACCAGTGTATATACACTCGTTACAGTTTATTTTTATGTTTGTAGATGGAAGAAGGTGAAGAAGAATAAAACAATCAACGTCATGAACAAAACATTTTTGAAAATAACCCAAGTCATGGAAGTAGCTCTAGTAGTGATAGCAGTTCAAACAAAGAATGATGATCACTATGTTTGGATATAAAAGCAAGGTGTTGTACTATTTTTGGAAAAATGTCTGTGAAATCAGACGTTTTCTTTAATGTAATGGACATAGTGTCCCAATTGAAAGATAAAGGGATACCAATAACTATCCCATTTTGTATGACAAAGAATGTCTTATTCATATATATATGTATATATATATATATATATATATATATATATATATATATATATATATATATATATATATATATAATAAAAAGTGTTTTAATTTATTCTATTGCGTTCTCTATTGTCGCTATTGTGTTCTCCATTGTCGTTCTCGAATGCAGTAATAAAAATTTAATTCATATGAATATTGTTATAACATATATATGTGTTGAATTTTGATGCATAATGAATTTTAAAAAACCACAATAATTATGATATGATATAACAAATTAATCTAAACATCACATTCAAATACATTAATAAAAAATTAATTAATATGAATATTGTTATAATATGTGTCGAATTTTGATGAATAATGAATTTAAAACAATCACAATAATTGCACTGCCACAGGTCATTGTTTATAAAAAATACAAAATTAAAACCAGTGCGCTTGTATTACTAAGCGCACCGGTGCATTTATACTACCTATTAGGACCACAAAAATACCAAAACCAGTTAAAAATATCGAGGCGTTTGTGTGGTACAACGCTTCAGTGTGTTTATGTATCTATACGCATCGGTGTTGTTTTACCGCCTATGAGCACCGCACGAATACTGGTACCAATTATAAATTGAGGTGCGTCTGTGTGATACTATGCACAGGGGTGTTTTTTCTGTCTGTACGCACCAGTGCATTTGGATGACCAATAAGCATGGTGCATTTGTGTGATAGTACCAATACCATTTACAATACCAATACCAATACCATTTACAAATCTCGGTGCATTTGTGTGATAGTACGCATCGGGGCGTTTATGTTTCGATAAGCACCAGTGCATTTGTATGACATATTTGCACCGCACGAATACCAAAACCAATTGTAAACCTCGGTGTATTTGTGTGATACGATGCACCAAGGCGTTTATATAAGAATACACACCGACACGTTTATACGACCTATGGGCACCGCTCAAATCCCAAAAACAATTAGAACAATCCCGTGCGTTGTATCACCAACACCAGGCTCGGTGCTGTTATTTTCCTTAACGACCCAGTGCATTCTTGTTCGACCGCCCCGCTGCACTGTCTACAGATATGCACCGGTGCGTTAAAACCTGATAAAAGCACCGATGAAAAAACATCCGTAATAACCTCCGACCGCCCATTTTTTTTTAGTTATGTTGAATTTCTATTAAAAGCTCTGCCAAAACCTCCATTACCAGAAACAGATGTGGTAGCATATGTTTTTTTGACAATTTTGGCCAATTTTATAACACTAAAAACCTCCTTTATAACCTTCACTAGAGGGTATTTTCCTTGTAGTGATCAATGGAACACTTCCACAAAGTAGTTATAAAATAATGGTATCAACCTAAATAAATCCAATGCTCTCTTGTCTAAATCTAGGACAATCTCATGGAAAGGCGAGAGAAAAATATGCATATGAAACCATTGCTCATTTAGTTGTAGATCAATGAGTTTGTTGGTGGGATAAATCAATATGGAGAGGGAAAATCCCAAACAAGTTGAAATGCTTCACCTGGATGGTCTTGCAAAATATAATCTTAATGTTATACAAAATTCTAATCTACGGATAAGCTAGAGCTCCCTGAGTGTGGTGTTCCTTCACTCAAAACAAAAGAAGAATGAAAAATATTCTTTTCTTTAAGACAAATATATAAATAGAAAGGAAAAGGACCTACTTGTGATCCTTCGCTCTCGTTCCCTTTATTTCGTCGTTTCCATCGCTCTCAATCCACCTAAAATGGCTAAATTGATACCTGCAATCAAAGACAGAAGACCAAAAACAACATGCAAATATACAATATATATCTATATTAACCAAATCGAACTGATTATATTTGAGAATACATACACATGAGAATACATTCACAAGATATAAGCGTATGTATGAGAGAAAGAAGATATATATTTTTTAAGAAAGTAGGAGGAGAATATTACAACCAATAGATCGATTCATCGTCAACCTACTCCAACTTCATTCCGTCCTCATCACACCAAGCATCATCTCAGCAACATAGCAATACTCCAGCCCTCAAGCATTGAGAATCCAACAACATAACACTACACAAATTTCTCCCCCCCTAGCACTTAGTTGAGTTCTCAATTTATAGGGAAATTGTAGGTTGTTTCTCAATAAATGGAATTGAATGGCTTTCCAATAATAGGTGATACATGTTTCCAGGTTCAATGGTGATGGATGAACACTTGTATTTGAAGTATGACACCTATGATCTCTTTTAGAAGGCACTGGACATGTGGATATTCCTGGAACAATGACGATTTCGCTCCTAGGAGACCAACAAACATTTAAGTGTCAGGAAGTGCTCTGCAGAGCACCCTTGCATGGGGGTAAGTGCTCTACAAATCAGTTAGGCCAATGTAGGGGTGCATTGATGAGTCAATGGGTCATATAATCTACAAACATTAGAAATATCATGAATTAAAGCCATCAATGGAATGAATTATATTAGGGCATGTAGAAACTGAGTTAGGGGATGATAGACCTTGTTTGTATTGAATTAGGGGACAATAGACCATGTTCATATTGTTCTTGCGAAATGATTCCAAAATTGACCTGTAAAAACTGCCCCCTAAAGCATGAAGTTAAAATAATGATAATATTTGCATGAGATGATTTACGATGTGATGAGTAGGATCTGAAGCAGATGGTGACTTGCATCAATTTTCAATACATTACATTATGATATCTTACATCTTGGACATGAATTTCTGAGGGAAGCATAGCCATGCTCAAAACATAAACTATCATAACACGTACATAAATTAGACATTCGTCTACAAATATAGACATGCCTGTAGATATAGGCCCATGTTTGGATGACCATCTATATGTAAAGCCATCGTATGAATGATGTGGTACAATTCCTGAAATCGCAGCCTGGATGGATGAAACTAGATTCAGGGTCTTTTATCTCATTTACTTGATCGTTCAAGTACAAGTCTAACCATGCGAATATGTGATCCGAAGTCAAACATGGGAAGACATCGTCTGATTACTAGCTGTTGATGTAAGCCACTAACAGACGTGAGAGAAACCACCGTTGATGTTAAGGTTCTCAAGGTACTACAATACAATTTTCAAGGCGTGAATAGATTATTTGATGTCGAATGCCAAACAAAATCTCTCGGTTGAAGGTTTGATGATGTCAACCTGTTGCCGGAAGCAAGAAACCTACCGATGATGTAGCAAGCTCCAAGGCACTGCAAAGATGTTTCTAAGTTAAATTCTTGGATGATGAGATGATGTCAACAAGAATAAAATTTATCGCGAAAAAGGAGTAATGATTTTGGAGACAAAATGTGACTTGATGTAGCAATGTTAAGGGATGGCGGTCATGAAAATGAAGGTTTATGAGTATTGCAAAAGATGAGGAATTACTGGATGAATTCTATTGAACATATCGAAAATACTGAAATGAGTTGGCAACATTAACCTAAAATCGAAGTGATGGATGGTATGATAAAACATAGGTATGATAGACTGTCAATAAGATTACCCAACCCAAAAATCACGGTGATGAAGTGAAAGTGTCATGTTCAAGAGCGACTTGCTACCATAAAGTGTTCTGTTCTTTTTCCCAAAATTTCCCCAGTCATTGCTGACCAGTACCTCTTTATTTTTTAACAAGCTTGAGGAGGGTAACATATGCTTGGTCTATAATTCTACCCTTCGGGTGAATCCATCACTATTTAATGATTTAACGAGTCTAGCGATAATGAAACTCGATCTTGCCATGATTGGACAAGTCTGTCGATATTTTATGTTTTAACGAGTCTGACGACAATGAAAATCGGGTCCTTTTTCATATTTAGAGAGTTTGAAAAAGGGACTAAAAGAAAACTCCATAAGTCCTTTTTCGTAAATTTGTTGCTCAGGTCTCAAAAAGTGTAAAATGATACCTAGGAAAACCTCTTAGCCATGTTCGACTAAGGTGTTCCTTTTTCGTAAATAATCTATCTTAGTCCAAAAAAAGGGTTAAACTTATATTGAGTAAATTTCGTTTTATTTACTTTTACGAGCTCGAAAAGGCAAGTGCTCGACAATATTTTCACATTATTAGAGTCTGAAAAGAGATAAAAGAAGACTCTAGGCGGTTCCTTTTTCGCATTTATCAAAGCTCAAAAAAAGAGGATAAAAGTATGCGTTGTGGTCAATTCATTTTTTGAATAATTATGCACTTAAAACTCACTATATCAGCTGTAAAACATGTTCATAGAACCATCAAATGGATTGAAAATCCCTGTTTCATAGTAAAAATGAATAAAAACCATAGTTACATCATTAAATATGAATAAAATAATCAAAATGGCTATTAACATAATTTTTTACCATTTGAAATTTAGGAGTTCTGAACCTGTTTTTCCCTTGAACTTCAGCAGTTGATTGCGACAATTTCAGTGGAAGATTTCTTGCATCATTTGATCCAGGTTGGAGCTCTGAACCTTCTCTTTCTTTTAGTATCATTTATATTTTATTTCATGGTAAATTTTTAGGGTTTTGAGCCCCTTAGGTTAAAAATACAATGTTCTAAGGGAAAAAAACCCTTGAATGTGAAAGGTGCATTATAGAGCACTGAAATTCAAGCTCAGGTGCATCTGCAACACTTTATCTAGGGACCAGGGGTGCGTTTGACACATTTAATAATTTAGTTTCTTGCAGTCAAAATTTCCCAATTTTTTTGCATGAAATGTATCCTAATGAAGCTTATGGTTGGCTTTATGGTATTGATAAGATAAAAATGACTATTACATGGCGAGAAAGAGAACATGAAGAACAAGACATGATTTCCCTAAATGATTTGGGTACTGTAAGAGCCCTTAGGGATTGTGGGTTGCTTAAATACTTCGGATTATCAGGGATGAGACAACATGCTAAACTATTGGAGTTGTCATTTCTTTCATGGGATTCAACATCTCAAACATTTCACATTGGGGACAAAGTGCTCCCAATACTAGTTGAGGATGTTTACTTTCTCATTGGAGTATCGAGACGTGGTTCTCCTATTTCCCTCATGGGATATGCTGTTGGAGGAGTGACAGTGAAGGACTACATATGCCAACATTTTCAGCCAGGTACTGAACCTACCAAATATGGAAAGATAAATATCCGTGAGGTGCGTGATTTTCCTTTGAGAACCACCCTTTTTACTATCACAAATCTTGCTGGTTATGTGACACTACATGTTGCAAACTGATCATACATGCAATATGATCTTGAGTGTCTCGAAACAAAAATGTTCAACTGGGCTAAAGCAGTACTCTTTCAGATGAAATAAAAACTGACTAAAGCAAAGGGTGGCAAGAAGAAGAATTTTAGTTATGGCTTGATCCTGATTTCCTTTATTTTAGAGCGAGTTCCATTGATGCAGCCGTGGCATGTGACACTGAGTGTATCTGGTCCTAGAGATCCTCGGATGTAGAGATGGGTTGAATTGATGGCTAGACATGATGGTCAATATACCATCATATTTTCTACTGCATTCTTTTCCTGGTTCTGACGACAGATTATCGCCATAGAGGAGTATTCGTACGTAGGCATAGATTTCCGTGGAGATCCATATTTGATTTTACCAGATGGTGCTCAATGGGGTGCAATGGGTAAAAATGTTTTGACCATGTTTTTTGATTTTAAAGGTTTCTACATGTTTTTGCATTTTTGATGTTTTCCAAGAATAAAATAAAGTTTTTTTATGTATACAGATGTGGGTCAAGTTCGACCAGTGGGTCGACCAGAGCAAGAAATAGATGAACCAACAAAGAGGACTACCAGGAGAGAAGTCCTTCGGGATTTAGATTTGACCGAGACTCTTGCTTAGTTGCAGAAACACGTCGAGGGATTGACTCTTGGGATACTGGATTTTTGGATCGAGGAGTTACCTATGAGGCTACAACACCATACTATTGGTGTTCCTAACTGTTGGATGAGGTTATTGTGTAGGATAGCTAGAGCATTTTATTGTTATCATGAGCACCACTAGTTTTACTTTGACATTTTTGTATACATTTTGAGGTTAGATGACCAATGTGTTTTGGGCACAGATTTTTTAAAAACCTAAAATATCTATCTATTTGTTTTTAGTGTTTTCCTATGTTTAATGCACAATCCTATTCAATTGTGTGATGTGAATTGAAAATATATCTTTACATTTTTTTCAAATGTCTGTTTAAAACATAATTCTCTAGAGAATCAGTTAATGTGTTCAAGTTTCTAGAAATGTGTTGATATTGAATGTAATCAAAATGTCTTTCCAAAAGTCGAACCCTAAGGAACATACGATGAAGTGTTGGATTTCGGACGATATAAACACTATTAAGTTGCAGTACAACAAGCTGTGAGTCTAACCTAATGATGATGTGGTTAATGGAAAATGAAATGGCATCAGAGAGAATTTCTATCAAAGAACTATAATCAATGATATTATTTGTGGATTGACTGATACAAATCCCTTGAAAACTCACTAAGTCGCCACTTGGAGCGAAAATGGCCCATGCTGTAGAGGATAGGTTCTGCATACTAAGACTTTCACCATCAACGTACCCAAAGAATGGTTCCAAAGATTCAGTCATCTATGATGAAATGTAAAGTGGATTAATAAATTAAAAAAAAAATCTAAAAAAAAAAACCTAAGACAATTAATGCAATCAAAGAATATAAAAAATATGATACAGAAGTTTACTAAGCTCAATTAAGCATATTAATGTTTGAGATACAACCCATTTCAAGGTTGCGCCAATGGAATTCCATCATAATCAACTAACTTGTAGGCGCCCTTAGCCAAAAATATTTTGACAATGTAGGGGCCATGCCATAGTGGCTCAAATTTTCCCGTTCCTATCAAATCAACTTCTTGATCATAAATCAAGACCATGTCTCCCTCTGAGAAAATGCGAGGCTTGACATTGTGATCATATTGCGCCTTGATTTGTTTATTATGCGCTTCGTTGGCCAGTGCAACTTCACGACGCATTTCATCTATATGGATGAGGTTAAGAATATGTGCTTCTTCATTAGAGGTGTCAGGTAACAAGTCCATAGCAAGTTTTAATGATGGTATTTCACATTGGATTGGTAAGATAGTTTCCAGACCAAACACCAACTGATAGGGATTAAATCCGGTCGCATTTATCACCAAGGTTCGATATGCCCACAAAAATGAGTACATGATTAAATTCCCATTTCATTTATGAACCCCTATCATTTGTTGAAGCATTCACTTAATGATCTTGTTAATGGCTTCAACTTGTCCATTAGATTGTGGATAATAAGGGGTAGAACTATCATGTGACAATCCTAATTTGGAAGTCAACTCATTCATCATGTTATTGCAAAAATGCTTACCATGATTTGTAACTATAGCTTGTGGTACACCAAACCAAGAAACGACATGATTGAAAAATAAAAATGCAGCTATTTCGCCTGCGTTATTGAATGTAGACATCTCTTTGGCTCACTTGGTAAAGTAGTCAACTACGACAATAATATAACCATGCCCCCTGACCGAACGAGGGTTGCGGGTCATGAAGTCAATGCCCCATTTTTCAAATGGTCCCACAACGATGATAGGATGCATTGGTGCTGGCGGCATGTGGATTTTACGATCAAATATCTGGCACACATGACAACTTATGACCACGAGGATGAAGTCGCAGAATATGGTTGTCCATAAGTAACCAGCGGGAAGAATCTTCTACGCGGTAGCGTAACCAGACAAATTTCCATCACAAGCACCAACATGACAATCATTTAGAACTTTCTCAACCTCCTCATGAGTGAAGCACCTCCTTAAAATTGTATTGACACCACGACGATAAAGTGTATCACCGACGACCAGATAATCTTTGGCTTCGTATCAAATACGTCGTTGTTGTGAGTGAGAGGTATCGGGCCGACAAGTTTGGGTTTGGAGATAAATGATAAAATTCCCATTCCAGGGTTTAGATGACCCAATTAGAAACAGAGACTCATATGGAATTGATGGTTCCGATGTAGTTTTAGTACTATCAGAGGGAAGGTCGCAGAGAAGCTCAGCCAAAACCAAATACTTCTTTGACTTGGACTTGATGAATTCCAAATCAAATTCCTACAAAATGATGATCCATTTTGAAAATTCCCCCCAAGAAATTTACGTGACAAAATGTATGTCATAGGGTTGCAATTCGAAATGAAAATGGTATTCTAGAGCAGGATATAATGTTGAAATATTTGGACAACTTGAACGGCTGCCAAGGCGATATTTTCAATGTATGAATACTTAACTTCCGTATCATTGAGATTATGAATCAAATAATATATCAGATGTTATATCCCATCTTATTCTTTGAACAAAACCATAGAAATGGTTGTATCTGTCTCGGAGATATACAAGAAATAATCCCTCTGATAATTAGGGGGATACATTTATGACGCTCGGATCAGGGTATCTTTAAGAGCATCAAAATAAGCTTGCACATCCTTATCCCAATGGAAGGGAATCCCCTTTTTCAAGAGATGAGTAAATCCTTAGCGATTTCTGAATAGTTGGGTGTGAACCTCCTTAGGAAGTTAGCCTTTCCTTGAAGTTTCTATAACTGAAGTAAGTTTGATGATGCATGCAAATCAAGAATGGCCTGGACCTTCAGTGGGTCGATTCGAATTCCATATTTTGAGACGACAAATCCAAGAAAATGACCAGAACCAACACAAAACACACATTTGTGTAGATTGAGGCATATCTTGTAGTGTCAGCATCGTAAAAATATAGCTCTCAGATGTGTGGCGTGATTAGTCCGTTTTCATGAATGTGCGGGTAAATCATCTAGATAAGGTTGAACAATGTGCTTAATGTCATGGAAAGCATAATCCATTGCTCTCTGAAATGTCGCCCCAACGTTATTTAAACCAAATGGGAGTTTACGATAAGTGAATATTCCCCATGGAGAGATGAATGATGTCTTATATTGGTCCTCTAAGAAAATATTGATTTGATTGTAACCGGAGAATCCATCCATGAACGAAAATATTTCACAGCCAACACATTCATCAATTATTTGGTCGATAAAGGGAGTAGGATAATTGGCTTTTGAATAAGCAAGATTGACATCCCGATAATCAACGCTCACTCTAATTGTCCCTTTTTTCTTCATGACAAGAATAATGTTGGAAACCCAATTAATAAGCAGAATAGGGTAAGTGAAATTAGCACACAAAAGTTTTTAAACTTCTGCTTTAATGGCAGCAACCTTCTTTGGATGAATAGGACGAAGGCGTTGACGTACTGGTCTGACATCATGGTACATTTTAATTTTGTGTTCAACAATACTAGAATATATGCCTGGAATTTCGTCATACGACCAAGCAAATATATATCAGAATTCATGAAAAGGAGAGCGATAAGTGTCGAGTTCGAATGAAAAACAATACACGCCAACATGAATGTTTTCTACAACGCCAAGTTTGGTCGAAATATCGATAGAAATCATTTCTTCAATATTTGACAGGTTTCGCTCGGATTCGATGGCATTAATTGGAACAAAATTTGAAAAGAAATTAGAGATCATAGGGTGATATAGTTAAATAAGGTAATATTCATTGTAATCTCAAAGATGGGAACAATGATGGTAATCGTCCCATGTTTCTCATTTTTGGCATCATGGCTTCCACAATGCTCTCATTAGTCAAGAAAGTGGATGAAAAAGGATCAGAAGAAGTACCAAAATAAAATGAACGATCGACCCAAATGATCGGCGATGATGGATTAGGATGCGCCACCCAAGCCAAGAAAATTGATTTCTATGCCAGCTCAATTAGGCTTGGCGGCAAAAATTCACCTAGCATATCAACTTTAGAATCATTGGTAATATTCCTTAAGTCACGTGAAGTGGAAGATATCACGTAGCAGGTCTCTATATTCGTAATTTCCGCTGACTTCGTGGGCGACGGTAATGAAGAGGTACCCATTAGGGAAGAATCCTTTAAGAGAGGAACACCAATGTTTTGAAGTGCTAGATGGGGTGTGTGAACTAACAGAATGCTTCCAGATACCTAGGAACTAGAGGTAAAGAAGGAGAGTTTATTGATGATTATGATAACACATTTATGAGGGAAGGCGATCATTCAAAATTAAGTAGAAACGATTGCAGTCATAGCATAAACCCATGGCCTTCCAAGTATAATGTTGTAGTCAAGGGGTTCGTCAACGACCTCAACTTCAACAGTTACAGTTTTTCCCCCTAGTTTGACATGCAGGTTATTGATAATACCACCAGGCTTATATGTACGACTGTTAAAATCTTTCAACGTCGTAGGCGATTGAGATAAGTGAGGCGAGCCAAGTGACTTCCAACAATTGAGAGACATAATACAATTATATTCTCTCTCATTAATAATAGTGCGATGAACAAGGTGATTTAAAAAAATTGCTTGGATTGAAAATGCTAATTCAGTTGGTAATTGTGGCACATAGCTTGTGTGGTTAAAGACTACAAGATTAGAATCTGTCGAGCTAATTCCACCAATTGCCGACAACAAAGCCTGCTTTTGGGAGAG
Organism: Pinus albicaulis; assembly: GCA_034641835.2. NCBI lineage: Eukaryota > Viridiplantae > Streptophyta > Pinopsida > Pinales > Pinaceae > Pinus > Pinus albicaulis. Next base: position 683,971,395 of record CM076584.1, on the reverse strand, counting down.
AAAATTTTGAAGTACCTCAGGCATTGACATAACTTAAGGTTACTGAGCCAGATCTTCAACTATATTATAATTTTGAGCTGTGCGAGCTTGGGGATTGAACGTCGATGGCTTTATTGTTAACTTTGGAATAACAGTTGGCAAAATTGATTCAATGGAAAAATTCGCGGTTGAGGTAGTAGGTTGATCAGTAGCCTGACTAACGTAATCTTTATTTCACGTAGACACCAAAACATCAGTTTTTGGCTTTGTGATAGATAGCATAAGCACTTGGGAACTAGAAGCATGATCCGTAGCAACCATGTTTGTGTCTGGATTCAGAAAAGGATATGTCAACACAACAGATGTAGTCGAGGTCTTAAGAAATTTTGAGACTTCAACGTGGTGAGGACAGTCTCGAACAAAGTGCTCCTCGTTACATATCAAGTAAGGTAATGAGGTTTATGAGAATGTCTAGATTGTTGATCAGATGATCATTCCTGTAGGGTTAAATTTTTTTTTTTTTTTGCTTTCCCCTTTTTCTTGCTTCCGGGTTGCTTGTCACTTTTGCCTTTTTCATATGACACAACATGTATTTCGGAAGAAGGTGCAAGATCAGATGCAGTAGAGGTGTGAGTGTTTGCAGAACCGATCATGCCATCGTCGGCATGAGAGTCCTTACCAAATGGAGGAGGAATAGTAAAATTTGATCGTGGTGCGTTTCGAGATTTCTCAAAGAGCATGCCAGACTGAGTATAAATCAAATCTAAGTACTAGGCATGAGCAATGACTTGATATTCAATGATGACGCTGCCTTTAGCTACATCCTTGGTGATAGATGACAACAAGTAATTAATAAACCACTTAGCCAAAAACTGATCAGGAACAACTGTTTTGACCATACGATGATGATGACGCCACTCATGAATATGATCAGAAATGTGAGTAGTAGTTGTCTGTATAAAGTTAGTCAGTAGTTCCATTCCAATTTCATATCGTATGGGTAAATGGAAGTGGGTTAAAAATGTAGTGGCTAAGAAAATGAAGTTATCAAATGAAGCTTGTGGTAATTCAATATACCACTTCACAGTCAAACTAGTAAGCATATGCTGGAAAAGACATAGTATAATGAAGTCATCATTTAAGGAGTTTGATGAGCACCATAACTGATAAGTCATAACATGCGTTGACAGGTCTTCTCCAAGGTTTTCATTGAATTTAGGAATGTCAGAGGGTAATTTTTGTGGAATCATTGGCCACTAAGGATAATAACTGATGGGATCATTGGTAAGTCGGTTTAAATCAGGTAATTCTAATGTTGCTACAAAAGGAAACCGTCGATTCAAGTCAGGTTGAGCATAACCAGGATAGGATGGAATTGCTTGGGCAATAGGCCTTTGTGCACCAACATAAGGAATTTGTTGTGGGTAACCCAGATAGGGGTTATTTTAATGACCAAATGCTTGACGGATTTGTTGACCAAGTCCTGGATAAGCTGTTTTTTGTTGGAATTTTTGTTGTGGCATTTGAGGTTCTGACTGCCAAGGTGATTACCCACCAAGATTATAGCCCAAAAAAAATATCTTGGACCCGGTTGTGAATAGGTAAGACCGGTAGGAGCCTATGACATCCCATAAAAGGGTAATCTAGCCCGTGGTTGAAAAATTCCAGATACATGTGGTTGTTGTAAACCAGCCGAAGGAGGTGGAGTTTAGAGGCCTAAGAATTGAGGGTAATGGGTTGAAGGACCTGCATGAGATGGTTGAGGTACGACTAACTGAGCCTGTAAAAGGGGAAATGAAGTATCAATAGGTGGAGTAGATTTAGGCACAACAGGTTGAACCGGTTGATATGAATGCACAATCGTTTGTGGTTGAACCAGCATGATAGGTTGCCACTGAAAAACCGTCATTCCAACATTTGGGTGACCATAAAACGACAGAGTACTATAAAAAATGGGTGACCATAGGTTTCCCCCCAATATGAGGAGTATAATAAGATGGAATATCTTGATCTCCAAATGGTGGGAGTCCAGTTGAGATTGAAATGGATGGAATGTACCGAGGTGGACCAGCTTGATGTTGCACTGAAGATGAGTATAAAGAATCAAGCCATTCAGTACTCATTAGAGATGTACCATATAAGATACTAGAAGATGACATGGGTGAAGTCCATGGATTTGAGGAGGCACCATAGTAGGTTCGAGATAATGATTGGTAACTCGGTGGGATAGACATACCACCATAGAGATGTGACTCGAGTGATGTGGTAAACATCGATGGAGTAGCAACAATAGATGTTGTCGCAACTGTAACAGGTGGTACAATCGGAGATGTTGACTAAACCGTGGTCAAATTACCCAGTGTATACCCTATAGGATCTATGAGAACTTGGACTGAAACATGATCAACAATAGCACTGTAAGTTAATCGAGGATTAGACTCATAAAGATAAAGCCCCAACCCAAAATGAGTTGGAGTTGAAGTGCGTGTTTATTGTTGAGGTTCTTACTCAATCGAAATAAAACCAGGTGGAAGAATTTCACCATCAGGCTCGAGATATATTTCAGATGGTTGATTGCACGATAAAATGGAAGACTCAATGGGTACGATCAACTGAGGAGCGACCGATTCAGGAAAAACTTCCAATTTTTCAACTTCAGGATCTAGATGTTTTGGTAAAAGAACGATGGGATCTGGATCAACTTTCAGTTGAAAAAATTCGGGTTCTGGATGTATGGTCTCACTGATTGGATGTACAATGTCCAGAGGTAGTTGTGAGGACTCTGTTTCAATGACAACAGATAAACCAAAATGTGTAGAAACAACTCGAGACAACTATGGTAGATGTGATGAAGATGATGCACCAAAGGTACTGATGGTAATAGTTTCGGTAGAACGGGGTCGCCTTCACCGACCAAAAATGGCTTCCAGTGGTAAAGGTGGTTTAAGCGCTATTCCATGTGAATGACGGGGAAAGGGATGTTCTTGTTCCATGATGACTGATTGATTTTATTACAAAAAAAAAATAAAAAAATAAAAGGGTGATAATAGGAAAAATGGTTATCAACTAATTGTGAACTGTAGAATACCTCCTGGTGAACCAAGAATTACAGGCAATAAATCTCCCCGAATGTTGTGTTTGGTGTATCACAAGTTACAAGGTGGCTGACTCGGTTACCTATGGATGGTAAGCAACCTAAAGTTTTCCTCCCAAATATACCCGAAGGTACGTGGAGGCCCAAGTCCGTAATAGCGTTGTCTAATGCGAAACTGCACAATGAGAGCACCCCCTTATACTTTTCGTACTAGAAAACGGACCTATATACCCGAAGGTACATGGGCGAGCTCCGATATACTTACGTACGTGGAGTGGGATTTCACACTCGGAATGTATCACAGACAAGTTAGCGACAACTGCTATGCTTAACGACACCAGAACACGTCTCTAGCCTAGACCTTCTAAGTGTTATCATTAATGTTACAATGCTTTCTTAGGTTGATTGAGGTGAATTTTAAGTTGATCTTGTTTAACAATTTATCTTTCAGGTTCACCGCATGATGTAATGGGAAATTCCTAAAATGCAAAATAAATGAGAAGAAAACTTTTAAATTTAGTTTTTCAATGAAAACCTTAGCTACTAAAGGGATGGAGCAATCTGATTTTTGGGCATAGGACAAAGAGCACAAACTAAATGCAGATTTCCCTAATTTGTTCCTATCTCTAAATTCACATGCATGTTTTTCGTTTCAGTTTCCTTTAATGTGAATGATCAAAAAGAAACTAAATGCACAAATCAATCAAACAAATGTTTTCTTTTGAGAAACGAGGAATGAAATAACAATTTCTCTTGGGAAAATGAAGAATAAAACGACAATTTTGCTTTAGGAAATGAAGAATGAAACAAAAATTTCCTTTTTGAAAAAATAGAATTGATCTAATGCAAAATTTACAATTTTGGATTTAACTTGGCAATGATAAAGAAAACAGCTAATGAAACATTGATCAAACAACTGTCCAAAGGAGGAAGAACAAGTGATGTTTACTAGTCTCTAAGAACAATCAGACATCTGAGAATACATAAGAAAATTGGCTGAAACTGAATGAAAATACAAATTTTGATGGAATTTGGTTGGTTGAGGGGGCAACGCACCCTATAAGGGCAAACAATGCATTGGAGAGCACCCCTGAATGAGAGACAGTGCTTTGTAGAGCACTGTACTCTGATCAACAGTACATTGGGCGCAGCTAAGTTTGGAAAACAAGCAGCTTAGACACACTTCTTTGGAAAATAGTACATTCAAATGACTGAAAATATGAAGTAAAGTCGACTGATGATGGTAAACAAAGACATAAACACCAGGAACAATAGATTTCTCCCTAGTGGAGTTGCCAATTTTTTATACATAATTCTAATCTATGGATAAACTAGAGCTCCCTGAGTGTGGTGTTCATTCACTCAGAACAACAAAAGAAAGACAAATATTCCTTTCTCTTAGACAAATAGATAAACATAAAGGAAAATGATCTACTTGTGATCCTTTGCTCTCATTCCCTTTCTTTCTTCGTTGTCATTTCTCTCAATCCAACTAAATCGGCTAGATCGCTACATGCAATCAAAGACAAAAGACAACAAACAACATGAAAATATACAATATCTATCTATCTTAACCAAATCGATCTGATTAGATTTGAGAATACATACATATGAGAATACATTTACAAGATATAAGCGTATATATGAGAGAAAGAACGTATATATTTATTAAGAAAGTAGGAGGAGAAGATTACAACCAATAGATCAATTCATCGTCAAACTGCTCCAACTTCATTTTGTCCTCATCACACCAAGCATCATCCCAACAACATAGCAATACTCCAGTTCTCAAGAACTGAGAATCCAACAACATAACACTAGACAAATTTATCCCCCCTAGCACTTAGATGAGTGCTCAATTTATAGGGAAATTGTAGGTTGTTTCTCAATAAATGGAATTGAATGGATTTCTAATAATAGGTGAGACATGTTTCCAGGTTCAATGGTGATGGATGAACACTTGTATTCGAAGTATGACACCTATGAGCTCTTCTAGAAGGCACTGGACATGTGGAGATTCCTGGAACAATGATGATTTCACTCCCAGGAGACCAACGCACCTTTAAGTGTCGGGAAGTGCTGTGTAGAGCACCCTTGCATGGGGGTAAGTGCTTTGCAAAGTAGTTAGGCCCATGTAGGGGTGCATTGATGAGTCGATGGGTCATATAATATATAATTCAAACATTGTAAATCTCATGAATTAAAGCCATCAATGGAATGGATTCTCTTAAGGCATGTAGCAACTGAATTAGGGGATGATAGACCTTGTTCATATTGGTCTTCGGGGATGATGCCCAAATTGACCCGTAATACTTAACCTAGGAAAATCTGCACAAAAGAGGTTTTTCAGGGCCACATTTGTGTTTCCTTTATATGATTCAAGAAGAACCAGTTGATCATCTATTTGTATGTTGTAATATTGCCAAGGAAACATGGAAATCGATTTTGATTTAGGCATAAAAGAGAGGATTGATCAAACCTCCTTTGAGGATACCCTCCATTATTGGATCAAAAATTTTAAAAATATTTTCTTCCCTCCAATTTTTGTGGCTTAGGTAATCTAGTTACTAAGAAACAAGGTTACCCTAAAAAAAAAATTCGATAATATTCATTAGTCCTTGAAGATTGTGTCATATTTCAAGGAACATAATATGAAGCATAAAAAAAAAATATTAAAAGGATCAATCTCCCAAATTTATCTCAATTTCTTAAGGTTCATTTTTCAATGGCACTACTTAAGGGGACATATATGGAATGGGCGGTATGATTACAATTATAGGAAACAAGTCTTGACAGTTCAGAATTGGTATAGGGAGAGGAACAAACAAAAAATTAGAGTTGATTTCTTGCTGGGGTTTTATGTTTCTTGCATATTTGAAAGATATAAATTGCATACAAATTCGTGGATATTCCAAATTCCTAATAGATTGGTTGATAGGTAAATCACAACTAGAATTTCTAAAGTCAAAATTTCATAGATAAGGAATTGCTTCCAGGAAATCAATTTTCAACACATCCACAGGGTGATAAATACTACATCGGATCTTCTATCAAAAAGAGCTATTTTAATGGACATAGGAGTCATATACTATGAAGAATTTGCTGACAACGCTGTTCTAAGTGCACATTCTATGTGTTTATACTAGTATGGATGCTCAAGTTTTTTTCCCAACAAAATTTATGTATGTCTTTAGTTTTCTCTGTGTTGGGGACTCCCCTCTTCTTTCTTCTGAATCTCACATGATGTGGAATTATTCCTAGCATGTTTTTAGGATTCTTCTGCTCTCTTTTTTATCTCATTTTAGACAATATTTTGTTTATATATAGTCTATTTTTTGGGGATCTTTTCAACTTTTTGCTCTTTTCTAGAAAGTGCTAAATATTTTCACTCGCAACCTTTTGTGAATGAATTCTTCTAGAGAAAAACTTGTATATGTATGTTCTTTTTTCTATTCCTAGTGAATAACATAAAAGAAATTTTTTTCTCTTAAAAAACATAATAGGCATTGATGGGCAACAAAGAAAACATAGTAGTCCAAATATATGAATGTCATCCATGAATTAGTCATTCCAAAAATATTCACAAAGCATAAAAAATAGACATTTTTTCACTTATAATATTATGGATCTCAAGTTCATTTTTCATTTTATTTTATTAGTATATGTTATGTTACACATCTCATCGATATTGGGTTATAAAATGCACCTCTAATTTCCTGGTGTAAAAAGGGCAGAATTTCTCATAAATCTATGATGGAAAAAATGACAAAAGGAAGAGGTTGTTATAATAGCCTAATTGGTTACTAAGCACATATAATCATTGAAACCATTTTAAACCAATGCAATAACATAATTTTGATAGATGATATGAGTGGCATTTGTTCCACCCTTTAGGGCATAATATATAGCTTTTAAAACATAATATATAGATTTTGAGGCCAATAATTATTATCAATTTGTTTTTAGGTAAATGGTACCATCTTAGGCTAATCCCTACCATTTTATCATTGAATCCCAACAAAATTCAACTTAATTAGAAAATAAGATTTCATGGCCTTGTAAAGAGGAGAGGATTCTTCCCCTACCTTTATTCTCCTATCCTTTATAAGTCCTGTAACTATTCTAAAGGATTAAAGGAAAACGAAAAAAATACCTTACAACAAGGAAGACATAATTTTCCATCCAAAAAAGAGAAAAAGAAATAGCCATAAACCTTGAACCATTAACAGAGTATATTGGGATTGAATCGGATCACAGGCTGATTCACGAATTCACGGGAGTATAACTAATAATGGGATTAAGAAAGCATGTGTTGATATGTAGATTTATGGGAGCATGGATGTCCCAACAAACAATCTTTAGGTAATTTTCCTAACCCATGCTTATTTATAATTTTTTTTTTCTCTCCAACATGATAAAGATCTAGTTTCCAGAGGTGCTTGCTTCATAGAAAGATAATAATTTATCCTTTAAGTGAATTTCACTCGTCTTCCACAAAATCTTGATTGTAACATTTCTAAATCCAACTCCTTTTAAAAAACTTATGAAAGTGTATTTTTAATCATCTTACTATCGATTATCCATCATTGTGCAAGATGAAAAAGGGAAAAATAACTCTATATTTTGGATTGCCTTAAAAGTAGTTAAAAATAAGTACATGTAACCTAGTATCGATGCAATAAACATTATAATAAATTTCAAGAACCTTCACAGAATAAGATGAAAAATATATAAACGTGGGAAAAATCAATGGATGATGATGAGGTTCGTTACTCCATTTTTGCAACTTCATCTTAGCAGATGTAATGCTCAACCATATAGAGTCAAACTTTGAGGGATATTAAGAGTCACCAATGATTAAAACTTTATCATGTTACATTTGGTTCAAGACAACCATCACATTTGGGAGCATCTATTATATCTCCTTGACTATTGTAGTGAATATTATCCATGGGTTTCAACAACATTGTCCTTTTTATTGGATATTAACACATCAATTGGTCAAAATAATTTTGAGGGAATCAAAATTAGATTTTTTTTTTAAATAGTTATGTTCCAACCTTGCCAAATAGGAAAGGCACAAACATGGAGATTAAATGGAAAACAAAAGTGTGCTACTATTTTCATTATGTCTAGAAATCTAACTTGACTACTTTTTAGCTGAAACTATGTAAGCAATGTCATACGAAATTCAATAGCATTTACCCAAAATTCCATAGCATCCTCACTAACCAACAAGACACCTAGTACATCCATCTTAGATGTTTAATTTTGTAGTGTATGAAAAAATAACCTATGTTATTTGAATCATATGACAAAACCTAATGTATTTGGACTTTATGGCACAAAAGCACAAGTTCTCAAAATTTTACCATTTAAATCATAACATGTGTTCCACACCATAGAGGTGACAAATTGTCAGATTTGCTTAGATTTTTACTAAAAAACCCAACATTCTTGTCAAAATCCCTCTTGCACACCCTTATAATAACAAACCCAAATTTTCACATGCATTAACTATTTTGAATGGTTTGGTAGAATATAAAAAGGTTTTTACGAGGACAACATATGGGGAGTGGGGGAAGTGCGTGGGACTTTCCCAAGGACTTATTCGAAGGGAAAAAACAATATTGTAACTATTTTATTATATAGATTTTCACAGTTAAGAACATGATGATGTAAACTTTTGGAACACTGTGTGATATCATTGAAGTTTCCAACATTTTGGGTGAACACTTCACCCATCTTCAGGGACAAAAAGCTCAAATGTTGTATCAAAGAGTGTCATACTAAGTAAAAATGGAGATAAGAAATAAGAAAATGAAAATGACTGTAAGTGGGAATAAAAGGAAAGTGAACATTAATGAAATATTATTATTAATTAATAATAATAAGTTAAGTTTAGAAAGGAAAGGAACGTTGATGAATTATTATTATTAATTAATAATAATAGTATTAAGATTCAAAAGGGATTGCGAGAATCATTAGAGAAAGTCAAATTAAAATAGGATTGATATGTGAAGTAATAGAAAATATAGGTCCCCTAGCTCCGGGTGTTGAACGACATATCCAAGGTAATAGTTGCCCTCATGAATGACACCCATAGATCATCCCTCGCAGGAATTTGGTAGCGCCATTGGAACACTTTCCACAACACATCAAGTTTGAACCAAGGAGGTGGTGAAAATCCCACCATCTCACTACATTTATGGTGCAGGAAGAGTTGGTACACTCACCTTGCTGCACGACGAGAGGAACTCCATGGTATAAGGTTCAACTATAGGGGAATTTGTAGTTCATTACTGCGTTAGCTCAAATTTGGAGAAGCAATTCAGGTGATAAGAATTAAGACATAATCTAGTATAGTTATGGTACAAGAACAAGGTCACCCCCACATAAGAGGCTGGGGAAGGGGAAAGCCTCCCCTCCCACCATAGCATGGATAGGGTGACAAGAACTTCGATTATAGCATCCATCATTGCTACTGTAGAAAAGTTGCTGAAGTGAAATATCATGAGCTCATGGTCACTAGAGACCACCTCTTGGAATAGCGTAATCTCATCAACCACCATTTCCTAGATTAGGAAGACGTCAATGTGTTGTTGGAGGGAAACGTGCTCAACTTGGAATTTCATTCACCATGTAAAATATTCCTACCGCCAAATTTCTAACCTCTTGAGCATGCAACCCCAAGGCTCATTATCTCCTTCAATTGAAATGATGGATTACTCCCCTTTGCTCTCTCCATCTCAGGCCAATTCTTAATATGAAAAAAACCAGAACCCTTCTCACTGGCGTCATTAGTCTCATAGAAACTCGAAGACTGCTCCAGCTGGCTTGGGCCCCTATAGTAGAAAGAGTGGCCAAGTCACCAACCATAGTGTCTCACTTTTCCCAAAAAAATCAACAAAAAACAAGATTATCCTGTGAGCCAACTTCCACGGTGCACCTCCTTCTTGATGACCTAGAAGCCCTACCTAGTGGTCAAAGAATACCCTCTAGAGTACTAGCTACAAAAATCTGATCTTCAAAGGTAGCTCCTTTTACTACCACAATGTGTCTCTACACTTGGATCCCTAAATTTTTTTGTCCGTTTTGTCATTATGTACATGCCAAGAGGAATTCTGGTTTCCCCTTTATGGGAAGAGGTTTCCTCTTGCTTTTTTTAACTATTCTATCTCTCAGCCTCATGCCTCTGAACATGGCTGGTTTATGTTGAGCCTCAGTGCTCCAATGAATGAAATTTTTGTACCACAAGTGTAATACAAAGTAATTTTACTTAAAACAAACAAATAAATAAAACATACAAGTCAAATTAAATTGCGGTTAGAATTAAATATTTCTATTAAATATTAAAATAAAATAAAATTAAATTAAAAATTGTAATATTTAAATTAAAAATAAGATTATAGTAGAAGTAAATTGGAATTAAAAATTTTAGATTATAAAAAATGGAGTTAGAAAAATATGTTTATTAAATTAGTATTAAAATAAAATTAGCATTGTCCATTCCCACTAGCACAACCGATTGAGGATGGGCCTCATCAACAAGGCAACTCGGGATCAAACCTCACGGGGGGTGGTTGTGCCCTGTGCTAGGGGGAGGAGACATGTTAAAATGTCCAGTTAGCTTAGGGTTGGTGTGGCCCAGGCAAGGTGTGATCCCTGGGTGACTTTGACAGATTAGATACCCCTGGGTCATGGCTCCTCAAGCCACAGGTCAATCCTGGAGGATCACAAACAACTTGAAAACAAAAATAGAATTAGTATGAAAACATAATTACAATATTAGATTATTAAAATAGAGTTAAGATATGATTGAAATAGAATTTAATATTTATTAGAAATAGAATTGAAAATAATAATTAATAAGGAATAAGAAAGGGAAGGTGTTAAGGGGATCATAAAATATTAGGTAGGAAGGTGAAAATATAGGTCAAATTAAATTGGGGTTAGAATTGAATTAAAATATTAAAAATATTAAAAGAGAAAAATATTAGTTTAGTTTAAGAGAAGAAATTAGAAAATATGGATAAGACTAGAGGAGGAGGAGGGGAGGGGTACAATTAAGTGAGAGAGGGGGTAGCAAGGGGAAAGAACATATATGGTTAGGACTGACATCATTGTTGGGGAATAGGTTTAGAGGACAAAAAATGGATAGTGGGTTTCTGAGAATGGCTCAGTTTATACCCATCTTCCCGATTTAATTTGTTAGGGTGATTTTGGATTTCTAGAGCTTCCTTGTTGACACAGTTCAAGTGGAAGGGGGTAGAGGCCAATATTTTTATTTTATCAAAAAAAAAAAATGTTGGGTATTGTGGGAGTGTTCGATGATAGCGAATTTAGTGATTTGACTATAGTAGTTGTCAACAATGTGTTCTTTAAGGAGAGCTTTGAAGGATCTCCCAATTTTTCCTATGTAAGACATTCCATAGGAGCAAGGGATCTCATAGACTCTCAGGCAAAACATAGGTTCATTCTTATATTTTGCAGATCTAAAGAATTGTTTGAGAGTTTATGGGGTTTAAGCAAGGTTTTGATGTTATTTTTAGAAATGATTTTGGAAATATAATCAATAACCCTTTCAATGTATGGAAGGGAGACTTTAGCTAAGGGTGGATTTTTGGAAAGGTTTTTAGGATTTGGGTGGAGAGAAGAATGGAATGCCTTTTTAATCTCAGATGAGGAGTGACCATTAGATTTTAGGTCCATGGTAATATGGCCTTTTTCATTGGAAAAATGTTGAGAGGAATAAATTTGAATGGGTCGAGTAACAAGAGTTTTAAGCACGACATATGTTTGAGCATGATGATGGTGGGAGTTCGCATGGAAGTCCCTATCAATGTGAGTCTTCTTTTGATAGACTTGGTGGGTAAGAGAGTCACCAGGAAGGAAAGAGACAACGACGTGAAGGAAGGGAAGGGATTTGTTAGCTTCAAGTTCCATAGTGAAATAGATGTGAGGAGACATCTGATTAAGATGGGTAGGGAAGGATTAGAGTTCAAGCATACCATGTGACCAAACAACAAAGGTATCATCAACAAATCGCTTCCATAAATTGGGTTTAAATTGGAAGCTTTCAAGGGTTAATATTTCAAAGTGCATCATGAAAACGTTGGTAATAACAGGGGAAAGGGAGGAGCCCACGGTTGTGCATTGGTTTGCTAGCAGTAGACTCCATTACATGCGAAGAAAGTGGTGTTCAAGAAAATTTTGATTAGTTCAAGGGTTTCATACTCAATAAGTTTGGAAATGAGATCAATGGTTTTTGGGATAGGATTTTATTAAATAAGGAGATGACATCAAAGCTAACCATGGTGTCATTTTCATCATGCTTTAGGTATTTGGTTTTCTTAATGAAATCAACGAAGTATTTAATGAAGGATGAGGAGTTGTTGGATAAGGAATGAAGCTTCTTGGAAAGGAATCGAGCGGGTGGGGCCACTGATGATGATTACGATGGGTCTAAGGGGAATATCCTTCTTTCGGATTTTAATTTGACCATAGATCCTAGGGGTGATGGGGTTAAGGAGAATGAGAAACTTTTGGATAGAGGGGTTCATGGAGGAGGATTTAATGTCTTTAATGACCTTGTTGGTCACTGATTTGATGGGGTTCTTAGTTAAAGGGTTGTATGAGGAGTTTTTTCACTCTCAAGAGACATTTCCTGGCTATGGGGAACCCATGCCCGAGACATCTTGAGATCAATAAAACTTTTAGAAATGGTGGTCGTAGGGACAATCCATGAATCCTGTAATGAATTGACTAATTCAAGAAACCCAGTCTCTGAACCAAAATGGCCAGAAAATATGGGTGTTACAAAGCCTTAAATTAAATATGCATAGAAGAAAATGAAGGAGATAGAGCTTTGGCATAGGCATTTAAGAATCTGTGCTTCAACTCTGTAGAGAGAATGATGGATGGAGAAGGAAATTATGAATGGGTTTTTAGAACATGCAACGCTCATTAAGGAATCCAAACTTAAAACACATGAGTACAAAAGTAAATTCATCAGCTTAAATTGGAACATCCTTCAACATACATCATTCCAAAGAGGAAAAACAAACATGGAATCACAGAGATTAAAATTAAAAAAAAAGGCATGTAACATACTCGGTGCTAGAATAAAAATAAATTCAATTTCTGAGCTCATGAGAGACTTCTTCATTACAAAATAATCATGACTCCGATACTCTCCCCTTCTGAACCCCCTTCTAATCTCTTCTTTTCATTTTTATGACTAAAGCCTCCTAATAGTTTCAAACTGCTTTTTGAAACAATTATATAATAATTTTTTTTAAAATAATACAATTATAAGAATATAATGTTTCTTTACATGTATTTGATTCTATTGTATCTAGTAGAACCATAACCCATTTCCTTCTCTTCTTTCCTAGCAGCTTCAAACTCTTCAATTAATTCTCTTTCCACTTCATTGTTGTCATCAATCCAACCCATGCTAATTTTTTTTAAAATAATACAATTATAAGAATATAATGTTTCTTTACATGTATTTGATTCTATTGTATCTAGTAGAACCATAACCCATTTCCTTCTCTTCTTTCCTAGCAGCTTCAAACTCTTCAATTAATTCTCTTTCCACTTCATTGTTGTCATCAATCCAACACATGCTCCTCAATTGTGAGAGCATGAAAGGATTTTTCATATCTTGTTCTTCCACGAGTTTTAAATGCTGCAATATTTGTAAGACAACGCACAAACAACAACTCCTATCCCCACATTCCAGGAGACATGTTGGAGATGTGAATGAGGGTGATTTAACCAGTTTGTTACACATTAGTCTGTGAAACTATAACCAAAACGCTTGTAATTTTTTTTCTATATTTTATGCACTCTAATGGCATTCATCTCCACAAATTTTAGCAAAGGGTCTCGTCCCAAAGCCTTGTATTCTTCTCGCAGTGCATGCACTTCAGCAACGTCATCCATCTGTGTCAGTGCTTCGAACTTTTCTCCAAAAGCTCTTAGTCTGCCAGCGAAATTCCCTTATTGTTCTAAGAAGAATAACACAGTTTTTCAACCTGGTGATCTAGCAGCTTTGAAAATTTTTTAAGCACATGAGGAAGGTCTCGTGTCTCATTTTCTTCTTCATTAATACCTTCAAAGAGTTAGTAGTCAAATCGTTGCACTGAGATGGATCCCTTATCTCAAAAACAAGAAAGTCTCATACATCAATTTGGTATTTGGCTTGGCAGTGACCTTAAAATTGAATAATAATAATAATAATAATTTATTTATAATTAATGTAAATATCATTTCCATTATACATATTGTCATTCCTTCAACTTCTTCATGGATTCAACCCTTTTATTATTTTAATCTACAATAAATTATGAATTGTGTGCGCTAAGAAACTTTGTACTTGCAGTTCATACTCCATTGTAATTTGGAAGTCATATTATTTGAGTCGTTGGTTCTTCGAGGAAATTATAGAAGGTATGGGCACAACACAACTTTGATGATGTGGCCTTCACAAATTGAACCTATCACAGATTTGAAACTATTTTCACGGTCGTCGGTGCTTCAAATGTTTAGAAAATTGTCACCATACAAATCGAATTCGAGTAGGGATGAGTCATCCCCAATTTGCAAGATGTTTTTCCAAAAACCGATGTTTGAAGGAATCCATGAAATCTTTGAAATTACTCTCAATTTTTGGAAAGCACTCGCAAAGAAGTCAATTCAGGTTCTTCTCCAAAAAAAACCCAGATCGCGAATTTTAAAATTCGCCTTCATTTGTTCAAAACGTACATTTAAAATTTGTTGTTTGAAGACCCTGCGTTTTTTTTTACCGGAGGTGCAATTTCTCCAACTCCAATAGTTATCCAAAGAGTATTATTTATTAAAGACGAGTATTGCAGTGAACATTGTAGTATTCAAAAAGTTCCGGAATTGAATTCTGGATAGTTTATATTTTTTGGAAAATACCACGATCTGGAATTTTTTTTGAGTTGCTGGCAATATTGAAGCAAAGGGATCTATAACCATAGTCACATATGCAATAATATAATAAATATAATAGCATTGAAGGATAGATAATATTCTCAGTGAAATGTGACATGGACAACATCCTCTTCTTGTGTAATTCTGATGTAGACGAAGGATATGCCCAAAATGGCAGGGTATCAATTCTCTTCCTTTCTAACAAAAATGCCTCCAAAGATTTTAGCATTGTAAACTAATATATTCATCCATAAATCTCTGAGAAGCTAAAATAATGGATGAACCCCTCGAAGCTGCAAAGTGGCACCAGGAACAACACCTCAACAAAGTTACTTTCTTGAAAACCATCTAATGATTGTCCATTAACTTCTTCCACAATGTTGGCATCAATGCAATTTTTTATGCTTGAAAAGTGTTGAGCTACAATCTAAACCATTGTTGATGTGTTCTTGGTAGCTAGATTCCTTCTTGATCTTCTCAGTATATACAGTTTTAATTTCAAAGTCACTAGATTCTTAAAAAAATATCTCCACCTTTTCCTTCAATCAACTTTGATATGAAATCTCTTCTAGTAGATGAGGATTTTCTTCTCTTATAAGTGTTTGTCCTCCTCCTCTATACAAAGGTTCACGTACATTGAATACCTTGAGTTGACCTTTTTAATCCCTACATGATTTGGACCCCACTGTGAGCTTTTCCTTTGGGTGGTTTGTGATTTTGATTTATGTCCATATTGTAGAAATTATATAACTTATGTGTTATATGTCCAAGATTCTCCTAATCTCACACTATTTTAACTTCATGCAAAATACAGAATCTATTCCACCATTGATCATTTGCGGAATTTAAATCAAAATTGCAATGCACACATGAAACAATAAAAATTCACACACATTAACACAGTGGTTTAACGGGAAAGCCTGAAGCTGAAAACCCCAACTATCTGTATATAATATATGTCATAGAGATCATGTAGCAATCCTCATACTAAGCTAATCATATCAAGCTCTTAGTACAATACAATCACTACACACTAATCAAGAACAATCAGCAAAAATCTGCACTGATTTTTGCCCTCCTGATAGCTTACCTCTACTGTGCAATCCTTGTTGAAGAATGGCTCTGGATGAGTTCGAATTGCTCCAGCTTTGCTCACGCAATCCTCATTGTCATCTCCAATGAATGTGTGGTGCATACAATGCAACACTATAGTCACAACTGATAGTCACACTTGCTCTTTCACCAATCTCTCCACTAAGTCCCCACTGATCTGTTATGCACTGTAGTTAACTGTTGTCTCTGTCCAGTTAAATAATGAGTTATTATTTAGTGAATTAATTTAACTAATCAATTCACTCAACTCCACTAAAAGTATCAATCCGTTAGAAACAGACACAATCAGTTCAACTGAGTTTAACTCCACAAGTGTAGTTAAACTAGAAACCAACTCCACCAACTACTTCTCCGACTCCACCAAACTCCGCCACTTGAGTTCTAACTGAAGTCCTCCATGCATGAACCACCAGTAGCTTTAGGAATTGCGTAATTCCTTCAGCTAGCTGATTTGAACAATCTGTTAAATGAATGTCAGTGCTCCAAGAGAATAAGATAATGTTTAGAGTCCAAATATTATTAAGAGCTAATAATATCTGATATGTCTATTTTTAGACTGGTAGTCTAAAAATAGACTTCGCCCAAAATGTCTAAAAATAGAAGTCCATCTATTTTTCCAACTTGACCAACCATCCACAAATAGCATCCTACAACTCATAGAATATGATCGACATGTCTAAAAATAGACATAGTCTAAAAATAGACTTTGCGCCAAAAATAGCCTGCGGGGCCCACTTAGTGAAGGTGACTCTTTTCACTAAGCTCATCATCTTGTTGAATCTCAACACTCCCTCTCAACAAGATAGGGATTATCTAACACCCCGATCCTGTCTCTATGGTATTCGAATTTGCTCCTGGTGAACGCCTTCGTCAGAATATCTGCATCCTGATCTTCCGTAGGAATGTAAGAAAGCAACATGATCCTCTGCTGCATACAATCTCTGATATGATGGTACCGGATGTCAATATGTTTAGATCTATCATGAAATACTGGATTAACCGAGAGTTTAATGCAACTCTGATTATCACAATATATCACAGTAGTATCTAAATGAGAACCGAACAAACCAACCAGGATCTTCCTCATCCATATAGCCTCGCATGCAGCCAAACTTGTTGCCATGTACTCGGCCTCCACTGAACTGAGTGCCACGGATCTTTGTTTCCTGCTGTACCAAGAAACTACTGTAGATCCGATACTGAAAATCCCTCAAGATGTGCTCTTTCTGTCCATTGGGCTTCCTGCCCAATCTGCATCTGTGAAGCCATGCAGCTTCACCTCATCCGACTGTCTGTGCCACAATCCATACTCAGATGTGCCCCTGAGATCCTCAGGACATGCTTGCCTGCCTTCCAAAAGAGCTTGGTAGGCTTCACCATCTCTTGTGAAAGCTAGTTCACAGCATAGCATATGTCCGGTCGTGTATTGACTAAATAAATGAGCAAACCAACCAACTGTCGATAAACAGTGGCATCCACTACCTCTGCTGATGTAGCATCCTCCTTCCTCCAACCACCAGGAAAAGGAGTTTTGATAGGCTTGCAGCGTTGCATGTGAAACTTCTCCAGTATCTCCCGGGCGTACTTGCCTTGAGACACAAATAGTTCACCTTTCCGCTGCCAAATTTCCAATCCCAAGAAATAATGAAGGAGGCCCAAGTCCTTCATCTCGAACTCCTTTGCAAGATCTGCCTTGCATGAGTGTATCAACAGTTCATCACCCGTTAGTATTAAATCATCTACATAAAGCACAATGATCAAAAGCTTACCCTCCACCACAATCTGGTATAGGTTTGGATCTGCCTCACTCTTGGCGAAACCAAGTCCGGTGAAATAACTGTCTATCTGTGTGTACCAAGCACGAAGTGCTTGTTTCAGCCCATACAACGCTCTTTTGAGCCTGCACACATGCGAATCGCTGCTGAAGATTTCAAATCCTTCAGGCTACTCAATGTACACCTCCTCCTCAATGGTTCCGTTGAGGAATGCAGTCTTCACATCCATCTGATGAATGTGCCAACTCATCTGCGCTAAGAGAGCAAGGATGGTCCGTATGGAAGAATACCTTGTGACAGGTCCAAAGGTTTCTTCATAGTCGATCCCCTCAATCTGTGAGAAGCCCCGAGCAACACATCTTTCCTTATACTTCTCAACACTCCCATCAGCAGCTTGCTTCACTTTGTAGATCCATCTCTAACCTACCACTGATTTCCCTTCCGGCCTTGGGACAATCTCCCATGTACTGTTTCTGACAATCGAATCATACTCTTCCACCATGGCATCTACCCATGCGGGATCCTCCACAGCTTCCTTGAAAGAGGATGGCTTCGTCACGATACACTTTCTCATAAGAGCCATGTATCCAAGAATCGGTCGTGATCGCCTCTGGTTCTGGCGCCCGTGATGTAGGAACTCCTACATGATCGCATCGCATCAAGATTCATGGGCTCCCGATTATAAGGCGTCGCCTCTGATGTTTGGCGCTGCATGAGTGGTTTCTTCCACTCCATGAACCTCCTCTTGTGGCTGATCCACATCTTGAGGCTCATCTTTAGGAACAAGTAGCTCCTCCTCTGCATGCAAGTGTAGCTCCCTTTCAAGTGACAACTTCATGGATTCCTCCTCATGAAATTTGATATCCCATCGCATGACAGTCATCTGACTGTCTGGAAAATACACATGATAATTGTGGGGTGTTTCTGTGTACCCCACAAATATCCCAAACTCTGCGGTCCGCTCCAGCTTCTTCCTGGCATCATTCGTCACATGAATGTAAACAGGTGAGCCAAAAATCTTCAAATGAGAAATATCAGGCTTCTTACCAGAAAACGCCTCTTCGGGTGTACTCATGCCAAGTACTCTACGAGGACAACGATTTTGCACATAAACCGTAGTGTTGCATGCCTCAGCCCATGAGTGTATGGGAAGGCCCTGATCATGCAAAATCGCCCGTGCAGCACCCACGATCATTCTGTTCTTCCTCTCAGTGACCCCATTTTTCTGTGGGTTATGAGATGCTATGATTTCTCTTCGAAGTCCTTCTTTGCTACAGAAGTCTTTGAATTCGCCAGAGATGTATTCACCACCATTATCTCTCCAGAGAGCTTTCACTTGCTTCCCCGACTCTTTCTTAACCAGCACCTTGAACTCACAGAACTTTGAGTAAGTCTCGCTCTTCTTTTGCATGAAGAAGATCCAACACTTACGAGAAAAGTCATCAACAAATATCACACAATACCTGTGCTTTGTTGTTGAAGTAACCGGGAAAGGTCCACACACGTCTGTGTGAATTATCTCAAGGATCGTCGAAGCACGACTATCCTTCTCATGAAAAGTGGTATTCACAAATTTTCCCAAAGTACATCCCTTGCACTAATCTAACTGCGCAAGTGTACCTTTGGGAAGTCTGGTAGAAATATGCTGCAAAATTTTCAAAGCGCCATGGTGAAGATGGTCCAATCTCCTGTGCCACAATTCACCCTCATCTCGGCTCACCACTCCTTCTGCTTTTCTTGCCATTGCAGCGCAACCATCTACCTGCAATTGATAAATATTCTTAAATCGAATCCCTATCCTCTTGGTTTGACCAGTTGTTTTATGGCGCAGGAAAGCTTTTGCCTTGCTAAAAACAACATCATAACCCTTGTCTTCCAGCATCGCCATAGAGATCAGATTCTTCTTCAATCCTGGAACATGCATGACATCCTTCAAGATGAAAGGTTTACCAGACTCCCTCTCAAAGGAAATGGTCCTGATACCAGTCGCACTATATCTGCCATCATCGCCCATCTCGATGTGCACTCCAAGATCCTTTTCCTCCAGATCACTAAACAAATCTTTGTCTCCGATCATATGGGAAGATGCATCACTGTCAAGAAACCACACCGATCCCATCACACTTGAAACCAAGCATGCGATCAAAGAAAAGTCGAGCTCAAACTATGAGGCTAAGGCCTCTCCTGCTACAGAACCAACAACGCTCTTATTTTTCTTCTTCTGTGGGAAATTAGTGGCAAAATGTCCATGCTCGTGACAGTGAAAACACTTCACTTTGGACAAGTCCTGTTTCTTGCCTTTCACACCGGATTTAGAAGGATTTTTCTTCCCCTTCCCTTTCCTTGCTTTGGTAGACAAAGCATAATTCTCTTCATATTCATTCTTCGATGAAGATCCATCCCTGGTACCCCGCCTTATCTCCTCCTGCACAAGATCTGACCAAAGTCGCTCCCATCCTGGCAGTTTCTCCCGTCCATTGACAGAGTCTTCGTAGCTATGCAAACTCTTTGGAAGCCCAAGGAGAGCCAAGCTCACCAAGTATTCTTCATCAACAGTAACCCCCACACTTCCCAGCTCATCCTTGCATTGGGCAAACTTCGTGAGGTATTTTGGAATACTGTCGCCTTTCTCCATTTTTATTTTTCTGAGCTTGTCTTTAAGTGCCAACTTCCTCTGGTCACTTTTGCTTTGGAAAAAGTCTGTCAAAGCCTTCCACATTAAGAATGGAGTGGATTTCCCGTGAAGGCTGGACACAATGTGGTCCTTCACACCTTCCAACAAAATCCTTTGACACTTTTCTACCTTCTTTTGCCATGCGTCAAGTGCGGCTGCATCGCTAGAAGCAGGCTTCGGAATATCAACATCTATGAACTCCTTCAACCCATTATCATCTAGCACTGCCTCCATCCCGTCCTTCCATGCTATGTAATTCGAGCTGCCCTCAAGGGCATACTCCAATCGCAATCCGTTGAAAGATATTTCAATGAATGCTCAACTTCGACACTAAGAAAACAATGCAGCAAATTCGAATTCCACCAACACAAAACTCAACCGCTTCAATAATTGCAATCTCCTCCAATGATCAACACTGCTCTGATACCATGTAGAAATTATATAACTTATGTGTTATATGTCCAAGATTCTCCTAATATCACACTATTTTAACTTAATGCAAAATACAAAATCTATTCCACCATTGATCATTTGCGGAAATTAAATCAAGATTGCAATGCACACATGAAACAATAAAAATTCACACACATTAACACAATTGTTTAACGGGAAAGCCTGAAGCTGAAAACCCCAACTATCTGTATATAATATATGTCATAGAGATCATGTAACAATCCTCATACAAAGCTGATCATATCAAGCTCTCATTACAATACAATCGCTACACACTAATCAAGCCTGATCTTGCAAATCCATGCACCGATATTTGCCACCTGCTAGCCTGCCTCTACTGCGCAATCCCTGCTGAAGAATGGCTCTGAATGAGTTCAAATTGCTCCAGCCTTGCTCACGCAATCCTCATTGGCATCTCCACTGAGTGTTGGATGCAATCAATGCATCACTATAGTCACAACTGATAGTCACACTTGCTCTTTCACCTATCTCTCCACTGGTCTCCACTGAAACTGCCATGCACTGTAGTTAACTGATGTATTCTTCAGTTGATTAATGAGTTATTATTTAGTGAATTAATTTAATAATTAATTCACACCACTCTCACTAGTGTATCAATCAGTTAGACTAGATACAACTAGCTCAACTGAGTCTAACTGAGTTAAACTAAATACAACTCCACCAACTACTTCTCCAACTCCATCAAACTCTGTCACATGAGTTCTAACTGAAGTCCTCCATGCAATAGCTCCAGTAAACCCTTAGGAATAGTGTAATTCCTTCTATCAGCTCCTGTGCCACATCTGTGCACTTAACTGAAGTGCTCCAAGAGAATAAGATAATGTTTAGAGTCCAAATATTATTAAGAGCTAATAATATTTGACATATCTATTTTTAGACTGGAAATCTAAAAATAGATTCTTCCCAATATGTCTAAAAATAGAAGTCCATCTATTTTTCCAACTTGACCAACCATCCACAAATAGCATCCTGCAACTCATAGAATATGATCGACATGTCTAAAAACAGACATAGTCTAAAAATAGACTTTGCGCCAAAAATAGCCTGCGAGGCCCACTTAGTGAAGGCGACTCTTTTCACTAAGCTCATCATGTTGTTGAATCTCAACACATATATATGACATCGACTATGCCCTAAGCCCCCTTTTTTTTAATTAAAAAAAAAGAACTTTTGTGTATTGGAAACGAGAGCGCCAAAATGGCTCATAAAGAAAAAAAATTCTTTAAATTTCAAAAAAAAATCATAAATTATGTTCATGAACCCCAATGAGAGTGTGGTCCTCGTTGGAAATATTTAGCTACAAGAAGGAGGAAAGCAACTCAAACATTTTACAATGACAAACTAAGGAATTCATAATGATAGATACATTTCCTTTATCAAAATTTAGAATGATAATGTTAGGGTTGGAATTAAACTAATCCACAGCCATAAATTTCTCTTTTGAAAGGTCAGGTTTGAGAGCTTAGAGCCTTGAAGAATGGGTCCACATTTATGCCAAAGATCTTCTGCCACATGGGAGGGGAGGAGGTGGAAAATGGATTCAATAGATCATATAATATCCTCAAATGGAATGTTACGAGGAACAAGAGGATAATTAAATCCTTTTTCTAAAAGGCTCAAGGTGGGACCATCGAGTTCTTCAAAGGATAGGTTTACCACCTTGGAATTAAGAGTGGGAGGAAGAGTAAGAGGAATGGATGTTAGAGGGGTAGGAGAGGAAAAATAATTATTAATAGAATTAGAGTTAAAGGTAGAAATAGGATTAAGTGGACTAGAAAAAAGGATGCCCGAATAGGTAATAGGACCATAAGGAGAATGGAGTTAGAATTAGTATTAGAATGAGGGTTAGAATTAAAATAAAGGAAGTTAAAAGGGGGCAGGGAATCATAAGATAATTAGAATGGTGGAATTGGGGATTATGTGGGAATAAGATAAATGTAAATATGAGGGGAAAGGGTTAAGGGGGAAGGTTGAATTATCTTTGGGGGGAGTGGGATTACTGGACAAAAGACATGGGAAATTTCTAGCCCGAGATTTACATAAAGAAACCTCGGTGCCAAATTCGTCAATGGAGAGGGAGGTGGTAGGAGAGCTCGATCTAAGGGGATGAGACCCATCATTAAGTGGATGGGTATCAACACACCATACAGGAGAAACCACATTGCAAGTGATAAAATATTTATGCAAATCATTGGTCAAGGGATAGGAGATGGTCAACAGATATAAGAAGGACGTAGAGCTAGAGTCGATGTAATATTTTTTATATAAGTTGCACAAATCAAGAGAATGGAAGGTAGGAGATCTAGGGTTACTAGATTGGTGAGGGAAAAATTTCAAGGAGGGACACACAGATTTGATAAACCAATGTTCTATGGGAGAAAGAGTGAAGGGTCGCAGGTGAAGACAACTAATGGAGGATAAGGGAAGAGTGCAATGAGGGACTAGGAAGAGATATGAGGGAGGGAGTGTTGGCCCTCAATTTTGACCCTTTTTCACCATGCATAATCCACCTATCTATCATCCCTTACCATCATACCATGATCGTATTTGCCATATTTTTATCTCTTTTTTCACATTAAGGTAAACTAATTATGTCTTTTAATTTTTAAATTTTTTAGTAACAATTTGGTATTCAATTTTTTTTTTATTATTGATTCAATGGAAATTCCCAGAATGACTCCATTGAAGTTGTATGTGCAGGACACATGGACACAAACTGAAGATAGATTAGAGAAGTATGGGAACCAAGGATGGAAAAAATCATATTAACACAGTCCAAATGAGTCAGAATAGACCTGGTCAAAGCTGGTCAAACTTGACAAGTCACCCAAAAAATCCCTTGATTTAAGGGGCAGTGTTGTGATTTTGTGGAATCTTCCCATATATTATGCAAAAAAAGGGAGGAATTCGACCTATTAGGTGGATTAGGTCTCTTACTGGTTGTTACAACTATTTTAGTTGGTTTTTTTATATTTTTAACTTATTTAAGCACAACTATTCAACAACTATGAACATGTATTATGATTATTGAGAATTCTCTATTTCTGAATATAATTTGAAGAATGTTCCTGCTACTTATTGTTGTGGGATGTGATTGCTGATATAATATAGCTGATAGTCTTCAAGTGTACAAATCCGTTACACTACTTCAATCGCCAAATCTTCAACAATATTGTAGTTCTGAGCAGCTCTCACATGTGGATTGAAAGTTGATTTCCGAAGTACACCTTTAGCAAGCGGTTTGATTACTAAGTCAGGATTCGGTTTCTCGATCTGCAGTGGATCAGAAACTGAGGGAGATGTAGTTGATGTTGAATTAGAACTTTCTGCTTCTTTACCACTAACAGGATTTTTACTACCATAATCTTGTGATCGTGTCGCAACCATCAAGATATCCTCTAGTGTATTTGAGGAAGATCCAATCATGTTACTATTTTGAGCAGGAAAGGGATCCTTCAAGACAACAGGTGTGGACGAACCCTTAACGAATTTTGATACCTCGGCTCTATGCGGGCACTCTTTAGTAAAATGATCCTCATAAGAGATGAGACAAGGATAATGAGGTTTTCGTTTTTCATCAGTTGGTTCAGTTTTATCGTTTTTATCTTTTGAAGATGATTTTTTGTTTTTATTCTTACCCTTCTTCTTACCACCAGTTTTAGGTTTGGCTATAGATGATTCTACAACATGAATATCGGCGGAAGTTTCAGTGGAAGAATCTCCTTTAGGTGAATCGGGTAAAGTTATAATAGGAGAAGTCGTCTTGGAAGATTTCTTCTTACTCTTGCTAGTGCTAACAGACCAATTACACCATCAGCGGCATGAGAGCTTGAAGGAGTTGTATTTAACTGACCAGGTCTTGGTAAATCAGGGATTTTGTCATACAGAGTACCTGACTGTGTATATACAAGGTCAAGGTACTGAGCTTGAGCAATGACTATCTCTTCTGTAAAAATGCCTCCTTTGGCCACATCTTTAGTGATTTTGGGCAATAATGATTTGATAAACCATTCAGCCAAAATTTGATCCAGAATAAAGACTTTCACTAAACATCTCCTATGTCGCCATTCATGAATGTGATCAGATATGTACATAGACGTAGATTGTTTTAATGAGGACAACAATTCCGTACCATTGTCGTATCTGACAGGTAACTGAAAATGGGTTAAGAAAGCAGTAGCTAGCGCATTAAAATTATTAAATGAGCCTCGTGGTAACTCAATGTACCATTTGGAAGCTAGACCAGTGAGAGTTCTCTGAAAAAGATGCAATCGAATCGAATCATCTATTAGTGAATTGGATGCACACTAGAGGTGATAAGTCATAACATGATTAGATGGATCTTCTCTTGACTTACCTTCAAACTTTGGAATATCATTGGGAAACTTATTAGGCATCGACGACCAATACGGAAGATAAAAGATCAGATCATTTGTAAGGCACGATAAATCAGGTAAATCTAAAGTTGCTATGAACGGTAACCGACGGCTAGGGTCTTAATAACCTTGTGTGATCAAACCAGTTCCAGGAGGAGGATATCCAGGATATCCTAGAATTGGATGCGCATTGGGAATTGTGAAACCAATATTAACCGGACCAAACTTGGGTTGTTGAGGTACTTGATAAATATACCTAGGATATGGCTGATACTGATATGTTGGATTATGTGTAGTATGTCCAAATTGATACTGCCCCTGGTACGGTTGATAATTAAATTATGGTTGACTAGTGAGAATCGTACTTGTACCAAATTGTCTCGTAGGCATCTAGACCATAGTCTGAATTGTAGGTCCTGACTGTGGCACAGATACTTGAGGAATTTGCACAGATACAGGGGTAGTAGAAATAGGAGCTACAGAGACTCCAGAAATAGGTGTGGTAGGTTGAGCAGAAGTTGCAGCAGCAGCAGAAGTTTGAGGCAGAGTTCTAGGTGTACTAGGCCTAGGCTACTGAATAGAAATAGGTGCAGAGACTTGAATGGTAGGCTGGACAGGTTGCTGGGTTGGACCAGAACCTATGGACTGTCCAGTTTGATTAGGTAACTGCACATTGGGTTGAAAATTCTATTGAACTTGAGATGGATCCCATACCATATTAATTCCAGGATATTGACCCATAGAAGGTTGTGCATATGAAGGACCATAACCAGGTTGAACGTAAGTTTGATAATTAACTGGAAAATTTCTAGCTCCTTGTAATAATAGTTGACCTGAAGGAGGTTGAAAGCCTTGAGCTGGGTACTGACCCTGAGGTTGATATTGACTCTGAGGCATGTACGGAATCTGGGGTTGATATGGACCCTGAGGTATGTACTGTCCTTGGGGTTGACCTTGAGGTATGTACTATCCTTGAGGTTGATATTGACCCTGAGGTATGTACTATCCTTGAGGTTGCTCCCTTGGTAGGAAATATTGTCCCACAGTTTGACCTCCAGGTGGTAAAAAAATTACCCTAAGGTTGCCCCCCCGGGCGGTAATTGACTACCTTGAGGTTGCCCCCCAGGGGGTAACTACCTTCCTTGAGGTTGAGGATTTGGAATATTGCCAGACATCATAAAAAGTTATTCTGTGTTCAACGTGCCAGTGTTTGTTCCATTCGTACTAGACGATAACACTTGTTCAATTGGTTGAGGCGCTGCTCCTGAGAAGGTACCAGAGAGCGACTGGTATCTAGGAGGAATAGACGAACCACTGTATAAAAATGTTTCTGGAGATTTAGAAAACATAGACGACTCACCTGACATAGCTAATGAAGGTTGATAACCTCTCAGCATAGGGTAAAAGGGAATTTGGGGTGGTGAATAAGTAAGACCTGCGTTTTGTAAAAAATCTGTCAATGATAAATACCAAGCGTCAGTTCTAAAAGGGCTGTAGAATATTGATTCACACTCTCTAAGATTTAAAGTTTCTTGGGTTTCGGGAAGAACTACGTCTTCGTCTGGACCAACAAGTTCTTCAATACATATGAGATCAGAAGGAAGATTTTCGGTAATGCAATGTCTTACTCTAGGTGAATCAGGATCACTAGAAGTTGGAGTAACAAATCCTGAAGATGATTCTAACATAGCAGGTTCAGTGTCTGGCTCAGAAATTTCAGGTTCTTCAGCTAATTCATTGGTTGGAGAAGCAATGTCAGTGATTTCGGAAATTGAAATTGGCTCTTGAATATATTATGTTGTTTGTGATTGATTTATTTCATGATAATCAGGATGAGTAATTATGGATGATTCTCCTGGTTCTGTTGATCTAATTCTGCTGATACTATGTGTTACCAGAACTTTCAGTCCTTCAAGTTGGCTTGGTGTATACTGAGGGGGTTTGCCCTGAAGTCTACACGATTGTCTTGGTAATTCAGCCACGATTAAAAATTATTAATCACACGCAATCAAAGAAAATTTCAATCAAAAACCCTAAAGTCATAAGGAGACAATCAAATGATCAAACACTTATAAAATCTAGGAGATTAAACCACACACAAACAATAAATTCCCACACTAAAAACACTAGTTGGTGATGAAATCCAACATCGTAGTATTTAATGTAGAAATGGCGATTGGAACAGTTACCCTGACAACCTGCTTAATGAAATAGACCAGTGCAAGCTTCTCCACTTAAACCATCTCGAGTGAAGATAACCCTCTTGAGAGTCCAAGTGAGTCTAGTCGACGTCTGCTCCAGGTACAGTGAGATCTTTCCTCCACCGTCACCTTAGGAAAAAATCTTAAAGTTAATGGCCACTAAGGTTACCAACAGGAACAAATATAAGTGGGGAAATAGTCTACGATCCGATATACGCGTAAGGGCAGAGTAACAAAGCTCAATCCCCTTGAAGGATCCTTGACATAATCCAAAGTATACCGACAAGTGGCCCCAGGCTCCTTGAAAATGGTCAATCTGAGGTTTACCGTTGTTAATACACGCATATCTTCTATCGTTCCCAATGAGATGGAATTGATCACCTCACTGGTTTAGATATGATCTCGTGATTGACTCCTTTAGGAGGAGCTTCCTAGAGCATACAAGATACTATTGGGTTTTTCCTACCACAAGATTGACTACTTGTTTGTTTTAACTGTCTTGGAGAGTTAATTACTCCCTACTCCAAGACACTAGCCTAAGCTATATTGGTGAAAAGAGTCCTAGAAATATAAAAATTACTAGATTGATTTTAATTTAAGCGTTGCTTTTAATAGGCTGTTTCTTAGGACAATAGGTGCGAAAGTGAAACTTTGATGATATGTAGTGACCCGACTCAAAACACACTAAAAATGCATCTATTATGAGAAATAATTCATTTCCTTTCGATGAATTCTATCTAAAAGAAAGAGTTGAGAAATGCAATCCTTTAAACCAATTCCTTCCTTCAAAACAAGAATCATACGAAAAGAGATATTATCTTATGAGAACTCAAAATGATCAATTGCTCAAAAAAAAAATACCTTTATTCTTCAAGATCGAATCTACAATCAAACATTCTCCAAAAGAAAACAACAATTTCTAGAAATAACACTCAAAACTAAAAACACTAATTTCGAGATCTAAAAATTCTAAGAATTAAATATGAAATCAAAAATTTAAATATTTTAAGGACGTTTTTCTTAGTTTGTAATCTAACTAAGAAATTCTTTGCTGAAATGAGCAAAAAATCAAAAACATCCAATTATTGTTTTTTACGTGAAATTCAAAACTTAATGAAAAAGTTTTAAAGATTTGCAAATGAGAAAATGGGATCTAATTCTCATAAAGTAATTTCTGCTATAAAGTCAAAGACTCAGCAAGAAAATAGTGAAATACCAGTGATCTAAGGTATACAGAGGTTTCTAATCATTGAGTGACACAAAGACAAAGTAAAAATCACTTATTGTTGAGATTCAACAAGATGATGAGCTTAGTGAAAAGAGTCACCTTCACCAAGTGGGCCCCGCAGGCTATTTTTGGCGCAAGTCTATTTTTAGACTATGTCTATTTTTAGACATGATGATCATATTTCAGAAGTTGCAAGATGCTATTTGTGGATGGTTGATCAAGTTGGAAAAATAGATGAAATTCTTTTTTTAGAATATTGGGCGAAGTCTATTTATAGATCGTTAATCTAAAAATAGATGCATGGCGATTATTATTAGCTCTTAATAATCATCTGACTCTAAACAACAACTTATTCTCTTGGAGCACTTCAGTTTAGTGCATAGATGTGGCACATCAGTGGACTAAGGGAATTACGCAATTCCCAAAGGTTTACTGGAGCTAATGCATGGAGGACTCAATTAGAACTCAAGTGGCAGAGTTATGACACAGTTGGAAGAAGTTGTTATGGAGTTGTATTTAGTTTAACTCAGTTAGACTCAATTGAGGTGGTTGTATCTAGTCTAATTGATTGACACACTAGTGAGAGTGGAGTTAATTAATTAGTTAATTAATTCACAAATAATAACTCAATAATCAACTGAACAATACATTAGTTAACTACAGTGCATGGTAGTTTCAATGGAGACGAGTGGAGAGATAGGTGAAAGGGCAAGATAGACTATCTGTTGTGACTATAGTGATGCTTTGATTTCATCACACACACATTGGAGTTGCCAATGAGGATTGCACAGTCAAGGATGGAGTAATTCGAATTCATTCAGAGCTATTCTTCAGCAGAGATTGTGCAGTGGAGGCAGGCTAGCAGGTGGCAAAGATCGGTGCATGGATTTGCAAGATTGGTCCTGATTAGTGTATGACGATTGTACTGTACTAAGGGCTTGTGTTAAGCTTTGTATGCTTGTATGAGATTTTCATATGATCTCCATGTTACGTAATATATAGTTGGGGTTTTCAGCTTCAGGCTCTCCCGGTTAAAATCTGTGTTATGTGCGATTGAATATTTTTGTTTTATGCTTCACATGTGTGTGCAATTAATTTTTCTGCAAAAGATTAACAAGTGGAATAGATTCAGTATCTTGCATAAAGTTAAATAGTGTGAGATCAGGTGGATCTTGGACATATGCATGCTTAGTGCATATAATTTCTACACTTATAACATGCAGATCTTGTAGAAATTCATTCAAAACTAAAAAAGCTGAAAGAAACTCTCACACAAAGCTTTCTGACAGAAAATACAAGTCTGGGTATACCCTGAGAATCTTACAAGCTAATCCTAGAAAAGAGAATTTTGAGTTTTTCAAAAATTTTCTCAGGGTCTGCAGGTTTTAGTGTAAACAGGTGCGGTGCCGGACTATGGATACAGAAAAATAGCGGAGTTGACCGCACTGTGCCTAAGGAAAAATTGTGGAGACCAGAAAACTTAAAGAAAAATAAAAAATTCTAAAGCACTTCTCAGGGATTCTACAAGAATAAATTACCCAAGCTAGTATCAATCAATCAAAATCAGAAAAATAATTGCACAAGTCAAAAAATAAAAGAACACAGAGTTCAAGATCCATTCCCCAGCGGAGTCGCCATTTTGTTGGATGGATAAATCGTTCTTGTGGACAAGACAGATCTCCCTAGTATCCTACGATAACTAACAACAAACAGACATATGTAAACTACTTTCTCTACATTATATTTGATCTAGAATTTTCTATAATGAAGGTTTTAGGACTTACCTGTAGTCCAGTGCTGATTGTAGTCTTCTTTCCTATTGCTTTGAATACGTTTCCTTTTGGGATCTGCAATAAAAAACATGAAAGAATCATAAGCACCTACATAATATAGACTAATTCATAAACCATAAATCTATCTTGATGATCAAGGAATTCAAGAAATAATCCATTTAAATAAACAACTCATTGAGAAAACATGATCCATTTGTATTATCTTTGATGAAAGAAGGAGCCTTACAACCATGTTCACCTTGATATCATACAGGTCCTTCTGGGGTCCAGAACAAGCGTTTCCTCTACTTTGACAAGCCTTTGCACTTTCTTGAATAACATACACATGAGTGTGTAATCATTCCCATATGGTAATTAGTTAAGAGAGTTTGAGTTTCACCAGCAATTCTCCTCAAAAAATCTCAAAGCCTAACTCTCCTTGAGGCTGAACTATGGCCTCAATTTATAGCAAAAGAGAAGAGGTTGTAGATCCAAATAAGAGGGGATAAAATCCTCTTTCAAGGGATTAATTTCCACATACCAAGGGGTAGGCTCCTTTAATGGAGGGATGAATGTACATGAAAGGAGAAAACTTTCCACCGAATAATTGCTTCCAGAAGCTTCCAGATTCAACCAGTTGGGCTTCCAAATTCTACTTCTGCCTTCACTTTACCTTTTACAGGGAACCACACCTTTAATGAAGAAAAAGTGCGACTGGTTCTGCATGTTCTAGAGCAAACAGATGCGGCACTGCAGGTAATACTAAGAGAAAGTGCGCTACAAGTATTTTAGTGACTTTTATAAGCTTTTATCTCAATTTCAAGGCTTGGTTTTAGGAACTTGATGTTTGTAGACTTCTAAGGGAGTATGGTATAAGTAATGATGACTTCTTAGGAACACACGTTGACCCATGCACTGTTATTGCATCCTCCCAATTACAACCAGGATTACTTTTTATACCTCGCCGCCTCCCATTCTACGATTGGCATGGTTTTAGTTCAGGAAGATGAATTCCACAAAAAAAATGTGATTTATTATCTTAGTCGAAATCTACATCTGACCGAAATCAAGTACTCACATGTGGAGAAATTGGCATTGGCAGCAGTTCAAGCTGTCCAACGATTTCGTCATTACATACTGTTACACAAAACAACAGTGATTTCTGATTGTAACCCTATGATGTATATTTTGACCAAACAACTGCTACGGGGAAAATACTCCAAATGGATTGTTATCCTACAGGATTTTGATTTGTTATTTGAAAAATCCAAGTCTAAGAAATCATTGGTCTTCGCTGAACTTATGTGTGACTTCCCAAGTACCGACACAAAAACTGTGGCAGAACATTCGATCGCAAATGAATCTTTGTTTCTTATCAGTACCATCGATCCTTGGTATGGAGATATCATCATTTATCTCCAAACCCGAACTTTTCGGCCCGAAATTTCATGGTCATAATGACAAAAAATCCATTTCCAGTCTCAACGATATCATATTGTTGGTGACACACTATATGTCGTGGTATGGACTCTATTTTTCGACGTTGTCTAACTCTTGACGAAGCTAAAAATGTTTTAAATGACTGTCACTCTGGAGGATGTGGTGGTCATATTTCTGGGTATGCCACAACCCAAAAGATATTGCGCGCTGGCTATTTTTGGCCGTCCTTATTCAAATATTGTATTTATGCTATCCGAAAATTCCACAACTGTCAAATCTTTGATCACAAGTCGCATGCACCACCCGCTCCTCTTCACCCTATAATTGCTGTCGGTCCTTTTGCAAAATGGGGCATTGAATTCATTACATGTAACCCTCACTCGGCTGGGGGGCATGGGTATATTATTCTCGTAGTATATTATTTTACCAAATGGGCCGAGGCGATGCCTACATTTGCGGCAGATGGCAAAAATACAGCTACTTTCGTGTTCAATCATGTGAATTATCATTTCGGTGTACCCTAAGCGATAATTACTGACCATGGGAGTCATTTTCGAAACATCATGATGACCGAACTGACTGACCAACTTGGCCTGCGCCATGACAGTTCTACACCATATTATCCGCAGACTAATGGTTTGGTTGAAGCTATCGATAAATTTTTAGTCACCATGATCAAACGAATCATCGACATTCATAAATCGAATTGGCATACCATGCTTTTTTCGACACCTTGGGCATATCGAACCTTAGTAGAAACATTGACAGGTTTTACCCCTTTTCAACTGGTTTACAGTTTAGAAGCTGTATTGTCAATTGAATGCAAGATACCATCACTCCAACTAGCCATAGAGTTACTACCAGCCACTTCTGAAGAGGAAAAAAACTTTTTGGACTTAGCTCAATTAGATGAGCATCGGCGCACCGCTGCATTAGCTACCAAAACTCATGCGAAATGAATGAAAGCTTAGTATGATAGAAGTGTTACACCTTGTATTTTTTCAGAAGGAGACCTAGTCTTGGTTTATGATCAAGCTAACGACAAGCTAGGGGCTGGGAAATTTGAACCCATGTGTCATGGTCCTTATATTGTTAAGCGATAGCTTGCAAAAGGGGCCTATGAACTAATTGATTTTGACGGGGTCTCTTTAGGCAAACCTAGAAATGGGCTTTATTTGAAGAGCTATTATGCTTGATTCTTGTGTGGAGATCTTCCCTATATATTAGTTATTTTCATTAAACTAGTGTGTTGTAGATTAGAGAGCGTGCCTAGTTTAAGTGTGCCTTTACTATTATCCCTGCTTATCTGGATCACTCTTGATTTTGCAGATGTCGATGTCCCTTCAAACATACATTGGTTTTGCTGATGGTGCTTGTCGTAGTACACGAAACATTTCTTCCGCAACTTGGGTTATTTATTCACCCACTGATGAGTTAGTATCTATGCATGGGGTAAGCCTCGGTCAAACGACGAACAATATTGTAGAGTATAACGGAGTTATTGAATTATTGTATGAATCCATTTCATTTGGAATTTGAAGTTTGATCGTTAGGTTAGATTTTGAACTCATTGTATTACATTTGAATAGAGTATATGCAATTAAAAACCCAGTGTTGTTAAGATTATTTTTGAAAGTTCGTCTCTTGGAACGAGAATTTGATTATATTTAGTATCAACATATTTCGAGAAATTTAAACACATTAGCTGATGCAGTAGATTCTAGTGTTATAAACAGACATTTGTGATAATTAAAACAATAGATCAAAATAACATTCGATAACATGTTAAGACAGATAACTGGAAATAGTAGTAATATCATAGCATAATAGTAGTGTTTTCAAAAAATATTACATCGTCCTCAATCATAGGTCTAAAACGCCTTATGATCGGAAAAAAAAGTGATACAAAAAATGATACAAGTCTACAATATCAATCATCCACTATCCGTGGTGATTATCATGATAAAACACTACAGCCTGTGCCACCTTTCTCAGAAATATCCTGAACGGTCCTGGAACCTCGATAATATATCTCTGTAAGCGGAGAAGAATGTCATCTATGGTAGTCTCTGGAATATCTAAGGTCAACTGCTCCAGATGGTTCTCCATATTGGTAAGGACCTCTACTGTCTGATCCTGTGGTGATGGTGGTGCTGCAGCTGGTTTCCTATCAAAAGGACGAAGAGTGGCTGGTCGATGTGGACCCACATCTACATTTGAAATTTTTGTCATCAATTTTGGACGATTCAAAAAACAAAATAAAAATTAGAATTTAGAACATGTCAAAATAATTTTTACCTAACTCATCCCACTGTGTCCCTGGAGGAAGAGACATCTCTTGGTCACCGTGGAAATCTATCCCAGCATAAGGAAAATATTCTATCACAAAGACTTGGTTATATAACCAATGAAAGTAAGCTGTGGTGAAATGAAAAACCTCACCGCCTTCACTATGACGGGCCATCAATGCAACCCATCGAATCATTCGAGGCTCTTTGACTCTACCATGATCAATAGCAATCAGTTGTGGGGCCAGTGAGGGAATCCTCTCTAGAGAAAATGTGACCATAATCGCTCCATATCCGAAGTTTTTCAACTTCGCATTTTTTTCTCTAGTCAGTTGGCCTTTGACATTGGCCAACACTGCCTCAAACCAGTTGAAAATGGTGCCTCTAAATCAGTCAATGACAGTCTGCATTTGGGATCTTGTAGCGACATGTGGAGCTGTGCTCCCACACAACCTAGTTATCGTAAACGCAACCACTTTTAGCTCAGGACAAATAATGGTTTTTATGTTATTGCGTTTATCCTTGGGGTCTGCTTCTTCATTGCAAAATTCTTCCTGAAGGCTAGTGACAGACTGGCCACCTGCCCTAGCCCCAAACAAAGAGAGTGGCTCCCTCTTTGATAAACCAGCGAGGAAGTATATATCTTCCAGCTCAATTTCGAGCCGGTGACCTCCAATGATAAAGCATTGTTCCTGTACATCCCATTTGTTGACTAGCCAGGTAAGCAAATCTACCTGAGCCCTCATACCTTGAATGGCCCAAAATTTGTACAAACCACATTCTCTTAAAACTCATAATGTGGGTGGATGTAACATGGCCGCATCATCAACTTCTTCATGCTCACGTTCTTGCCACTCAAGCATTGCAAATATCCTGCAATGGACAAACTGAAAGGTTAGAAACAACTTGAGTGAGAAAATTCGGTTTAATTTGGGAGATTTGTTCATTTTATTTTTCTTACGACGCCTCCTCACTTCATGCATAAAAACAGTGCGTGGATCCGCACGTATCTTATGCATAAGGTGTGGGACCATAACAATTTTTTCTTTGTAAAATTGTCCGGGTCCGCAGGTTCCATGTGTTTTACTTGCGGACCCCTATGAGCGATTTTTTGAACAAATTTTCCTCCCTAAAAATCAATTTAAACCCTAAAATGAGAAAGTAAATGGACAAAAATGAAGGTAAAGATGATGTGGATTACCTGGAACTGACGGTTTTCGATTCTGACGGGCGAATCTTCCTCAATCTTCTTCGGAATGTTTTCTACCAAAAGCTCTCAATTTTCACTCTGAAGTCAAATGGTAAAAATGATTTACAAAAACTCTTTTTTATAATTTTTTTTGAAGAAATAAAATATTATTTTGCTTATTTTTTACTTTTACAAGTGGTTTTCCAAATTATTTTTATTAATCATAAACAGGTATGTTTAATTTTTGAGTTTTTGTGTAGAATACAGGATTTTTGGGTGAAATGGTCATTTTGACGGAGGAGTATACTTTTTATCACTTTTTCGAACTCGGTAAAAATTATGAAAAAGTGAATGAGTACATTTTTATCACTTTTTCAAACTCGTTAAAACTTACAGAAAAAGTGAAACTACTGAGCACACTTTTATCACTTTTTCGGACTCTTAAAAAATTACGAAAAAGTGAAATCTTGGAGTTCTCTTTTAAGCCCTTTTCAGACTCTCTAAATATGAAAATATTTCCGAGTACTTGACTATTCGAACTCGTTAAAGGAAATGAACAATCATCCCTTCAGTATAATTTTACCCATTTTCCAGACTGAAATGGACTATTTACGAAAAAGGTATACGTTGACTAATCATGGTCAAAAGAGTTCTCTCTTGTATTATTTTATTCTTTTTCGGACTTGAGAGACTAAATTTACGAAAAAGTACACCCACGAAGTTTCCTTAAAGTTTTTCTTCTGACTCCCTAAAATTTAAAAATACCGAGTTTCTCCTATACTGGACTCGTTAAAATTTAACAGTAAAGGACCTGTCGATTACAAACAGGAACGAACCACACCTTCTTAAGGTTTGATTTTAAACTAAGTTGGACTCATCCGAAGGATGAGATTATATAACAAGCAAATGTTATCCTCCTCAGGATTGTCAAAAATAAAGAGGGACTTGCCAGAAATGGTGGGCGAAAAGAGAGAAAACGAATCCGTTTGTCACACTTTGTTTAAAAAGCAGTTTACCACTCTTGAACACGACACTTTTGTCACACTTCTACTTGGGTTGGGAAAATCCTTTTTCTATCAGTTAATCAAACCATATTGAAAGTCTTCAGCCGGTTTCTGGGTATTAGCTTAGGTCAATTGTCACAAAACCATATGTAGTGTTGTTATGTGTTCAGGAGGACAGTTCAAATAAACCATTCATTTGCAAACATTTGTCTCCATTTGACCATTCCTGAGTCAGTCCTTGCAAAATATTTCTACAAAACTGGATCTAATGGTTTCGTGTCGCGGGCTTTCCCACGACGGATCACTTTCTATCGACGACAGCTCATCATCTAGGAAGTTGATCTAGAATCCTTCAGTACCTTGGAATCTGCATGCCTTAATGGCAGGTTTCTCGCCTTCGAGGGCAGGTTGCATCATTGACATTCGATCGAACGATTCCGTGAAATGTTCGACTTCAGATCATTTATTCACATTTCATGGATTGTGCTGAGTAATTTGAGAGCCATTGTCATTATTGGTGGTTTCTCTCACACTTGTTAACAGTTCACATTATTGACTGGTAATCAAGTGGTTTCTACCATGTTCGACTTCGACACAATCAATCACATGGATAGAATCGTACTAGTTCGGGTAGCAGAGATCAAGACCTTGGATCTAGTTTCCACCATCCAGGCTACGAGGAGTTTTATTATTCATTGTGCAGTGGACTATTCATAAAACAGATGGCTGCATCCATACTGTGTCTACATTATTGACGTGATAGTTAAATCATTTCTATATCAGAACAAGTTTAGTTAGTGTTTGATCTGAGTATGGGAATGCCTACCTCAACGATGATATCAATATATATATGTTTTGCATTGAATTTTTTTACAGGATTCCAACTGGGGTGTCCACAAGCTAATCCTCGAAATGATAAAGCACATCACTCTTCGAATACTCTCAGACTTCGCACTTTAGGGGGCAATCTGTTACACTAAAAATGTCACCATGATGTTTTACTGTCAGTATGGGTTCATCATTACTTATACCATACTCCTTAGAAGTATACAAACATCAAGTTCCTAAAACCAAGCCTTGAAATTGAGAGAAAAGCTTATAAAAGTCATTAAAATACTTGTATCACACTTTCTCTTAGTATTACCTACGGTGCCGCATCTGTTTTCTCTAGAACATGCGGAACCGATCACACTTTTTCTTCATTAAAGGTGTGGTTTCTTGTAAAAGGTAAAGTGAAGGAAGAAGTATAATTTGGAAGCCCAACTGGTTGAATCTGGAAGCTTCTGGAAGCAATTATTCGGTGGCAAGTTCACTCCTTTCATGTACATTCATCCCTCCGTTAAAGGAGCCTACCCCTTGGTATGTGGAACTTAATCCCTTGAAAGAGGATTCTATCCCCTCTTATTTGGAGCTACAACCTCTTCTCTTTTGCTATAAATTGAGGCCATAGTTCAACCTCAAGGAGAGTTAGGCTTTGAGATTTTTTGAGGAGAATTGCTGGTGAAACTCAGACTCTCTTAACTAATTACCATATGGTAATGATTACACACTCATGTGTATGTTAGTTATGAGAGTGCAAAGGCTTGTCAAAGTAGAGGAAACACTTGTTCCGGACCCCGAAAGGACCTGTACGACATCAAGGCGAACACGGTTGTAAGGTTCCTTCTTTCATCAAAGATAATACAAATGGATCCTGTTTTCTCAATGAGTTGTTTATTTAAATGGCTTATTTCTTGAATTCCTTGATCATCAAGATATATTTATGGTTTATGAATTAGTCTATATTATGCAGGTGCTTCTGATTCTTTCATGTTTTTGATTGCAGATCCCGAAAGGAAACGTATTCAAAGCGATAGGAAAGAATACTACAATCAACGCTGGACTACAGGTAAGTCCTAAATCCTTCATTATAGATAATTAGAGAAAGTAGTTTACATCTGTCTGTTTGTTGCTAGTTATTGAAGGATACTAGGGAGATCTGTCTTGTCCGCAAGAACGATTTATCCGTCCAACAAAATCAAAGGTGGAGGGCCCCCGTTCTAAGCTAAGTACAATGTAGTGTATTTTTGTGCATAATTGTGAATATCTTAGATTGTTGAACGTTTCCTTTACAATTTCTTGTGAATATTTTTTGAGTAAATTCATTAATTATTTCCTTTCAGTGATTGGTTTAAGTATTGAAGGTCAACTAAGGCATCTAAGTTAGATTCTCTTCCTTATGGATTAAGAATTAAAATAGAAATCATGTTTATGCATTTGATCTTTACTGCTTTCTTGATTTAATTGTGTTATGTTTTACGGTGGAATTGATTTTGTTGGAATAGGGATAATGAGGAAGGACAATCAAGGCATCTAAGTTAGAGCCTCTTCCTTGTTGGCTATGCTCCACAAAGACTCATTACACTCTTGCTTCTAGATCAAAATTTCAATGTTTTGTTTTTAGTAATTTATATTTGTAATATGCATTTCCATTATTTTCATCTAAACAACTACTTCCTACAGTAGCTTAATCTAAGATCCATATACCTTGGTGTGTGTTAACACTGGAAAATCATACAACAGAAGATGAAATTAATTAATGTCAGGAAAAAGGATTTACAGGGCTGGAAGACATTATAGAATCTGGAAACTATTAAAAAATCTCTACGGTCTGAGGAAAATCAAATTTGAACTAGTCCTAAATGCTATTTGCACGAATAATCCTTCGTGAAGAGCGCCTTCCATGCGCCTTTTTGCCTGATATGCGCACAATTATGGGAGTGGTGAAATGACACTATCCAGGACCACACAAAGCAAAGGACAAGTGATGCCTTACTTGGAGCCGCCTAAGGACAACCACCAACGCCTCCTTAGACACTATGTGAGCATACAATGGAATATTTGGAGCACACAAATGAATCATATCCCTCTCTTGGGTTACCATCCTCCAAGTACCAAGAGAGGGAAGGGAGGATTTTAAATCTCATATATAAGGCCACCATGAGATGAAGAATTTATGAACACATTGTTATGCTGGCTGGAATTGCCCAAGCAATACCAGTAGTGTGTGAGCTAGAGCTGAAGATAGAGGGGACTCAATTGTTGGCCACCCAACAAGTTCAGTCCAATACAGTAGAGAGAGAGGGAGACTGCACCGAGGCAAGCTTGGGATAAAAACATCCTTGCATCGGGACCTAGAACCATTGTCTAGGGGCCCTTTGGCAAGAGGGTAAAGTTTCACTCTTATTACTACCAACGCTCAATAAGAGGGGTCTAGAGCCACCGTTTGTATTATTGTTGTCGTTTGACTCTTTTCAGAGGTCATGTTTATTTGTTTTAGTTTTTAGATTATATATGCATGTTATTTCTCTATCTAGTATGCTTATTGATTGTAGCTTGTTCCACTAACTTGCTTGACTCCACTTCTTTTTCTGTCAGTTACCAATAACTTGAGAGGGTAGACCACACCCCTTAAGTTGGTGTGATTTCGTACATACGTGCACCAAACACACTACAACATGATTGGCAACTCCACTAACGTTGATTACCAAGTTTATGTGGTTGTGCCTTTTTTGCAGAGACCTCTGTCTGTGCTGTGGAGTGGAGCTGAATTTTCCCTGATTTCTCTTGCAGTACCTAGTTCATCCCAAGTGACAAAATGAAGCAGAACAACTCCAAAAAAAATTTCTTGCAGGAATTTGCGCGCATTTTCTTCTCACAGACGCACAGAGTGCACTTTCAGAGCTGACCCGCGCGCAGACAACGTACATGTTTCAGCTTTTTGCGCGCAAAATATAGAATGAGAAATTTCTCCCAAGTTTATCATTTTTCCTACTTGTAAGGTGCTTGGCAGCCCCTAATACACCTACCAGCACTGGTTGTGGTACCCCGCAACTTGTTAAAGCTCTCTTTTAGCTGCCTTTTGTAGGCTTAGTGTCAGTTTTACTTCAAGTTGATTTTTGCAAAGTTCACACATAGTTTAAGTAGGGGGGAAAAATAAATTGCATTATGAAATTTTTTATATTTTGAAAATTTTGCTAATTACACACCTAGATAAATAGCCCAAGTAAGTGGCCCAAGACCACGCATGCATAGCTAGTTTTTCTTTTTTCTAGTGTAAAAAGTTTTTAGTTTAGTTCAATTTTTGCACTAGGAATTTTGGGACTAGGATTGAATTGTTTATAGAAGAGCAAGTAATCTTTGCTACCTTTGCACCCTCCGGTGATCCTAGGTAAGCATATGAACGCTCCCTATTCACAATTCGCCATCTCCCTATAGTTAGTCACATATATTAAATAGGAAAAATAGAAAGCGGCCCATTATCCGCACATGTTTTTCATTTGAGCGAGGAACAATACAACATAGTTTAAATAGGGGGTTTTGTAAAGGATCATTGATATCCACACGTTCAAAATATGTGCTTGTCCACCTTGTGCTCACACACACTCACCCACTAAGCGAAGAAAAGACACCTAAAACTAACTTAACCAAACTCACTAAATTCTCCCCACAGGGGCCACAAAAGAATTTATAGCTTAAGTTAGGATCAAGGGGGTAGGCATCCAATAAGCCACCTTGATCATACTTCATATTGAAACATATAAGTTTTCTATCTAGGGAGCTTCAAATCCACCTATCAGCCCATGACAAAGAAAACTCGAGCGCGACAGAGACCCGTTTCAGAGGGGGTTAGGCTTAGGCGTAGTGCGTGCGGTATCAGTTGGGGTTACTTGACCCGACTGATACTCGGTATTGTTAGCTGAATACCAAGAAGCCCAAGACTTGAACGCTCACATGGGACGACGGTTCTTAGTGGCAAAAAACTAGGGCATATTTTTCCCTATAGGTGACGGTGCATGCAAGCGCTAGACCCTCTACCCTTACCTTGGTGGATTATCTTCGGCTGACTTGGGGCGTTGCCAACTCTTACGGGACATTGTGCCAGCATTGGAAAGAAATATTCTCAAGGCCTAGTTACTTTTGAGTGTGTGAGGGCGCATAGGTCTTCTAGGATTTTGAGTATCATACGCAAACAAACAAAAACCACTTTTTGATTGCTTGATCACATAGATTAATTTAAAGAGAAATTTATTTTATTTTTCGATTTGTTTTATGTATGTGACAAGAAGTTTTCTTTGATCATAGACTCTATCCTCTCAAATTTTTCCAAAACCAAACCTGATCGACACCTGAATGGTCCCAATGGAACCTCGTCGATCCAGGTGTCTTTTGGACCTCCCCCCATTACCGGGAGGGGTTCCAGGTCTTTCGCCATTCAGGTGTCAAAGAAGGAACACTGCCACCATTATTGGTTCGTCCTTTATTGGGGAAGCCATAATTGGGAACCCTAGTCAGTCTCCCAACACCACACCACACACCACTCCTCCCACGACCCCTATGGGGTAGAGGAGTGCGTCCCATTCGGGAAGCCAGCCGAATACACATTAGGGTACGTCGCAGACTAACCCTCGTTCTAAGCAGAACTTTGTGTCTTCGCACATTGCAATGGTGTCAACCTCTCAGTCACCTTTCTTAGCTTCGTTGAATCTGCCCAATTTAACCAAGCTGGAGAATGATCCCATCGCACACTGTCCTACATGGCCTCCCATGCCCACAAAGCTCCCTTCAGATATACCAAAATTCGAAGGCAAGCAAGCGAAAGACCAAGGTAACCATGTCATGACCTTTCACCTGTGGTGCTCATCGAACAATATCATTGACGCCACTATTTGATTGAGATTATTTCAATGCACTCTTACAGGAGTAGACGTGAAGTGGTATGTGGAGGAACCCTCAGATTCACATGGAACCTTTAGCGCCCTTCTACCACGTTCCTAACATATTTTTAGTTACCATTTCACCATGATTCCGGAATGGAAGTACTGACACATTTTAGACAAAACCCTGCCATCCATATCTCATACCATCTCCATGAATGGAGGCGGTGTCGCAGTTTATGTAAAGCTAAACTTGACGATTGGGTTCTCTTAGATTTGTTCTTGAAAACTCTTACGACAAAGATTTCAAAGGATGTGGTGCAACAGAATCCCACATCCGAAGAGGACGCTATCAACAAAGCCCAAAAGCTTGAGCTGATGTATACGTAGTCAGGATAGATTTATAACATCCTGCCTAACACCCCGCACCTGCAAACTTATCAATAATTTCCAGGTGCATCGAACTCTGCAGACAGACTAATTAGGTCATTGACCCAAGGTTACCTAGGGAGAAACAGTCAAAACACCAGGTGCACATACATTTCTACCCATAACGTGCCTCAACTCGGTTTTCAAAGTCATCATATGCCTCAACAAAATTTGACCAATAGGGCGCCAACGTATCACCGGGGAGGACCTTATCCTCCAGCTTGGGGGAATCAGTACGCAGAAAGAAACACTGAATGAATAACTCCCCTCCAATATCTAGAAAAGGTCAAAGAAATCTCACTAGGGGTAGCATGCTCTCCAGAAGAAATAACCTCTTATACCCGATTGCTACAAGAGTATCGAGATATCTTCGTGTGGGACTACTTAGAAATTCCTGGGCTTAGTCCTACTATCATAGAGCACCATATTGACACTTGACCTGACGTACCTCCAGTGTGCCAGAAACAACATCAAATACACCCATCTAAGGTCGAAGCGATAAAGTGAGAAATCGACAAGCTTCACAAAGTCGGGTTTATCTACCCCA
Source organism: Pinus albicaulis (assembly GCA_034641835.2). Classification (NCBI taxonomy): domain Eukaryota; kingdom Viridiplantae; phylum Streptophyta; class Pinopsida; order Pinales; family Pinaceae; genus Pinus; species Pinus albicaulis. The sequence continues at coordinate 683,928,152 of CM076584.1, read as the reverse complement.
TTAGCTATACATATTGGGTTTCCAACCCTGTTCCCGTCATGAAAAAATAGGGCACTATACACGTTTTCAGGATTTGACCAAAGCTTGTCCTAAAGATAATTACCCTGCTCCTTTCATCGACCAAGTCATCGATGCTTGCACAGGACATGAGGCTTTATCCTTTAGATGGGTTCTCCGAATACAGTCAAATCCAAATCTGCCATACTGACTGGTACAAAACTGCGTCCACCACCCCCTGGGGCACATTCACATACAAGGTAATTCCAGTTGGCCTAAAAAACACTGGAGCCACATTCCAACGGGCCATGAATTATATATTTCATGACTTGGTGCACTTTACCCTCGCCTACTTGGACGACCTAACCGTACGCTCCAAGAAGCGCTCAGACCACCTCGAGGATTTGCGATTGGTATTTCAATGATGCTTTCAATACAACCTATGCTTGAACCCCCTCAATTGTGTCTTTTGCGTCAGCGCAGGAAGACTCTTAGGTTTTATCTTGTCCCAACAAGACATTTGTGTGGACCCCCTCAAGGTCCAAGCCATCAAAGAGGTACCACCACCTCGAACCCTCAGAAAAATTCAAACCCTGTAGGGGAAGGATAATTTTCTGAGATGCTTTGTCCCAGATTATGCCATCTGCACTCAAGAGTTCCTACGCCTCCTCCACTAGGACATCCCATTTAAATGGGACTATTACGCCTAGAAAGCGTTCAATGCAATGAAATAAACATTATCTTCAGCACCCCTCATTAGTCACCTAGACTATGACAAAGATTATATCCTGTATTTATCAGCTTCTGAGGCCACGTTAGCTGGAGTGTTAATCCAGGATGGCCTAGATGGGAAGGAGCATGTAATATACTACGTCAACAAAACCTTATCGGGTCCAACATTAAGATACGAGCCTACAAAAAATACTGCACTAGCATTGATTTATGCAGTCCAAAAACTTTACCACTACATCATCGTAAGAACCACTACGATCATCGCAGATATTAACCCCATTAAATACCTGCTCACGCGCCACCTAATGAACCATAAGTACACTCGCTGGATAGTCATTCTACAAGAATATGCCTTATAGTTTCACTCCCCCAAAATAAAAAAGGTGCTTGCCCTAGTAGAGTTCATTACAGATCTCCTCAGAGATACCAAGGGATCACCAATGAACGATTTGCTACCCGATAAACACCTCTTCTTCATAGAAATCGATGACCCTTGCTACAACGATATTCTCCTGTTCTTGTGAACCCAAAAGTTCAGACCTCATCTCACTCGAGACAACTGTCGACGCATAAGCTAGCAATACCCTCGATATCTCCTCATGGGAGATGTTTTATATCGATGAGGCATTGACACCATTTTATGGCGGTGCCTCACCCACAACCAAGCGAAACAAGCCCTTAATGATTGCCATAGAGGTGCTTGCAGCGGCCATCTATCTGGCATGGCTACTGCCCAAAAAATTTCCTACGAGCAGGATATTTTTGGCCCTCCTTATTTTGTGACTGCATTGCAGCAGTAAAAATATGCGACTGATGCCAACACTTTTCCCACAAAGCAAGAGCACCTCACGCTCCTCTACATCCTATCATCATCGCCGGTCCCTTTTGTAAATGGGGGATTGACTTCATGACTTGCAACCCCACCTCATCTGGAAATCATCAATACATCATCATGGCTGTCGAATATTTCACCAAGTGGGCTGAGGCCATGCCTACATACGACAACACAGTATAAATTGCCGCTCGATTTCTGTTCAGCCACGTGATCTCCTGATTCGACGTCCCAAAATAGTTAGTCTCCGATCATGGGAAACACTTCGAGAATAAAGTTTTCGAGGAACTATCTCACCACCTTGGATTCACCCATGAATTTTCTTCACCATACAAACCCCCAGTCCAATGGACAGGTAGAAGCTATTAACAAAGTACTCAAAACTATACAGTTACAATGCATGGTGAATAACCATAAAACCAATTGGCACCATATGCTATTTTCCGCCCTGTGGGCATACCGCACGATGGTAAAAACGTCCACTGGTTTCACTCCTTTCCACTTAGTATATGGGGTCGAGTCCGTGATTCCCATCGAATGCAAGATCCAAAATTTACATGCAGCCATCGAACTCCTTGATAACACCCAACCTCTAGAACAACGCCTAGTACAACTAGAGCTTGTCGATGAAAATCGATGACAATCGCTACAACACAACGAGGCCCACAAGAAAAGGGTAAAAGCATCATTCGACCACCACATCACCACTCACTCATTTACCGAGGCAGAATTAGTCCTTCGCTATGATGTCGCAAAAGAAGCCCCAGGGCCAAGAAAGTTCGAAACCTTGTGGAAATGACCGTACATCATTAAACATTTCCTCCAACGGGAGGCATAAATCTTGACGAAACCAGACGGGCCCTAAATCAGCAACCCCATCAACGGCCTTTACCTCAAGAATTTCTACCCATAAGGGCCAAGACAACCCTTCCCTAGAGTGTTCGTACACAAAACCCCAACAACTCAAAATTTTTTACCAAAGGAATTATTTAAAAGCGCTCAAAAGTGCCACCATGGAACACCAACCTGAACCCTGTTTCAGATTTGCTGATAGAGCATCAAGATGGTCTCAAATTTTAGCCGTAGCGGCTTGGGTCATTTACAACCCTGACCAATCGCCATTTACTCAAACGGTGTGTGCATCGGTTCAACAACAAACAATCAGGCAGAATATGACACCGTCATCGGACTTATGTGCGATGCCCTCCATCATGATATACGCCATATGAATATCTACCTCGATTCCCAGTTAGTAGTGTCACAGTTAAAACAAACATTTGAGACAAGAGATACACATATCTTTAGAAAATATTTGCGTGCCTAAAGATTAAGCAGACAATTTGACTATATCACATTTACACATGTACCAAGGAGTCAAAACCAAATAGCTGATCGGATAGCTAACAATATCCTAAACTTGAATGCATCTCGAATAAACCATCATACATCAAAAACCAAAAATATAGATATCCATCAACATAACATCATACATAAACCGAAACAGGTGACTCATCATGTAGAGCCACAAAAATATATCTCACATATATATCACAATGTGTATCTCTGAGTACAAAAAATAGTGTCGTTGGCCCAACTACCAGCCCAAAGATACAAAAGTCATCAAAAATAAGGGAAGCATCCTCATAATGGGTGCTTTCTCTGTGTAAAATTATACTCTATGGTGGTGCCCCCTCAGGAGGGGCAGCTAGAACCACCACTATTCCCGATGCCACCATTGGAGCTTCCATCACAACCGCGATCGACACCCGGTGAAGAATGAACCGATAGTCCCTCTCGCGGGCCATCACAGTCCAACTAGACCTCCTCGAAGTCATCCATGAAACCATGAGCAGGCATCCCTGGGTCAAGCCATCCACTCAACCCCAAAAATCCTCAAGAACTAACACTTGAGGTGTCAGCTTTGCAATACGAGCATCTGCCGTATCTGCACGAGCCACAGCCGCGTTGGCACAATCTCGCTCGGCCGCAATCTCTCTAGCCACCAAGCTGTTGCCCTCCCCTGAAGGGCCAGCACCACCGCCAGGTACCCCGACAACACCTCCTCCTTGACCACCCCTAGGTCGTCGTGGAGGATCGTGGCCGACTAGCTGAGCCATGGGGTAACCAAAATGATGTCAGTGCCACTAGAAAAACACATAAGTACATGTATACTCAAATAAATGAAGAAAACATAGACAACGTACCTGTGGGACCCCAAGTGTAACCATAAGGGAGACCCATGTTTGGATCCCCCCGGAAGTCCATCCCCGCATATGGGTATGGTAGGAACATCTACGGGTTGGCCTCAAGATAGGCCTCTGTAGTGGTGTTCTAGTAGCACCCCACCATGCCCCCACCGCCTTGCGACATCACCAGGGCCCATCTCCTCATCTGAGGCTCCCGTGCCCCCTAGGAGGCACCGTCACTACTGGCCTTAACAAAATTACCCTCTCGTACATGATGCTACACAAGACAATGGCATACACAAATGACGTAGATCCACGTTGGACCTTGTTGAGTTGAGACACCATCCTGTCGAAGCAGAAACGGGCAAAGTCGAAAAAATGCCCTGACCTCAACTGGCGTAGAACTCCAACCTGCAGGACTGATTCCTGATGTGGAGCAACCGAACCTTCTAGTTGCACAATCAATGCCATAGCACATCGCTTTTCCAGATATGTAACTGATGCAATGCTGATGCATCCCTCCATAAGAGGCGCCCCACCACACCACAGTGGCATCTCCTAAATATCTCCAAGTCCACTCTCTAGACAGGGAGTGGATATCTCAGTGCCTCACCCTAAGGTAGTAACCTGGTCACAAATTAAACATCTGTCTTGGGAAGGATGACCAAGTGTGTCCTGCGCAATACGAACATGTTGCGCCTCCTGCATCAATGACGGATCACGTAACGTAGCAGCCAGTCCTGCGACCGAAGATGATTGTTCTCTGCGAACTTCAGTAGTCCCCATAGTGCCAGATGACAGCATGCCCTAGCATCAACAGCTAGCTTAGCGTGGAGCTCGGGCCAGTCCCGCTCCCTCCACAATATACTGTCATCAAAACAAGTACCCATCAATACAGATAAAACAAAAAAATAGGCGAAAATCCAAAAATGTTTTCTGCCTCGGCTTTGCGCACGCTTGTAATTTGCATAGGCGCACTTGAGGCATGCTGAAAAAGGGGAAATGAGTGCATTAGAGTGCTTATCCCTTGAAAAAATGCACATGGGGCATGCCTTTTCCCTGATCGCCCGTGCAATCTAGGGCAAAAACCACCTAGAATCCGTAAAAACCCAGTCTGTACAGACCCCGACACCATAAAACTGAAAAAATTCAAGTAAAAGACATCATGAAGGTTACTTGGGCATGATCTTGTGAATCCCTGGTGCTCAGGCTGATCGCAACGGCAAGAAATGCTACGCAAAGTCCTCTGACCTCTCAAAAACTCAACAAGTACAAATGAATTGAATTAGGGCCATATCCACCTATATATCGCCCTTTTCAAAACCATTAGAGGACCATAACAAGAAATCAGAAGGTCCGTTCTCCGAACCGTAAGTTGCGCCACAATCAACACCCCATGATGAATAAAGGTGATGCCACACATTCGCACTCCCGAAAAAATAAATTTTCAGCGCCGACAGGTATGCCCTCTCTAATCTTCTTTAAAAAAAGGAAAAATCTCATGACTTTCAATAATATTTGATAAAGAAGATGCTTTCACTTGAGGTAGTTGTTTTTGTAGGAAAAGCTCGCAAACCATCCACAACGTCATCTCCTGAAAGTTCTAGAGCAGGTATCATTCTACCCCCAGCATGATAGAGTTCCAACAAAATCTGCATATCCTGACATCATTTCTCCATCATAAATAAACCATAGGGTCCTCATATTTGATAGTGTTTATCATCACCTCACCCTCCACATGATAAACATTCTCGTTGGTTAGTAGAGCCTCCCCTCCATGGCGCTCGTCACCCACAGTAGACCATATATCGCAACAAAAGTTACGCCATGGCCATACCACTTTAGTCTAGGAAGCATCTCATGCCCATAAATTCACCATGCATAAGGTCAAGTTTACCATACAAGCTAAAAACCCCCTTCCCAGACGATCATGTTGCACAAGCAGATCAAGAGCTCACCACCGCTCCTCGCATTTGGCCCACCATACCTCCATCAACATAATCCCATTTGCGATACTTTCTCATCCGCTTCATCAACCCTACACATGGGACCAACCAATGGGACCCCCACCCTTAGAAAAAAACCTTCCTCACACCATCAATGAGCGAACACTTTCATGTTTTTGGGTACCCGTCTCTATGTTTTGTACAAACCAAACCCCATTATTTTATTCTTTTGGTAAGTGTACAAATACCCTGAACGGTGCACTACGTCCTTCACCCTCCCATTTCATATTTTCTCCCATGGAAGTAGTCCCTAAAAACCCTTGGTCAGAGTATTATACCCCCCCACACACACGCCATCATGACATTCATAGTCGATTTACACCCGCCCTGGAAATCCTACTGACTCCAGGGATTTCCCCATCAGAAATAACTATGACTGCCGCCAAGCTGCTTAAGTATACTCCGACCATGAGCCACTGAATCCCCATCATCAGTTTTCAGTCACCCCTCGCCTACATGCCTATGTTAAACCCATCACATCCAGGTCCTTGACCCCTTATGTCAGCAACCCCTCGTTCGGTTGAGGCATCCTTTTTGTCGACTTCAACACCTATATTCCAAAAAGGAAGTGGTACCTTGGATCACCCCTCCCCATACAAGGGGAATCCTTGGGTAGCACTGTGGGAGACATCATTGTCCATAGATGTCATTGATCCTCCTGACATTCGACTTCAACAAAAGCTTTCATGTCAAGATGGTATCGTACCTTACAACCATTGCACTTTGATCAAATCTGTCGAAGACCCGTGCCTCCATAAGTGTCTCTGTCAATAATGCTTACATGGGAAGGTCCCAACCATCACCTATGCATACAATATGCCATACCAATTTTACGCATATGGTTACCATATTCCAGCTATTGTCAAAGAAAATATGCCCCTGAGGGTGTCATCAGTCGTCGTCAACAATCGCCAACATCACCACCATATCAGTGATACCGACATAACATGTATCTGTCAAAAATAAATTTGTTTAACTAGCCATAGAATTACGAGCATGGGACATGCCCGCCTCGTAGAAAATTTGTATATGTATTGTAAATTGTATTTTCTTACAAGGATCCCTTAGGCCATGTTCATTCTTGGAAACGGTGCAAGGAAGTTTTCAATTCCAAACTTAACGCAAGTCTCTCCCTCTCTCTATGCACGATACATAAAAGAAACTATAATTTATTTCGGCTATATAGTTCTTCCTAGACCTCACACATTAGGGGGTAACTGTTAACATTGGAAAATCGTACAGTAGAAGACGACATTAATTAATGTCAGGAAAAAGAATTTACAAGGTTGGAAGACATTGAAAGTATTAAAAATATCTAAGGTATGAGAAAAATCAAATTTGAACTAGTCCTAAATGCTATTTATGCGCATAATCCTTCGTGAAGAGCGCCTTCCGGGCAGCTTTTTGCCCGATATGTGCGCAATTATGGGAGTGGAGAAATGTCACTATCCGGGACCACACAAAGCAAAGGACAAGTGATGCCTTATGTGGAGCCGCCTAAGGACAACCACCAACGCCTCCTTAGACACTATGTGAGCAAAAAATGGAATATTTGGAGCGCACAAAGGAATCATACCCCTCTCTTGGGTCACCATCCACCATGTACCAAGAGAGGGAAGGGAGGATATGAAATTTCCTATATAAGGCCACCATGAGATGAAGAATTTGTGAACACATTGTTATGCTGGCCAAAATTTCCCAAGCAATAACAATAGTGTGTGAGTCAGAGCTAAAGATAGAGGGTACTCAATTTTTGGCCACCCAACAAGTTCAATCCAACACAGTAGAGAGAGAGGGAGACTGCACCGAGGCAAGCTTGGGATAAAAACATCCTTGCATCGGGACCTAGAACCATTGTCTAGTGGCCCTTTGGCAAGAGGGTAAAGTTTCACTCTTATTACTACCAGCGCTCAATAAGAGGGGCCTAGAGCCACCGTTCATATTACTGTTGTCGTTTGACTCTTTTTAGAGCTCGTGTTTATTTGTCTTAGTTTTTAGTTTATATATGCATGCTATTTCTCTATCTAGTATGCTTATTGATTCTAGCTTGTTCCATTAACTTGATTGACTCCACTTCTTTTTCTGCCTGTTACCAATAACTTAAGAGGGTAGACCACACCCCTTAAGTTGGTGTGATTTCATACATACTGCACCAAACACACTACAAAAGTGTGCTTCTAAGTTTCTCAACCCGGATTGATAAGTAAAACAAGTGCTCTAATTCAACTCAATAAATTAGACTGACATTATTTTTGGCATCATTGTCAGGGAAGCACACTTAGATATAGCTAATTAGGAAGCTTGTTTAGAAAAAAAAATATTAAAATAAACAAAAACATCAAAAAATAAAAAAATAAAAATAAAAATAAAAAATAAAAAATAAATAAATATATATATATATATATATATATATATATTTGGATTTCTTTTGATTATGGTTATTCATGCCTAGACATAGAAATTAGAAAGGTAGATCCCCAAAACAAAACCCCCAACCATTAAAAAAAACTAACTAACTACAAAGTCCATTTGCAAAACAAGATCTACAAAACATGATGTTAAATAAGTCATTTAGAGAAGGAGGCTATGCCACCACAAGGATATTCATTTCAAAAGGGATGAATCTTCATTTCAAAAGATAGAAGAGGAACAAAGCATCCATGAAGAGGATTCACAAGAAGAGAACCTAGAAGCTTCTTCTTATCTTTGTAAGGAGATCGATGAGTTATGGATCACATGCGATGAAGTTCAAACAATAGAACTAGAAATTGAAGAATATCTATCATATGTATCACAAGATCCCTTGTGCATTCATGGTTTTGAACAAGTTACACAAGAAGAAATTTGTGATATGAAAATTAAGGAGAGCCAAGCAAACAAAGATGATTTCAAAACTTGGTTTCAACTAGTCAGTAAGCCACAACACCACTCCCTTTTCAACATTCCTTAGCATCAAATATTTATGATCGACTAACTTTTCATATCCAAACACGCATTAAAGTATATTTTTCAAACTTGGGTGTGAGTCTACTTATGATCTTGTTACAAAAATGGATGCATTGGAAATTCTCTTATACTTGAGAGAATAAATTATTTTTCTACAATAGAGTAAGATATAATAGAATATATAAATAAATAGGTATAATGATTTCACAATAAGACTTGCATAATAATTTTGGTTCAAGAACTCATGAATAATTTTTCAAATCATTGTCCAATATTCATTTGGAAGGATTTTATGGCAAAATGCACTAAGAACAATCATATTTTGGGTAACCATATAGGATCATTTTGAAAGCATGTTTTTAAACAAGGTATCTCTTGAAATATTTTTAAACCCAATTTGAATTTTTCAATTTGTATCACAAATAAAAAAGATAGGATCAAAATAAACACTAGATCTCAAGAGAAATTTTGAGCAGAGAGTTAGTAAAGCATTGATTCATGGGGTCTATGGAAAAAAAAATTACACAATATATATAGGGAAGATAGCCCTTGGAATCTAGTTTCCAAATCAATTTGAATGACCTCAATCCGACATCATATGAAAAAGTTATGCTGAAAATACTAACTCCTTGTCGAAAAATCTGCATGGTGACAATTTTGGGCCTTGACTATTCATTGGCATATTTCACATACCAAATAATATTTTTTTCAAAACCTGTTTATAAGGAAGATATATATATATATATATATATATATATATATATATATATATATATATATATATATATATATATATATATATATATATATATATATATGAAATTATAGTTTATGACACGATTTGAAACATCCCATTTGGAGGTCAAATGAAAAAGTTATGCCACATTTAGTGACAACATGTCTTAAAATCAACAAAGTGAAACTTTCCCTCCTAGGTCTGTTTATAAGAAATTTTTTGATATCAAACCTAAGGATTTTAAAAACCTGTTTCTATTGGATAGAAAAAAATGAATTTAATTTAATCTCCAAGTGGAATCACATCGATCCGATCTTTAACGAAAACGTTACACTCCAAATAGTGATTGTTGGTCTAGTAAAAAATTCACAAGAAGCTCTATCAAACGTGGTACTTCTCATCATTTTTAGCATATCATTTTAAACCATTTTGAAATTTTTTTTATACTGGAAGTATCCATATGAATTTACTTCAACTTGGCTTTGGAATAATTCTAATTGGAAATACAATGAAAATTTTGTGAACAAAATACCACTAGGAGGTCTAGGTTGGCCACCATTCCTCAAGGGGTAAACAAATGCATTTTCTTTGTATATCATCTTTGGAATTATTTTTCAAGCATTATTTTACATATTGATTGGAAGAATGGAGATTTTACACCTCTCTTCCTCCATAATCTAATATTTTATTGCAGGCAAGTGCTATGTTTTTTTAGGTCACAGTAAGATTTAATGGGTAAACTTCATGGATGAAGGATTTTCAAAGTAAATATTTAAAAATTCATTTATGAGAATCTGAAATTAAAATATTCAAGTTAAAGCAAAATGGAATTCACAAGATGTTTAGTTCATCCAAAGAAACTTAAAACTCTTGAAGCTTGCTTTTAGTTGTTGACCAACAACCCTTAAAGATGATCGAGATTGACACAAAAGACATGAAGTTAATCATCAGAAGAATAAGTCAAGTTTTGTACCATGATAAGTCACATCCATTGCCTAAGAAGCCTTTCATAAGCCATATTTTTCATGATGTCATTCATCTACCATATTGTATGCTAAGCTCCACAATCATTAATGTTGAAGTCCAAATCTATTATCTATATATCCATCTACTCCTAGATCATGTCTTTAACCTATCTTACTTTCATAAGCTTTCCATAATTCCCTACTCCATTGTACCCCACTTCCATCCAGGAAAGAAGAAAAAAATATGTAAAAAATAATAAAGGGGTTTGGCTGTGAAAATCCAGATTTTTGGCACAATACAAATATGAATTCATACTAGAAAACTAAGTTACTTGGCTAGTATGAATTCTAAAAAAAAGGTTCTAGCTCATTTCATTGTTTTAGATAGATTCTCTATTTTATTGTGATAATAAACTATGCCATCTCATTCTTTTAAAAAAGAATCGTCAAGTTCAAAGACTTGAGGACAAGTCTTAGAATAAGCAAGGGCGAAACAAAGGCTTTAGTTTCATTAATAAATTGCCTTGTTATCCTTTTCATCTCAAGCCTTATATTCTCTTCAAATAATCAATTTCAACTTCAAGCATACTTCATGTTCAAGCATATGAAGAGATTTCATGAAATTTGCAGAAGGGAACTGAAGTAGCCACAATATTTCATGAAAATTTGCAAAAGGGACTTGAGGCAATTACAAAACTACTTGAAACTTCACAAAAGTTTCTGAAGTTAAAAAATAACATAAGGGATCTGAATATGAGAATATTCTACTGCACAAATGGACCTGAAATCAACATACAAAATTTGTCAAAAGAGACTTGCATATAAAGGGCAACCAATTAGAAGAGCTATTTGAAGATCAGTGGACCTGCATACAAAAGGGAACCCAATTAGAAGAGATATTTGAAGATCAATTCTTTAGAAAGATACCTATTTTAAAGCATCAACTAAGGAAAGTAATGAAAATACTGTAAGTTACAAATTTATTTTTAATGATTTTTTTGTTTTGAAATAAATTCTTAAAATAGAAGACTAATCAAAACCTTGGTGCATAAGAGTATAATCCTTCATAAACCTTTCACCCTTGTATAAACCCTTCATTTCCTACATAAACCCTTTATTTTCTTTCATAAATCTTTTATTTCATTTATTACTCCTTGCAAAATGAGTCTCTTGGTGCAAAAAGCTACATCAAAATATGGGTCTGTATTACAGAGATTTGTTTTGGCTATAAGAGGAAAAATTGAGTATATTTTTATGTAAAAAGCCATGTCAAAAAATGGGTTAGCATCACAAGATTTGTTTGGTAAAACTATAAAACAGAGATTGCTTGAGAATAAAAATGAAAACATGCTTTGTTGGTTCTTCAAAATGACCTTGAAATGATCATTTAAAAAAAAAAAATTCATCAAACGAAACATATGGAAGATGTAAACTGATGATTATTTTGTACTTATGCAATAAAAAAAATCTTACAAGGATAGAAATCAAAAGAAAAGTACAGGGATCATTTCAAAAATACCTGAAGATGACCATTATAATCATAGGAGGAATATGACCTATCATAAGACCTATTCTCATTGACATAGACTCATTCGATTACCAACGAATGATTAAAATAAGACCCATTGTCTATCGACATTAATGATCTAGGTGGATATCAGTGGCCTCCCACCTATTCCATTTGGACCCGCAACATCAATTCTTTCAGTTTTTCAGCTTCAACACAACTTACTATTTTTAGTAGGTTTTCTGGTCCTCCACACCCGGAGCTGTTTTGGGGACTTAATGATCCAGGTGGATATTGGTGACCACCCACCAAGTCCATTTGAACCCCCACCATCAGTTCTTTCAGTTTTTAAGTTTCAACACAACTTACTATTTTTAGTAGCTTTTCGGGTCCTGAACTTCCGAAGCTGTTTTGAGGCCCTAAATGACGTTTTTTGGAAAAATAGGGAGAAAATTGGGTCGTATACAAATGTTTCTCACTCAAAAGTTGTAGTCCTCGGATATATATTTCTAACGAGCTATTGAGCGCGTCAAATGGAGATCATATGCCAAAGTTACGTCCTCGGGAAGTTGAAACACCAATTTACCCAAACAGGACCCACAATTTTGGCACTTCATCTCCTAGGGTTAGGTTTTTGGACGTTTCGGATTTTACATTGTTTCTAAAGAATAAATAGGCCTTCGAGCCTCATTGTAACACATTTCAGGGGCTGGTAGCCATCACATCTCTTCTCAGGGATACGCTACCAGTGCCCTAGCTCGTCCATTTCCATTATTTCTATAAGCATGTTTCAGTCATTTGTTTTATAACACAGTTCATAGGCCTATAGCCGCCACATATCTTCTCAGAGATAAGCTTACCAGCGCCCTAGTTTTTTATTTCCATTCTGTCTGTAAACAAATTTCAATTCTGTAACATAGTTCAGAGGCTTGTAGCTGCCACATCTCTTCTCAGCGATACACTACCAGCGCCATAGCTTGTTTATTTCAGAAATTTGTTTTATTAATAAAATGAAGCATTATTTCTACTGCATCTCTGTATCTATGGATATATGTGTATTATGTTGCGTTCCTGCATAAATCCGGATCAATTAACATCATCATAATGCTCATTCATTATCAACAGGTGAAAAGGACAAGCCTTATTCCACACTATCATTTTCTGTACATAGAAAAAAAAGTAATTAGTGAGTAATACCAGGAGAAAGGTCAAAATAAGGAGTTAAACAGTGTTGAAAAGGAAGGGTTGTATTATTCAAATCAAAACAAAAAATGCAGCTACAAAAAATTCAAGCCAAACATATAGAGCAAGACATAGTACGCCTAACACTCCACAAATTAGAAGGCTCAGACATCGAGGAAGGTATCAAAGGCTCAATGAGTGGAAAGGAAGAATCAAAGCTGGCTAGAAGAAAAGGTTAGGCATGAAAACTCCATAATATTTGTGATTTTATAACAAAGCAAAAATGCTGAAGTAACTAAGAGTATCAAAGATTGCAAATCTCAACAAATAGGAGTGATAAGGTTAGAGCATTAAAAAATCCCTAAATTTTCATAGCTTCTAAGAGATTGAGTCCAGTTAGGATAAAATCACGGGTTGGTTGAGTTCGAATTAGCTAGCAGTGTCAAGTTTCACTTCAACCTTGCATGCGTTGTCTAGATTGTCAAAAAAAAAAAATGATCGTGTGTTAAAACTAGAAATCATCCTCGAGTCCACAATTGTCACAGGAAATGCAGAGTTTGAGCACATAAATAATTTAAAAAATCTTAGAAGCCTGACATTGTCTAGAAGAAGCCATATCAAAATGGATTTTTTTTTGTGGTAAGGAAAAATATTAGAACGCGAACTATCACAATGTAATTCAAGTCTGCGTTAGCCATTGTTTGTTTACGGCGTAGGCTTAAGTCCAAGTTAAACACTTGTTTGGTGGCAGCGTAGGCTCAAGTCCAAGCTCTAGGTGTAAGATTGGAATAAAAAAATCCAAGTTCAAGACCCAATCACGTTATTATCTACAAAAACCTCCAAACAGAGCTCGTGCACGGTGGTGTCAAGTGGTGTTGGTGAGTGCACGACAATGCTAAAAATATAAGTGGCATTTTGAAACATAATGTTAGTTTCCAAAGAAGAGAAATTTGCCAGAAGACTGTAAGATCACCTAGATCTTTCTCAGAAGTTGATTTTGAAGATATTAAAACACAAATATTATCTCATGGATATTCAGTAGTGAAAAAAATTTGCATCTCAGCCCAGGAATTTGACCGTTACAAGTTTATAAATTTCTCCTCATTTTCAGCAACCAAAAATTTGCATATCGGTCCATAATTTGGTATTTTAATTCAAGAATTTCTCCTCATTTTCATGGGTATTCAACAATCAAAGATTTATTATTTTCCCTATAAAAACATTCAGATCAGAGTTCTGAGACCAAAACAAGAAATAATGGAGCCATCCAGACTTCAGCATGGGAAGCAGAATTGAGCCCACAGGATTTCAAATTGAAAATTGAAATAAGGAGACTATAGAGAAACTCTATCAAGCGAGATTATTAGAGTTTCTTAGGAATTTTAATGGGCATAATGCAAAAGTGACAAAGATGTTTGTGTCTAACTTTGATAATAAGAAAACCATGGTAGGAGACATTCTTGTTCCAGTTACACCAGAGTACCTTTCTCAAGCCACAAATTTATCAATGACAAGGGATGAATATTATAAAGGGAATAATTTTAAAGAGAAGGGATGGAATTACTTTTTAGAGAAGTAGAGGAAAGGAAAATTTGAAAAAACCAAGGGGATTCCAAGGGAATGGTTGAGAGAACCATGGGCAGAACTGGCTCTCATTATTTAGAAACACTTTACTTGTGATGGAAGGTATAGTATAGTACACCTATATCATATCAAATTACTCCAACATAGAAAAGGTGACTGTAAATTTGACCTTCCCTATTTCTTTTCCAAGATTTTAATGAATCAAGGGGTAGATCCACTGGAAGAACAACAGGGAGGTCAGCATGCAGAGGCAGAAGATCAAAGAGATAAATACAAGCATGAGGACATGCTTTGAAATCAGCAAGGGGGAGATGTTGGCCCTCAATTTTGACCCTTTTTCACCATGCATAATCCACCTATCTATCATCCCTGACCATCATACCATGATCATATTTCCATATTTTTGCCTCTTTTTTCATATTAAGGTAAAATAATTATGTCTTTTAACTTTTAGAATTTTTAGTAAAAATTGGGCATTAAAAATTATTTTTGACTAAAATAGAAATTCATGTAATGGCTCCATTGAAGTCATATGTGCAGGACACATGGGCATAAAATAAATATAGATTTGAGAAGTATGGGAACCAAGTATGGACAGAATCCTATTGGCATAGTCCAAATGAGTCAGAACAGGCCTAGTCAAAGCTGGTCAAACTTGACCAACCACCCAGAAAATCCCCTGATTTAAGGGGAAGTTTTGTGATTTTGTGGAATTGATCCGGATTTATGCAGGAACGCAACAGAATAAACACATAACCAGAAATACAGAGATGCAGCGGAAATAATACTTCATTTCATTAATATCAAAGAACTGAAATTTGCTTACAGACAGAATGGAAATAAAACTAGCTAGGGTGCTGGTAGCTATCTCTGAGAAGAGATGTGGCGGCTACAGGCCTCTGAACTCAGTTACAATGAGGCTCAAGGGCCTATTTATTATTTAGAAACATTGGGAAATCATAAACAGCCAAAACCCTAACCCTAGGAGATGAAGCGCCAAAACTATGGGCCCCGTTTGGGGAAATTGGTGTTTCAACTTCCCAGGGGCGTAACTTTGGCATACGATCTCTGTTTGATGCGTACCATACCTCGTTAGAAAGATCTATCCGAGGACTACAAATTTGGAATGAGCAATATTAGTCCATGGACCCATGTTGCTCTCCATTTTCCCAAAAAAACATCGTTTAGGGCCTCAAAACGGCTCCGGAAGTTTAGGACCCGAAAAACTGCTAAAAATAGTAAACTGTGCCGAAACTGAAAAACTGAAAGAGACAATGGTGGAGCCCCAAGTGGAATAGGGAGGTGACCACCAATATCCACCTGGATCATTCCTCCCCTCTTAGGAAGCAATGGTCC
This sequence comes from Pinus albicaulis, assembly GCA_034641835.2. Taxonomy (NCBI): domain Eukaryota; kingdom Viridiplantae; phylum Streptophyta; class Pinopsida; order Pinales; family Pinaceae; genus Pinus; species Pinus albicaulis. The sequence continues at coordinate 683,912,123 of CM076584.1, read as the reverse complement.
CCATTGCGTTAAGTTCCTCCATGAGATGAGGAAATTTCTGCTAAACTTGGTCCCTGGTGAACCACTTTCCTTGGTGCAGGAGTTGGCCAGCTTTGACAACCCGATATAGTTGGATCTTATGTTGGCGAGTGTTCTTGATTTGCATGTCCATGATACAATCTGTGGTGGCCTGTTCCATGCAGTCTGGATTTAACTCTGTTGGTGTGAGTTGTTCTGCAATGTCCAAGGTGTCTAGTAGAGGTGGGAAGTAAGGACGAAGGCGATCCACATTGAAGACTGGGTGCAGACCAAGGAATGGTGGAATACTGAGCTCGAAGGCATTGTTCCCTACAGCCTTGGTGATGGTGTACGGCCCGTATTGGAGCGGGCGAAGCTTGCGGTGGGGTCCAGTGAGGCGCTCCTTCTGCAAATGTAGCCATACTTTGTCACCCACCTGGAAGTTGTGTGGCACCCGGTGTTGATCATGGCGTTGCTTGTACTTGGCATTGGCTCTATCCAATATATCATGAACTTGTTGGCGGATGTGTTGAATGCGCTCGATGAAGCTACTTGCTTTGTCAACTTCAGACTGGACATGAGCTGAATCGGCCTGAGCAGCTGCAAATGGCATGGCTACGTCGATGGGACATAGTGGCTGGAATCCCAAGCCCACCTGAAAGGGGCTATGGCCGATTGAACTGTGGAGAGCCCGATTATAACTATGTTGTACATAAGGGAGGCTCTCGTCCCATGTGCGTGGATGCTTTGAATTGTACATACGCAGAATGTGTACAATCATTCTGTTGACGACCTCTGTCTGGCCATCTGTTTGGGGATGGAAAGCTGTGGACTTGGTGAGCTTGGTATCCAACATCGACCAGAGGCTGGACCAAAATGTGCTGAGGAACCTGCTATCCCGATCTGATATGATAGACTGTGGGATCCCAAAGTGCGCCCACACTCGTTCAAAGAAGAGTTTAGCAGTGGCTTCTGCTGTGATATTCTTCTTGCAGGCCGCCATAATGGCCATCTTCGAGAATCTGTCGACGACCACAAAAACACTGTCATTTCCCTGCTTAGTAGAAGGCAGGCCCGCCATGTAATCCATGGAGATGGATTCCCAAGGTCGACTAGGGGTAGGTAGAGGAGTATATAGGCCTTGCTTCTTGATGGTCGGTTTGGCAATGGCACAAGCAGTGCAGGATCTTATGTGCTTCTCGACATCCTTTCGAAGGTTCGGCCAATAGAAATACTTCTGCAGGATTGCTATTGTTTTCTCGACCCCGAAATGCCCAGCGACTCGACTGTAGTGTGATTCCCATATCATCTTGGCACGCTCGCTTGAAGGAACACAAAGGTGTCCCATGTGACATAAAAGTGCATCTTGGAGGTGAAAATTTGGAACTTGCGTACCCCCCAAGAGTTCCTTGTAAGTGTGGCCAAATTCTGGGTCACTCTCATAGAGAAGCGGCCAATCAGAAGTCTCGTGCCCACAAGAGTTGAGCACAGTGGTGAGCGCTACGATCGGTGGTCGCCCGAGGCAGTCTGCAACATGATTGGTGCTACCCTTCTTTTACTTGATGTTCAAATGAAACTGTTGCAGATATGTGGACCACTTCTGATGGCGATCATTCTGCAACTTCCCTTGTGTCTGTATGAACTGCAGGGGCCGGTGGTCTGTGTGGATGATTGTTTCCTTCCCCAAAATGCAATGCTTCCATTGTCGACAAGCTTGCATAATGGAGTACAATTCTTTGTCATAAGTGGGATACTTGCGAACTGTGTCAGACAATGTCTCACTGTGAAATGCCACTAGATGTCCTTGTTGAGTAAGAACTGCCCCAATAGCATAGTCAGAGGCATCTGTCTCGATCTCAAATGGCTGTTGCAAGTCTGGTAAAGTGAGCACTGGGGCAGAACAGAGGCGGTTTTTCAGTTCTGTGAACGCCTTCTGTTGAGGTTCCGACCAAAAAAAATTTTGCTCTCGCTCCTCCCTTGGTGACTTGACTCAAGGGCCAAGTGATATGAGAGAATCCCAACACGAACCTCCGATAGAAATTAGCAAGACCCAGAAAGCTGCGAAGCTCTGTTATAGTGGTTGGGGGTGGCCAATCCCGAATGACTTTGATCTTGGCTGGATCCACATGCACCCCCCTTTCATCAATAATGTATCCCAGATATTGAACCTGGGTCATGCCAAAAGTGCACTTCTCCAAATTGGCACACAACTTGTGTTGCCGCGGTGTTTGGAGGACTTGTCGGATGTGGTGAAGGTGCTCTTCCCAAGTCTGGCTGAAGATCAGAATATCATCCAAGTACACCACTACAAATGAGTTGGTGAATGGTCGCAAGATGTCATCCATCATCCTCATGAAGGTGGCGGGAGAATTCGTCAACCCGAAAGGCATGACCAGCCATTCGAAAAGGCCTTCCTTGGCTTTGAAGGCAGTCTTCCACACATCGGAGGGTTCAATTAGTACCTGGTGATACCCAGACTTCAGGTCGATCTTGCTGAAATATTTTTCACCTTTGAGTTGGTCCAGAAGGTCATCAATCCGTGGGATTGGGTACCTATTCCGGACGGTGATCTTGTTCAGCGCCCGATAGTCAATACAGAGTCTCCACGTCCCATCCTTCTTCTGTACCAACACGATCGGGCTCCCACAGGGCGATGAACTTGGTCTAATGTGACCTTTCTGCAACAGCTCCTGAATCTGCCTCTTGATTTCATCATTCTCCAGAACAGAGCGCCGATAGATCGGTCCATTAGGTAGCGGCGCACCGGGGGTCAGATCAATCGGGTGCTTGACCTGACAGTGCAGAGGAAACCCTGTGGGTGAGGTGAATATGTCTCCGTACTCCTCCACAACCTTATCCATTTGTTGTTGTTGTGCAGAGGAGCCCTGTCTGGAGGATGTGGCCACAGTCTTCTTCTTGCCCTGGGGGCGGATCATCAGGAAAACGAATTTCCTGGTTTGGGAAATGAGCTTACTGCATTGTTTTGCAGTAACCAAAGAGATAGCGGTAGGAGGTGGTACCTCTGGTATCCTGTACAACTTATTTCCCAAAGTAACAATAACAACACGAGGTCGAGACTCATACACAGCATGACGCTTCCACAAGTATGGTTGTCCTAATAATACATCAGAAACATCAATAGGAGCAACGTCACATAATACCTCATTTGTGAAGGGCTTGATGCTATAGGGAAGGCGACACTGCCGGCTGACGCGGAGATCTCGTCCTTGGTGAAGCCACCCGATGGTGTATGGATGTGGGTGAGCTGTGGTCGGCAAGCCCAACCGCTTCACAGCGTCTACTGAAATGAGGTTCTTTTGGCTCCCATTGTCGACAATGAACTGTACCGGGGAGCTCTTTACCCACATCTGGGAGTGGAAGAAACATTCCTCCTCCTCTGAATCTTCCGGTTCTTCCTTCTAGATATTTGTAGTGGCAACAGTGGCGTTGGGCTCTGCATCAATAATCTGTTTCCCTTTTTCATTCCCCTTTTCAGGTTCTGATTCGGAGTCAGAGCATGCATCTAACTCAGAAGCCCTCATCTCAGCCACTAGCGACTGCTTGGCCCGACACTCACTTGTGTTGTGAGTGGAGCTCTTATGGAACTCACACCACTTTCCCGTGTCCTTCTTCGGCTTTGTGGTGATGTTCTTTTCTGTGGCTTTTATGAGTGGTCTTTAGCCACCATGCCTTGGCTCTGTCCTTTGTTCTGCGGTTTGAAGCACCTTTCCCTTGATTTTGATTCGCAGATTCAAAGTCTCGCTTCTTCTGCTTGAATTTCTGCTCAATCTTGGCAGCATACCGGTATGCCGTACCAAGCGAGGAGATGTCGAGGAACTCCATTTCCTCCTGAATGTATCTGTGCAGACAGTTGCGATACTTTAGCACGAGATGTTTCTCTGAATCTTTGATACCCAACTTTGTGCGCAGGGTATGGAACAGATTCGTCAGCTCATGCACATCTTGATCCCTTTGTTGTCGCAGCGTGGTCCATTGTATGTACTTGTCCTCATAGCTCCCCACAGGATAGTACTGTTCCTTGACGGCGTCTCGGAAAGAATTCTAAGTTGGTACGGCCGAGAACAGAGAGGGTTCTGTCTGGTCCTTGTTCTCACAGTAGGTTTCCCACCAGTCCTTAACATGGGGGGTAGCTTTGAGGAGTGCAAAAATAATCTTCTCCCGATCTGAAAAGTCATGAACCGAGAAATATCCTTCTAACAGATTCAACCATCTATCTACGGCATCTGTGTCTATTTGACCCTCAAATATGGGAATGTCAAAATTTACTTGTACCTTAAAAGGAGTCGCGCCTCCAGAGTGGCTGCTGGATGCAGATGCACCGCCGGTGGGTAGCCGTTGAAGGATCTGAGCAAAGTTATCCATCATCACGTTCCTTTGTCTTTCGAGGGCCTCCTCGAGCAATATTTTGATAGGATCTCCTGCTCCCTCATCTTTCTTTTCGTCCCCCATGGGCGTCCGTCGAGGTTTGCGAGGCTGATCTTGCAAAGGTTCCACGAGATCGAGCCCTAGCTCCTTATACCCCGACCTCGTTGGGGACATGCAAAGAAGGATCGAGAAAAAGCAGACCGCTCTGATACCACTGATCCGGATTTATGCAGGAACGCAATAGAATAAACACATAACCATAAATACAGAGATGCAGCGGAAATAACACTTCATTTCATTAATATCAAAGAACTGAAATTTGCTTACAGACAGAATGGAAATAAAACTAGCTAGGGCGCTGGTAGCTATCTCTGAGAAGAGATGTGGCGGCTACGGGCCTCTGAACTGAGTTACAATGAGGCTCGAGGGCCTATTTATCATTTAGAAACAATGGGAAATCCTAAACAGCCAAAACCCTAACCCTAGGAGATGAAGCGCCAAAACTATGGGCCCCGTTTGGGTAAATTAGTGTTTCAACTTCCCAGGGGCATAACTTTGGCATACGATCTCCGTTTGACGCGTACCATACCTCATTAGAAAGATCTATCCGAGGACTACAAATTTGGAATGAGCACCATCGGTCCATGGACCCATGTTGCTCTTCGTTTTCCCCAAAAACGTCGTTTAGGGCCTCAAAACGGCTCCGGAAGTTTAGGACCCGAAAAACTGCTAAAAATAGTAAACTGTGCCGAAACTGAAAAACTGAAAGAGACAATGGTGGAGCCCCAAGTGGAATAGGCAGGTGACCACCAAAGATGAAAAATATCAACACCGGGTGCCACACAACTTCCAGGTGGGCGACAATGTATGGCTACATTTGCAGAAGGAGCGCCTCACTGGACCCCACCGCAAGCTTCGCCCACTCCGATACGGGCAGTACACCATCACCAAGGCTGTAGGGAACAATGCCTTCGAGCTCAGTATTCCACCATTCCTTGGTCTGCACCCAATATTCAATGTGGATCGCCTTCGTCCTTACTTCCCACCTCTACCGGACACCTCGGACATTGCAGAACAACTCACACCAACTGAGTTAAATCCAGACTGCATGGAACAGGCCACCACAGATTGCATCATGGACATGCAAATCAAGAACACTCGCCAGCAGAAGATCCAACTATATCGGGTTGTCAAAGCCGGCCAACTCCTGCACCAAGGAAAGTGGTTCACCAGGGACCAAGTTCAGCAGAAATTTCCTCATCTCATGGAGGAACTTAACGCAATGGGGACCATTGCTTCCTAAGGGGGGAGGAATGATTCAGGTGGATATTGGTGGTCACCCGCCTATTCCACTTGGGGCTCCACCATTGTCTATTTCAGTTTTTCAGTTTCGGCACAGTTTACTATTTTTAGCAGTTTTTCGGGTCCTAAACTTCCAGAGCCGTTTTGAGGCCCTAAACGACGTTTTTTGGGAAAACGGAGAGCAACATGGGTCCATGGATTGATGTTGCTTGTTCCAAATTTGTATTCCTCGGATAGATCTTTCTAACGAGGTATGGTACGCGTCAAACGGAGATCGTATGCCAAAGTTACGCCCCTGGGAAGTTGAAACACCAATTTACCCAAACGGGGCCCATAGTTTTGGCGCTTCATCTCCTAGGGTTAGGGTTTTGGCCGTTTAGGATTTCCCATTGTTTCTAAATGATAAATAGGCCCTCGAGCCTCATTGTAACTCAGTTCAGAGGCCTGTAGCCACCACATCTCTTCTCAGAGATAGCTACCAGCGCCCTAGCTAGTTTTATTTCCATTCTGTTTGTAAGCAAGTTTCAGTTCTTTGATATTAATGAAATGAAGTGTTATTTCCGCTGCATCTCTGTATTTCTAGTTATGTGTTTATTCTGTTGCATTCCTGCATAAATCCGGATTTAATTTTGCAGATCTTGTCAGATCCATTTCAATTTTTTTTTTTTAGATCTTGGGGGCTTCCCCCCAAGATCTGGATTAGTGGTATCAGATTCAGGTTACACCTCCATGGGAATGAGGGTTTGAAACATATTTCAGTTTCAATGTTTTGCAGCAATCTTCAGCAAAATCCATGATTTTTTTTTTGGGTGGCGAGTTTTCAGATCAGATCTGAAAATTTTGGTGAAAATTTTACAAAAAAAAGACCAGATCTGGATTCCTTGTGAAAAAATACTCAAATTCAAAAAACAAATTGGCCAAATTGGAGTTCAGAGGCCTGTAGCCGCCACATCTCTTCTCAGAGATAGCTACCAGCGCCCTAGCTAGTTTTATTTCCATTCTATCTGTAAGCAAATTTCAGTTCTTTGATATTAATGAAATGAAGTATTATTTCTGCTGCATCTCTGTATTTCTGGTTATGTGTTTATTCTGTTGCGTTCCTGCATAAATCCAGACCAAAGTGACAAAGATGTTTGTGTCTAACTTTTATAATAAGAAAACCATGGTAGGAGACATTCTTGTTCCAGTTACACCAGAGTACCTTTCTCAAGCCACAAATTTATCAATGACAAGGGATGAATATTATAAAGGGAATAATTTTAAAGAGAAGGGATGGAATTACTTTTTAAAGAAGTAGAGGAAAGGAAAATTTGAAAAAACCAAGGGGATTCCAAGGGAATGGTTGAGAGAACCATGGGCAGAACTGGCTCTCATTATTTAGAAACACTTTACTTGTGATGGAAGGTATAGTATAGTACACCTATATCATATCAAATTACTCCAACATAGAAAAGGTGACTGTAAATTTGACCTTCCCTATTTCTTTTCCAAGATTTTAATGAATCAAGGGGTAGATCCACTGGAAAAACAACAGGGAGGTCAGCATGCAGAGGCAGAATATCAAAGAGATAAATACAAGCATGAGGACATGCTTTGAAATCAGCAAGGGGGAGATGTTGGCCCTCAATTTTGACCCTTTTTCACCATGCATAATCCACCTATCTATCATCCCTGACCATCATACCATGATCATATTTCCATATTTTTGCCTCTTTTTTCACATTAAGGTAAAATAATTATGTCTTTTAACTTTTAGATTTTTTAGTTAAAATTGGGCATTAAAATTTATTTTTGACTAAAATAGAAATTCATGTAATGGCTCCATTGAAGCCATATGTGCAGGACACATGGGCATAAAATAAATATAGATTTGAGAAGTATGGGAACCAAGGATGGAAAGAATCCTATTGGCACAGTCCAAATGAGTCAGGACAAGCCTAGTCAAAGCTGGTCAAACTTGACCAACCACCCAGAAAATCCCCTGATTTAAGGGGAAGTTTTGTGATTTTGTGGAATCTTGCCATATATTGTGCAAAAAAAAGGATGAGTTCGACCCTATTAGGTGGATTAGGACTGTTACTAGTTGTTGCAGCTATTTTAGTTGGTTTTGTTATACTTTTATCCTATTTAAGCACAACTATTCAGCAACTATGGACATGTATTAGCCCCAAGAGTTAGCTCAACTAGCCGAGTCCCCGCTACTAAGTACTTTGCCAGTTGGGAGGTCATAGGTTCAAATATCCTTGACGCCCTTGGGTTTAGGCCTCGCATGTAAGGGAAAAGGTTATATCCCCTCGAGAGGGTATGCAGATATTTTTCTGTGGATGCAGCGGGTACACATGTGTGCGGGCCCATTAGATTCGTGAACCACAAGTGAAAAAAAAAAACTAAGAACATGTATTATGATTATTGAGACTTCTTTATTTTTGAATATAATTTGAAGAAATTTCCTTCTACTTCTTATTGTTCTTTCTGTGGAATGTGATTGTTGATCTACTATAGCTGATAGTATTCAAGTGTACAAAGCAAAGGTGGAGGCCCCCCATTCTAAGCTAAGTACATTGCAGTGTATTTTTGTGCATAATTGTGAATATCTTAGATTGTTGAACATTTCATTTACAATTTCTTGTGAATATTTTATGTGTAAATTCATTAATGATTTCCTTTTAGTAATTGGTTTAAGTAGGGATGGTCAACCAAGGCATCTAAGTTAGATCCTCTTCCTTATGGATTAAGAATTGAACTAGAAATTGTGTTTATGCATTTGATCTTTACTGCTTTCTTGATTTAATTGTGTTATGCTTTATGGTGGAATTGATCTTGTTGGAATAGGGATAATGAGGGACAAGTTAGAGCATCTTCCTTGTTGGCTATGCTCCACAAAGACTCATTACACTCTTACTTCCATATCATAATTTCAATGTTTTCTTTTCAGTAATTTATATTTGTAATATGCATTTCCATTATTTTCATCTACAAAAATACTTCCTACACTAGATTAATCTAAGATCCATATACCTTGGTGTGCTTCTAAGTTTACCAACATGGATCGATAAGTAAAAAAAATGCTCTAATTCAACTCAATATATTAGGCTGATAGGGACAAGCATTGATGAAAGGTTGAGTAGAGAGAACAAAACAAGAAGCACGAGACATGGAGAGGGGATATGATAGATGGAGGAAGAAACAATGGGGATATTGCTGGAGAGAGCAAAGCTAGGGAAATTGTGTGAAATAGAATTGAATTTTTTTTTGGGAAGATTTTGAGAAACCGAAGAATAAATATTAAAGGAAGAAAATTTGGGATGTTAGCTTTGTGAAAGAGCTTGAAATTTATTAAAATTTTTATTATTAGAAAATTAAAGAGATTTATAAACATAAATATTCGATTAATGATCTAGAATAATCCAGAGATCACGATTCCTCGATGGTGATGATAATAGACATTTGGGAGTGGCCTTGGCAGTTTTTCCCACCACCCTCTAGGTCCTTCGAGCATTTATGAAGATGGGAAGCCACCTCCTTTCACATGCATGCACATGCACAAAAAATTGATGATGTAATGTGTTATTTATGTGGCATGCATGAGAATGACTTCATTCGAGGGTGATATGATATGAGCTAAGGAGAAAAGGTGATAGAAATTAATTATGGACTCACACTCCTGCGAGGTATTTAGAGGTTTGCTCCAATCACTTGCAAAGTGTGTTGCTCATTCATCTCTAGTGACTGATTTCTCAGGTGAAATTTAAGTCTTCCTTGGATTTTATCTTTTGGGTTGTTTTGTGGTTGGTTTGGATTTTAGTAGTCCTATGTATCTGGTTTTTGATAAATCATGGGTGGGGTTCGTAGTTCAAGCCATTAAGTATAGTTCCTCTTGTGTTTATGCAAAAGGTCAAGGGGCCAGGTATAGATTTGAAACTATAATCATTGGTCGAGTCTCTGTGCTTTGTGGATTTTGTTGTGATCCTTGGTTGTCCAAGTTTGGGGGCTCTATAACTGTTGGGTGGCCTTGGCCTCAATGGTATTTCAAGGTCCTAGTATTGGGTGGTGTAGTTGGGGGTTCAATGGTTATTGGCATCAAGGCCAACAAGGAGTTGGTAGCTCCTTTTTTTTCAATTTTAGGGTTGAATCACGAGTGATGACCTGACCTATTGTTTCCTTGGTTATGTTGGTTTTGGGTCTAGTCTAATTTTTTATCCCTTTGCAAGTAAAGGCTCACATAGAAAGTGTTGGGAACCATACCCTGATTCTTCCATGGTGTTGAGACAAAGAGGGAATAGTAGGAGGGGAGGTGGTGGTCGTTCATTGCCAAGGAAATGTGATGCTCATATTTTTTCCCATGATTCAGCCACCACCTTCTTCAACATTGTCCCACTGGAAACATGTAGAGAGATTCTCAAGCTTGAGATTGAAGTCTGTATTGAGAGATAAGCACCTTCAAATTCAGAATTGATGAAGGACATGCCAATTTGGGTTCCTAACCTTGGGAATACTAAGGGCAGGAAGAGGAAATATCTCAATTCGGTAGCCCTCCAATGGTAGATGGAGACCCTTCTTGGCTTGTTCTAGAGGGAAAAACATCTGGATAAGTAAAACACCTTCACTTCTTTGGAAGATGTTAAGAGGATGTTAATAAATCAGAGGTTTTTTCTTGATATATTTGACTCTCGACTATCTCATATCGAAATTCATATACCACATGATTCTAATGATGGGGAGTTGATGGATCCTCCTGGATCCAGTGCAAGGGATCCAACAAATATTTCATTTTCCAACAATGAAGAGAAGATGAAACAATAGGCGAGGCAGTAGTAGGTCTTTATATGTTTCCTTCCAAATTGTGTTGGGTCAGATGTGTGGAAAGTCTCCCCACCTCTATCCTAGTTGGCAGTTATTCTAGTTCATGTAAGGCTCATGCTCTGGTGTTTCATGGTAAGTAATTTTTGGGTAATTTTTGTTATGTATTTGTTGTCAGGTTTCAACCCATATCTATGTTTTGTTTATGGATTTAAGCAGAAAAATGTTCCTTTCAACATTAAATCTTGGAACTCTTATGTTTTATTTGTATGCATGCATTTTGGTATCCATGTGTGACTTCAACCTATTTTATATTCTATTCTATGTATGTACCAGACAACAAATAAAGTTATGGTGTGTAAGTCATGATAGCTCTGAGTATATTTTTCTTTTGATGTATGGGGGTTTATGCCGAGGATCCATGAATCCTCCAAGAACAATATGGATATCTATGTAATCTCCTGTATCTCAATTTTTTAGTAATATAAATGCATTATTAAAAAAAAAAATCCAAATATCAAGATTAATAATAGATGTAGGTTTAAAATGCAACTTATATAATTTAAAAGATAAAAAAGATAGAACATACTTGATGTGATGTATTTATGCCTGGAGAATAATGAAACTTGTCCTCAATAAGATCTGAATGAGATTATGCCTATGCATTCGAGGTGCAAATTGAGTAAATATTGGTAAGATCGATGCATCTCAACGTTGCTTTGGGAAAGTTGGATCAACAACTCTTCTGGCCAATTTTGTGTGCAGGTTTTTGAAGGTTTTGGTCTCAAAGAGACAATCCTCTCCATAGAGGGTTAAAATTTTAGCATGTAGATTTTCACAGTTAAGAACATGATGATGTAAACTTTTAGAGCACTATGTGATATCGTTGTGGTGTCCGACGTTTCAGGTGAATATTTCACCCATCTTCAAGGACAAAATGCTCAAATGATGTATTGAAGAGTGTCAAACCAAGTATAAATGACAGTAAGAAATCGAAAAAATGAAATGATTGTTAAAGTGGAGAAAAGGAAAGTAAACGTTGATGAATTATTATTATTAATTAATAATAATAATAATATTAAGTTAACTTTAGAAAGGAAAGGAAAGTTGATAAATTATTATTATTATTATTATTATTATTATTAGTATTAGGAAAATAATTAGAAAAAATCAAATTAAAATAAAATTGATAGGTGAAGTAATAGAAAATACAGGTCAAAGAAAGTTGGGATTAGAATTAAAAAAAATTGTATTAAATATTAAATTAGAATTAAAATATCAAAATATTAATATTAATATATTTTTTTGGAATAAACATCAAATAGGGAATTTCAAACTTGAATCTCACAATTTACATAATACTTCATAACACAACGATCACCAATTGAGCTACCCCTATGGGAAAAATACAATATTAAATTATTAGAATATGATTGAAGTAGAATTAAATTAAAGCATAATTAAATTAAATTAAAAAATGGAAAGATTTTAATTTAAAATAGGATTATAGTAGAATTAAATCGGAATTATAAATTCTAGATTATCAAAAATAGAGTTAGAAAAATATGTTTATTAAATTAGTATTAAAATAGAATTAGTATTGTTATGGGTTTTAGGAATAACACTATGTAAAACTGTGATCCTTCGAACGTAAATCTCCAATCATCATAGAATTGATATTAGAATGGAATTAAATTTTTATATTATTAAAATAGAGTTGAGATAGGATTAAAATCGAATTAAAACTTCTAGTTAGAAATAGAGTTGAAAAGAATAATTAATAAGGAAAAAGAAAGGGAAGCTGTTAAGGGGATAAAAAAAAAAGAAAAGGTAAGAAGGTGAAAATACCGGTCAAATTAAATTGGGGTTAGAATTGGATTAATAAATTAAAGTCTCTCATTCATGCATTCAAGGGATTATCGATCATATTTCCACAATCCTTTCTAAAAAGAACAACAAAATCTTGTTCAAACCGCATAAAACTCTCAGGCATCTCTTCAAATCTGCCAAATATAAGAATGAATCTATGTTTGGCCCAGGAGTCTATGAGATCCTTTGCTTCTGTGGAATGTCTTATATAGGAAAAACTAGGAGATCTTTCAAAAGCCACATTAAAGAACATATGGTTGAAAAATACCATAACCAAATTGCTAAATCCGCCATCATCGAACACTCCCACAATACCAAACATTTAATTTGTTTTGATAAAACCAATATATTGGCCTCTTCCCCCTTCCAATTGAACTGTGTCATCAATGAAGCTATAGAAATCGAAAATCACCCTAACAAGTTTAATTAGGAAGATGGGTATAAGCTAGGCTATTCCCCCTAACACTGATGCCAGTCCTAACCATCTTTGGTCCTCCCTCCCCCACCCCTTTTCCCTTTGCTAATCCCCTAATATTCTTTTGTCTTCTTTAGTATCTTGTTCTCCCACTCCCACCACCACCCCTACCCCCTTCTTTTCTCTCCCTTAATTGTCCCCCTTCCCAGCCCCTTCTCTTGTCTTGTTCATCCTTTCTCATATATTCCTCTTATTTCTTCTCTTAAACTAATATAATATTTTTCTCTTTTTTATATTTTAATTCAATTCTAATCCCAATTTAGTTTGACCTATATTTTCATCTTCCTACCTAATCTTTTTGGATCCCCCTTAACATCTTCCATTTTCTTATTCCTTATTCCTTATTCTTTTCAACTCTATTTCTAATTAAAAAATTTAATTTTATTTCAATCTTAACGCTATTTTAATAATCTAATAATTTAATTCCATTTTAATTTTAATTATATTTTAATAAACATATTTTTCTAAATTTACTTTTGATCATCCAAATTTTTTAATTTCATTTTAATTTTAATTCTATTTTAATAAACATATTTTTCTAACTTTACTTTTGATCATCCAAATTTTTTAATGCCAATTTAATTCTACTATAATCTTATTTTATTCCAATGTAATCTTATTTTAAATTAAAATGTAACATTTTTTAATTTAGTTTAATTCAATTTTAATTTAACACTACTTCAATCATATTTTAATATTTTAATTTAATAATATTTTGATATTTTAATTCTAATTTGATATTTAATAGAATTTTTTGATTCTAACTCTTATAATTTGACCTATATTCTCTATTATTTCATCTATTAATTTTATTTTAATTTGACTCTCAAATTATTATGCCAATTTCTTCTTAACTTAATAGTATTATTAATAATGAATAATAATAATAATTCATTAGTATCAATATTTTTTTTCCTTTCTAAATTTAACTTCTTTTTCTTCTTATTAACATTCAATTTCGTTTTCTTCTCTTTGGTGGTCATTTTCATTTTCTGATTTCTTACAGCCATTTATTCTTGGTTTAGCACTCTTAGATACATCATTTGAACTTTATGTCCTTTAAAATGGGTAAAGTGTTCACATGAAATATTAGACATCTCAATGATATCATATAGTGTTCTAAAAGTTTACATCATGTTATAACTAGATTTTATTTTATTAAATAAAAACTATTATAAATATAAATAAGGTATTTATGGATTATAATACATGTGATTGAACATAAGATATAAATGCCTTTTTTTTCTCCACGGTAAAAAGTAACTTATGATATTTACACGAAAGGTGTTCCTATGATGCGTTTGGCTGGGCAGATTCAGCCAATCACATCGTTCCATTTTCGTCCTCCTTCAACAAGTGATTTTCTACCAAGTGGCACTCCTCTTTCTGGATCCTAGCCTTTAGTTTTTCAGCGTGGCAGAGCGGGTTGAGTAGTCGGAAAAAAAAACATGGCGACGATGAGCCAAGCTTTCGGTGGCGAATTTTCTGGAAAACTAAAGCGTTTTTGAACTATATGCCCACACTTGGTAAGAACTTGAGATCTGGATTGCAAGTTGCACCGCAAGAATTGTTTTTTTGGATCGCAGGAGACGACAAATATATGAGCGTGGAGAATTGGTGATGGCGCCTTTTTTAATAATCAATGTAACGTATTAATAACACACTACTATATTAGTTAGCCTTTAGTGCTGATTTTTATGCTTGTTTAGAAAATTGGTAATATAGTATTACTCTTTATTTCATTTCAGGATTAAAATTTTAACATTTTTTAACCATGACTTTAAAAATCAAATATAATGATTATGAAGGAGAAAAAATACATAGAGTTGATGCAACATCACCATTTTTTAAATGTTACAATTCTAACATTATTCAACCATGACATTAAAGACCAAACACCATGATTTCAAATTCTAAAGTTTTTCTACCTTTGTTTTCTTTTCCCTTCTTTTAAATATTTATTTTTAAAAGGTTTTCCAAGTTTGTATAATTTTTGTTTTATTTAACTTTTTTTTGGGTTAAAATTAAGAGTTAATTGAAACTATGGCCTTGATGACTAGTGCCCTTGAAAAAAAAATCAACTCTAAATCTAAAAATATTATTACATGATTTTTTTAAATTATTGATTAATTATCTTTTAATAATTAAAAAAATTGATAAAAAAAGGAAAATTCAATTTTAAAAAAATAGAAAAAAACTAAGAAACATTTTTTTGTCAAAAAAATAAGGATTTTTTTTAGAAAATGGGACAAAACATTAAAATACAAAATAATAATAACAATAATATAATAATAATATTTTACCCTTGAACCCCCAATGGGGGTGACCCTCCAGGATACCACTTTTCATTTGAGCGCCCATCGAGGCTCATCGAGGCTCATCTCGCCTCCACATGTCACTCCAATGTTCAATTCAATCATGTGTCACTCCAACGTTCACTTTAGGCGAGTGCCAAGACTACTCGCACACTTCATAGTTAAATACATGGGAAAGTGTGTAATTTTTTCTAGTTTGGTTGTTTGGGCAATGAATTCTGGCAGAGAGGAGAATAGAGGTGCGCGCATCGGGTTCCATGGCGACTCGCTAAGGTCATGGCCTTGGATGAGTAGCGGTGTGAATGCATGTGCTCAATTGGTTTGGATCAACACTGGTTTGTTGTCTTGCTCCTGGGATCTAGGAACGCTAGAGGTCAGGGTGTCATTTCGTCTTCACACCTTCAAAACTCCACTGAGGAACTTCAAGCTCCACGGGATCACGCCTAAAGTTTGGGATAAATTTATGTACATGTAATTTTTTTTCCCATCATCATAAGAGGGGGGTTCCATCTGAGCATAGATGGGATCACCCTATTTTTTTTTATCTGCTAGGAATTACCTTTGGTTATTGTCTGTGGGAGGGTGTTATCTGAGGTTTTAATACGTCGCCCTACTGGTGGTTTGGATGCCCGCTAGCACTGAGGGTTACTATTTTTTTTTCTTTGTCTTCTCGGGGTTGTGGTGCTATAAAATGCAGGTCAAGTGGGTGGTGGAAGGCTTATTCCCTACCCAGGCCCTGGGATTAGGTCATCACGAGCTCTCCCTATGCCACCACTTATGTCTTCTGGACGTTGGTTTGTGCTCATATGGAGCAACGAATTCGTGGTTTCAGTTATTTTTCTTGCTATTGCAGGTCCAGTGAGGTCTCTTCGTTGGCCCTCCCTTTCAGTCGATGGCTCTATCGTGTCATTATAAGCATGCCCCGCCAATAGGCACTGACCTCGTCGAGGGGGGGGGCACCCTTTTCATGCGGGGCGTTCTGAACGAGGCCAAAACTCGTCCTTAGATAATTCGGTCAGTTGGGAGACTGAAGAAGTAACTGCTATCTCACAACCTCGCTCTCTAGGCCACATTGTGGCTCCTGCCACTATGGAGGCCATCGTTGAGTAGCTTCAGAATATCTAGATCAATATAGAAATTCTCAGGGATCACCGCTATGAAGAGCACAATGAGCTTGTGGCATATACAAATGACATCCAATACAATCAAAATGAAATTATGGAGCAATTGGAAAACCTTTGCCGCAACCACCATCGCACCAATGACCACCTACGCAGCTTGGAAGCGTGGGTGGAAAATATGTATTTTCATATGCATGATTGTGTCAGCTATTTTGAATTTCCCTTTGTAATTGCCCCCATTCCCCCTCCTTGATATGTTGTTATCAGTGTTGGTTATCTTTTTGTTTTCTCGTAGTATGTTAAGGCTACAATGCCTCTCGGAAATAATTGATGCCAAATTTTCTCTATGGTTTCCTCCATGCCCCAATATCAACAATTCAAGTCGGAATGAGGGAGAGGGGCATGTTGAGATTATCTTTGTAAACACTGCTTTCCTGAAAATCTAATGAAAATTTTTTGAACGAAAAATAAATAAATAAATAAAATATATATATATATATATATATATATATATATATATATATATATATATATCCTTGAAAATTAAATTAAAAAATATATTTAAAAATTTCAAAAAAATCCCCAATAGGGGTGTGAGCTTGCAAATGGATCATGATGGAATCTGTTCCATATGAAATTTGCATGAAGTAAGGGCTAGAGAGTGGCTTACCCATAGCCCTCGCATGCATGTAATTAAAGGTAGGGTGGAAAAATGCGTGCCATTACTTAATAACGATGAGATGGTTAATCAAGAGAAGACACATGAGAGAGATACTTCCTCATAGGTGTTAAGCACCTGGTGTTCCATGTTCTCATATGCTTGGCCTATGGTTTTAACAGTTAGTGTTAGTGTTGGTACAATGCTTCGGGATAGGTCGTGGTCGTCTGAGAGGAAGGCTTCGCAGGTTGGTTTCATTAGTGCAACTAGTTTCCCCAGTGACATGGTCAATTTCATCAGGTACGTTCTTTATATTCTCTCTCCTCATCACCTGATTTCTACAATCCATTCTATTGTTTTGCAGCTTTGATGGAGAAATATTTATAATATTGTCTCTGTAATAAATTTAAAGATATGTTGCGAAATATGGAAAGCCCATGCCAGATTTTACTCAGTATTTTTTTCTTTCCATTTTCCTGTCTCTCTTCTCTTCAGTATCTTTCTATATCACATGGGCATGTACTTCCCTTCTTTTTCTTGGAGTTATGTGGAGGATGCATGTTTGTTTATATGTGTTTAAAGGTTACTATATTTGATGTCTCTGAAAGCTTGGAGAAATCAGAAGTTCTTGTTTTGGATCCTCCTATCTTATCTGTATGTCTGGTTGGAAAATAGCTCGGGGAGCCGAGGCATGTTGAGTTATGCCCTAGGTGGCAAAATCATCTTGTTTTACGTTTGTGTGCAGTCTCAAACATGCTTGAGGATTCGGGGTATGTTTTTCCATATCTTGGGTGACAGATCCATGCCACTCTCACAATCATTGTCGATATTAGGCCTAATGTTAACTCTTCTATGCGTATATGTTGTGATATTGTTCTAGATCTTCACCGTCACTGTAATTGTTGAGAACCCTCACGGTTAGGAAATTATACGCTCATGTTTTGTGCAACTCATATCTGGGTTTTTGTTGTACACACTATTTTGTTGAGAAGCACCATGGTTCACCCTTCCTTCGATTCCAACTCTTCGAGCCGAGGTGGTAGGGGTCGGGGAAGACAGGCGGGGAGGAGGGAAGATAATGGTGATGCTTAGGCTCGCCAACCATGGGGAAGAGGCCAAACATCATCCACACAGTTGATCCAAGAGGTTTCCCACTCCTACCACACAGGTACCCCAACTTAGGTTTGACAGTTAATATCCACTTGTGTTGTGTAACCAGCTCCAAAAATAGAAGAAAAGAGATATCAACGCCTTAGAAATAAGCCACTTCAAGGGGGCAACCTCCAATACATTACATGAATGAACAATTCTTGGATGATACAAATGACCAAAACCTCCTTCTATATATAGGAGTCCATGGGGCCACAATATAATCCTAGTGGGGCCACAATGTAATCCTAGCCGACCTAACAATAATAATGTAAGGGCACAATAATAGCAATATGGGGGTTTCAGGGGTACAACAATAACAATAATGGGGGATACACTAACATAACAAGGGACTACACTATTAATAGAGGGACTTAACATGCCCCTCTCCTTCAAACAAGTCTTGTCCTTAACTTTTGATTATTTCTTGATGCTTCTGTATAAAATTCTCATCCTCCCATGTGGAATCTTCTACATGAAATTTCTTCCACTTGCTGAGATACTCTGAAATTGATCGTACTTGTCGAGTTCTTATTTCTGTGACTGCTTCAGAAATTCTTTCGATGTGATGTTGATCTTCCTGTTGTTTCATTAGATTCTGCACCAAAGTTAGGTTATCCTTTGAGAGTTGGAGAACTTGTTGTTGATGTTCGATGTGATCTTCCACTAATTTATCATCCATATTAGCTATTATTTGATCCTTCAAACCATCCAACTTAGCCTTCATTTCTGATTTTAAACCATCTATGTCATCTTTAGTTTCTCTTCATAAGATCGAAATTTGTTGCACTTGGTACCGTAATTTTGATATCTCATACTGCAATTCTTCCTCTTCATGCATCATAGTATAGATTTTTGAGGGCTTAATGGGTATGGAATTATTTTTTTGAGGCATTATAGAACTTAATACTGATAAAAATTCTAAAATATTCCCTTGGAATCACTTCAAACTGCTTTTTCAAAAAAACGTTATGGAATTTTAAAAACCAAATACACAACTTTTTCTTGCTTTTGAGAAGCTCTATATTGAAACTGAATTTTCTATGTAATTTCGGATCCTCAATAACTAAATTTTGGCCTTGTGGTATCCCTCTGAATCCTCTTTCGAATGCCACAGGTCTGTCCTGATTTGGATTCTTCAAGGAAAATTTATGTCCAATCTCCCACAATGACCTAATTATGGACTAGTTCAGTAGAGTGAACTTGTATGAATTGCCATGTGTCACTGTTTGCTCCTTTGGCTCTGAAATTTATAGAAAGGAAACTACAGTCCGTGTAATTCCAGTCACTTTTTACATAATTCCAATTCGATGCTCGGAGAGAGAGAGTTATGCAGATTTTCCCACGATCAACTCTTTGAGATGAAATTCAGGAGCCTACAAAATACCTAACTTCAACAGATCATATCTTCAAAAATATTGCGAACCAAGCTCTGAAATTTTGCGAAGATGTTCCTCAGGTTTTCAGCTTCACGCTCTAAAAATTTAAGCTTCTGAACCATTGTAGAAAAAAGGTATAGCGAAAATTTCACGATTACCTTTTTAAGTGAAATTCATGAGCCTGCAAAAATCCCTAACTTCCACAGATCATATCTCCGAAAAATATTGTGAACCAAGCTCTGAAATTTTGTGAAGATGTTCCTCAGGATTTCTTCTTCGCACTCTAAAAATTTCAGCTTCTGAACCTTCTTAGAAAAAAATTTATAGTGAAAATGCCACGATGACCTATTTGGAGTAGCAAAACCCTAGAATCCAAAGCTCTGATACCAAATGTTGTGAAACCAGCTCCAAAAATAGAAGAAAAGAGATATCAACACCTTATAAATAAGCCACTTCGAGGGGGAAACCTCCAATACATTACATGAATGAACAATTCTTGGATGATAAAAATGACAAAACCTCCTTCTATATATAGGAGTCCATGGGCCACAATATAATCCTAGTGGGGCCACAATGTAATCCTAGCCGACGTAACAATAATAATGTAAGGGCACAATAATAACAATATGGGGGTTACAGGGGTACAAAAATAACAATAAGGGGGGATACACTAACATAATAAGGGACTACACTATTAATAGAGGGACTTAACAACCTGGGAAACATAACTAAATCAACTTGCATAAGCATAAATTCAATTGGAAGATTGGAGAGACCTGGTCCCCGGCCTTGGTCATTCCAGAGGTCACACCTATCAATAAAAAAAACCGTTCACCTTTATTTGTTGATGAATAATATTGTGGCCAAGGCTATAATGAATCCTCCAGTTGGCTTTGTTAAATCTGGTCATGGCTTTCAATAAATACATAAATAATTTCAGCTTATCCAGTTCAAAATTTGGCAGTAAAACATTCATCTTAACTACATCGAGAAGCAATTTTTGTGTCTTCCTCAATTTGTATTACCGAGTTCAAGTGTGAAGGACCCAACCTCCGTGGATTTCTCTGATGAATAGAAATATGGTTGTGTGTTTATGGTTTCAATTTTGTTTATGTTTCTATGATATATATGTTGGTTAGGCTCCTATTTTACATTTATTTAGCTTGTATATGGTTTCAGGACATTTAGTCTTAAGGCACTATTAGATAGACTCAAAATTTATTGTTTCTGGATGGCTTATAATGTTGTTTGATGGCCAATAGACCTGATTTCCCAATGGTCAGGTTGATTCCACTAAACTCCTTGAATATGGTTGTAACATGCTTTTGTTGAAAATGAATGAAAAGGTCCTACCAAGCTTACAAAAATGTTAAAATTAAAAGATAATGATGCCTAGTAACTCCACACTCTTATGTAGGGAACCTATAATGGAGAAAAGAGTTCAGGGGGAGGGAAAATGTCTGAGGTAATCTGCACTCCGTAATTGTAACTTTTTCTAATTTTGTTTTAAATTATATTTTTTATTTTTTATATAATTTTTTTATCCATGGATGGGGTGTTAAGCGTGCGAGATGATGGGCTATGGGTTTCCGCCATCCTACCCGGTCATTCGACTAGGGGACTTGGAAACTTTTTCCCCTATAAATCATTAAAGTATTAGATTAGCATGTTAAACATCACAGTCTCGACACCATGTATGGTCACTCCCACTCTTGTCGACCACACCCCCATCAAATCAACATCACCCAACCTGTTATATCTCCACTCAAATGCTCAAGACTCTCTCATGTGATTGTACACGGAAAAAAGTTAACAAAAATGGAAATAAAGTCCCCTGTTATTGTTATTCAATGTTGTCACTCCACCAACCATTTCGAACTACACGTTGTCGAGCATATCTAAATAATCACAAAGGGAACTTTGGTGGTTTGGCTAAATCCATTTTCTCTCGAAGGTGATAAAGTGTTTGTTTCAATTCACTCCACTCTATTTCATCCTTACATTCCTTGATCTAGGAATAAAACATAATTTAGCCAACTAGTTGAGAGTGGTGGAAAGGAAATTTTGATTGTCAGTGAGCTTAGCTCCATAAAGCTAAATTTCTCCCCTTTTAACCAAATTTGGCACTATGTTGTGGCTAACGGAAGTGCTCTCTTCATAACTATATTTTTCAAGTCATGAAGTTGGCTAGCCACAATTGTGAAGTAGTTGTACATTAGAAAAAATTCTATTCATTCAGGTATGTCCTCCCTTCTCTTTTCCTCATTCCGCCTCATGCTCTCTTCTCTTGGTCTTCTTGTTGGGTATGATTCTCCTCCTCATCGCCTGACACTTTTTTCTCATCTATTTATTTTTAGCATGCTACCTCTCTGGGATATGTCCTCTCTTTTGCGACTCTTTGAACCTCACAGTGCTCGCTTCTACTGGAAATAATTTTTTTTACCCTTCCCTAGCCACCCTGGGTTGTGGTTGAACTCATTTATTGGTTTGGGATGCCAATGTCATACAACCCTAGTTTCCTTGGAATCTCACTTTTCATTTCTAGTCTCGTTCTTGACACCGATTCATCTATCCCTTGTCCTTTTCCCCTCTTTCGTGCAACTGTGATGCCACTCCAATGAGCCTGAATCAGAAAGGGTGATGCATACTATTAGGAATGAGCCATTCAAGGCAACACATAATGCCACCATAAATTAGTGGAAGAAGCTACTCATTTTCAAGATCTTCCACCAGGCCCCACCTAGGAAGAACTAACTTGTGACAAGAGAGATGGAAGCACCAAACAAGACCTTCTTTTGGATGCTAAGGTACTTGATGAGTTGGATGATTGGGTTCCCAACACAAGGCACACATGTGCATGCTTCGATCAATACACACATATAGTGAACTTGCACTTGCATATGAAATTTCTTCTTGGCAAGGTTATATTGGATCAACATGAACACAGAGAGGATATCCTTCTCTCCATGGAGCATCTACACTAGCATATGATAGGCCTAGGTTAGTGACTAGAGTGAATAGAGAAACACCTTGACACCCCCCCACTATTGGTTGCTCACTTAGCTGCAACAGGGAGCTGATCCAGGTCGCAACTGCAAATTAAAGCCCCACTTCCTAGCTTCTTTATTTTTGTTATGCCTTTGATTTCTCAGTCTTTCGTTAATTTTGTTTGTTTTAATTACCTTGAAGGCCTATATATTAGCATATGTATGGATTATTTTGAACTTATGGGTAGCTTTTTGTCTTCAACCCCTTTATAGAGAGTGCATTTTTGGATATGGTCGGGCTTCACTAGTAACCAACCAATCTAAAATGATCATATTTCTTATGTAATTTATTGTTTTGAATAAGCCCCCAAGGGGGAACTCAATTGGCGATGGTCGTCAAAATGAAGTGTTATGTGTGAGGAGGTCAGAGGCTCAAATCCCACAATTTACCTGTGCTCACAGAAGGGGCATATGTAGGCACCTAGAGGTTATAGTGGTAGTGATTGGAATCGACCTCGTGTCATGTTAGTATGAGACAAACCCATTTGTTAATTCCTCTATATATAGAAAAAAATATAATATATATATATATATATATATATATATATATATATATATATATATATATATATATATATAATTCTTGTTTTGAATGCAATACATGTTTTATTTCCATGTGTGTGTCTCTGTGTGTTTTAATTTTAATTTTAATTCTTTTGGCTTTCATTATGTTTTATCTTTTTTATCTTTTTCTTTTTTTTTTAAAGTTTTTTTTATTTTTATTTTTGTTTTAAAATCACTTTTTCAATTTATTTATTTTTACCAAAACGATAATTTTTAGAGTGTGTAAATTCAAAAGGTTTGTTGCCCCTATTACACCATAAATGCCATAAATAAGTTAGCTACAACATTTCTATGGAGAACCCACACAATTGGGGAAATGAATTGATTATAAAAACACTTGAGCTAAGATTGTTTAACTTTAATTTTTTGATTTTTCAGAGAAATTAATTAAAAAAATAAATAAATACAAGTTTTTATCTTTTTTTACTTTTAATTTTTCAATGTATATTTTTTATCTTTTCTAATTGTGCTTAATTTTTTTCCCTAAAATGGTATATATTTTTTGTTTTTATCTATTATCTTTTTATATTTTTTTGGAAAATATAATTTTTAAACTATTCCATTTATTTTTCTTTAAAAAAATATTTATTAATTAATTAAAAAATTAGGATCATGTTGTTGTTGTTTTTAAAGGTGTTTTTTTTTATGATTTTGTTTACAATAATGATAGTTTTTATAAACCATAGTTAAAAAATGGTGTAAATTTAATGCCTTATTTAAAAGGAAGTCAAGTTATTAGATTATGAATTTAAATGAGCTATAATTTAAACTTAAAAAAAAAAAAACTTTTGGTAGAACCACTCTCTAATTTAGTTGTTGAATTTTCATGGTTTTCATAATCATGATATTTGGTCTTTAATGCCATGGTTGAAAAATGTTGGAATCTTAACCCTAAAGTTTTGGCGTGTTCTTTTCATGTCTTTCGTAGACATTATATTTGGTTTTAATGACATTATTAAAAAAATGTTGGAATTTTAACCCTTAAATAAATAAAAGGTGATTTTGGCATCACCATTTTTGTATTTTGAGATTTTTTTAAGCAAATGATGGGCTTTTCAGGCTAAAGTTCTCATTTTGAGGTCAAATTTCTCATTAAGGGTAACTTTATTAATATTTTAAAGGGTAAAACTCATTGTATCATGCCTACATGAACATTGTACTTGCATTAATAGATAATGTTGGTCTATGCATTGTATATTAGAAAAATCACAGGAGTGTGGTATTAAGGGCAGTTATTTTTTAGTCACAAAGATAGTGTTTCTTTGTTATAAAACATTTTAGGTTCTAAATATGCTCTAACCATCTATAACTCATTTTACAGTCATTTTACATCAATAATTTTTCAGTTACACTAATAAATGTTCAATTTGACAACCTGAACCTTAAATGGGGAAATTCCAACCAAAATCTCATTCAAGGTGGATACAAAAGTGTGTATCCCTTCACAACATAAGTGAATTAATGGTGATTCCTTTTTCTCTATATCTTTGCAATGCATTGTCAACTTATGTTAGGAATTGTTTTGGTTTTTCCCCTTATTGGGCACCACATTAGGCATGAGTGAAGGTGAAGGATTTTCAAGGAGAAATGTATGCATTTGATACCCTATGTAGCTAGTGTAGCTTTGAATCACTTATTTAAGCTCTACTGCTACCAATATGAGTTGTGTCACTTTTTTATTTAAGCTTTCTTACCACTAATATAAGTAATATATTTCATAAAAGAGGTTATCCATTGCAAATTACAAGAAGCAAAAATAAAAAAACAATATCACCCATAATTTCAGAGTTATCAAGTAATTTTGAGCTAATATTTACATGGAGCTTGATGAACACATTATGCAACATAATTTTGGGCTAATTTTAACTCATTCCATAATCCATCCTTGCATCGAAGTTCACCTATAATGGAATCCAGAGAGATTGATTACCACATGATTTTATATGCATATAACAACAACAAAAATTCTAAGAACTCAATGAAAACCTAATTTTAAACTAGTTAAGGGTTGACCTCATTATTTGGTTCATGATGTGGAAATTTTACTACTAGCTTGATCTTCTCTTGGCTTTGAGAAGATCATCCATGAGAAGGTGGAAGATTTATAATATAGCTTATAACAAATGTCATAAATCATTTTTTTGGTCAAGCAGTCACAAATTTCTCAAATTACACTAGAGTAGACATCAATCAAACACCATGCGTGAGTATTTTCCCAGTCAAGCCTCCACCCTACATTACATTTATGGAATGAAATTTTTTTCCATATACATTGTTTCCACTTAGTATGTTGAACCCTACTTTATTGACCACTCTTTGTACACATGAAATGGAGTGGATACAAGGCGAAATCCATATCCATCCACCCGCTTAACTAATGCAATGGAAATTTTGGATACACCCACATCTTCCATTCTAACAAATACCTTCTAGAGATAATTATTTTCACCTAATGTTCCATGGGACAACTTACACCATCACTTGTATTTCCCTACTTAAAACACTTGCATAGCTTAAACCAATACAATGTTGAGGCCAAAGATTTCATGTAACTTTCCTAGAACCTTATTTGAGCAACATTACTACAATTTGAACTTTGTACCCATTGTATTTTTCAAATTCTTTCAATATGGCTCATATTTTTCATAAATAAACAACTCTAATACCATTAATTATGCACCTCGGTCATCTTACTAGGTACAATTTCACAACAAGGTACCCTTGGTACCATAATTATGCCTCATAATAGATGCATATGCATACTACCAAAATGCAACATATAAAAATAACATGAATAATAAGCTAAACATGCATTAACACATATAAATCAAATAAAATATACACATAATGTAAATCACAACATTAAACACATATAACCATGATCATAACACTTATCTTGCGTAAATGGCATCAACTGGATAAAGAACTTAAATGTTTCACCTAACCATGTACTCTACTCTAGCTCTCTTAGCAACAGGTTACCCTTGAGTTAGGACTATGACTTTGCTAGAGTAAATGAACTCTCCCTAGGTCAATTAGGGTGTGACAGTTAGTACTATGTTCAAACTAGGTCTAGGTAACAAACTCCAACAACAATTCCAACCACACTTTCATCCCCATTAGTAAGGAATATTTTAGGGGCTGAATTTTATAAATGGGCTAATTTTCCATGCTTTTTCCAAAAAATTATTCACCAATTTCCATTTTTTCTAAAAATTATTCACCCAAATTTTATAGGATGAAATTATTTTACCTTAAAAAAACCAAATATTTATAGATACTATATATATATTATTATATACTATAATACTTTTATAAAAATCACTAAACATTTTATAGTTTACATATTAGGGACTAGTTATATTCATGAAGGCTTTTCCACTTTAAGATAAATTTCCATCCTTAAAATTTTGTATGTCCCTCACCCTGCACAACCCCAGAATTGTACCCCCTTCTCTATTAGATAGTTTGTCAAGCTATCCAACTTCCCTTCTAGGGATCCAATAGCGGTAGACCAACAAGTCTTAAAGCTAAGGCTCCACGAACTCCAACTATAATAATGGAGTCTCACCCATTGGGAAATCCTACCCACCCAATTCTCCCTTCAGGGATCCATCCTTCTTCAAGGACATCCAAGGATAATAGATAATAGAATCCCACCTCAGATTCACAAGTTTCATAAGACAACAAGGTCTCAATGGATCCCTAAACTCACACCCCACATAAAATAGCAAGAATGACAAGAATGGAATGGCTAATTTTGTGACTTTATATATGTATGGATCCTTTTTTACAAGTGACACTCAAGCATCCCCTTTCCCACCACTTTGGAACTCATCCCATCCTTTAAGAAATTAGGATATAATCTTGATGCAAAGATTTCAACTAATCATATTATATTATTTACTTGGCTTGGCCCCTAAACTTAGTCACATTTGGCTCTTGTGGAGTCCTAGCCCCATTAATCTTTTATCTAACTTGGTTTGTAACTTAGTAATGTATTTTATAAAAATATATATTAATGTGATTACAATGTACAACACTAGGCTCATTAGCCTCCCTACATCCATGCTCTTTGACCTAATATCACATAGGCACTCTAGCCCAAAATGTACCAAATCACTAACCTAAAGTATCATATGTACTCATACACATATAGTTAGAGATCTAAATTCAAGCCATTGCATTCCCCTTCCCCATATTTTTTCACTGTTCTTTTTGAACTATATATAATTATACAACCAAAATTCCTCAAAACATTGTTAGTACTCCTCTTAGATGTCATCCTCATTCTCATGCATATTATACATAAGATTTATGCATATGTTGTGCAACCATTATATTATGCTTTATTTTCACCATATACTCTTCCATTTCCCTAAGAAAGATTGGTTATCATAGCTCATGAGTGTGCCACAATGCTTGACATACATGAATTCAAATGGCCTCATCTTCAATGTTACCTAATATACAATATTATAAGAAAATTCAACCAAATGATAATATTATTCCCACCTAAAAGGCTTGTCCATAACGTACATCCTCAACATATATTCAATTTTTAAAATTATGAAAATGCGATCAAATTCTACTATGGATAGCTCAGATGGTCAAGAATATAATCGCATTAGATTTGTCTTTTTGAGAGGACCAAAATTGACCTATAGATCACCCCAATCGGTTAAGTGGAAATTAAATTATGAATTAATTTATTTATTAAAGTGAAATGGAATGGGTTGGCCTAACCACATGTGGAGTTAGCCTTAACCCCAAGTGGTCACACATGAAGGCTACAAATAGAAGCGACCCCAATATCATTCTTACACATTCGCTCATGAGATATTTTTCATGATCTCGTGGTATTGGTTCGTATTATTCCTTCTTGGATCGCATAGGTGCCTCAGGATAATATCGTGCAAAATTTTGGGATCACAGGCAGAGGCTCACATTTGATCTAGGTGTTCTAGGCTAGAACCGCGAACATGCAACAGTGAGGTAGCAGCTGAGATGAACCATAACTGCGCGCAGGCCTTGTCAAGGCCGTGACTAAGCTAGCAAAACCATGGGCAGACCTTGTTCAAGGCATGGCTAGGGTGTCGGGCTGATCAAACCCTCAACTGCAGGAACGTAATGTCTAGGTCGTGGCTAAGGAGGCTTTAGACATGGGCTGAGTGTTTTAAGGACATGATTAAGGGATTTCATGGAAAGATCTAGATTGGATCACAACAATTGATTGCACAGTGCCTTCATACATTTGTCACTCAGTCACAGTCACTTAAGAACAGTCATTGACAATGTCCTGGATTCAGATCTAGGACTTGGTAGTTGATATCACTTGGTGATCCATCATATTCGTGATCTTGAGGTTGTAGATCTGTAGATCTATAGCTATACTCTGTCTATTTCCATTGCAAGATGTATCTATAGTATTGACTTTGTATTAGCATTATTAATCAGTAGGCTTCAGCGAGTGTCAATGAATCTTTGTCCTTAGAATCAAGTTCCTTCAGTAGAATTATGTTTATGGTTTTATTGTGTGTATGCTATTTGTATTCTGATTTATGAAGATATGGATCTATGGATCATTTTACTCTTGTTACTAAATCATTTTATGATGATCTAGAAGAATAATTGCCAAGGGTTTTCCCCATAGTGGGTTTTTCCCTGGTCTCAGACCAATTCTGGTGTCTCTATGTGTTCGTGCTTCTCTTGCTTTGATCCTTTTACATTACGCTTCTTAGATGATGATGATGATGATTATGTTCTTTCTACATAGTTTCATATTATGATGGTTAATAATGTATATCTATATAATGATATAATTATTTTGGGTGAACTTAACATGTTATTAAAGAAATGTAACTATCAAAGAAAAAAAAAATGCTGCTCTATGAAAAATTAACATGGTATCAGAGTTGAGATGAAGGAAAGCCATGAACATCACCCCCATGGAGACACTTTTATGGAATCAAGTAGAGGATGGTAGAGACCTAAAATAATTCTAGGGTATGAAGAAAACCCTAGGTAGTTAGTGGATAAGGGTTTGAGAGAAACCCTGGTTTATGGTAAAATATTGAGATTTGGTATATGAAACCCTCACATGGCCTTTGTGATCTATGTAAAGCACTTGGTATCGATTCGAAAAATGATATGGTTATTGATAAAGTTGTTGATTGAAGGCAACATTATTTTATGGTCTATGGAGGGCTCTTGAAGGTTGGCTCCAGAGGGAGAGGATCATCTCTCATTGAAGATAATTATTCCTTGATTTATGACCTTACTCTTGTTTATTCTCATGGATTTGATTATTGTTTCTAGTCATTACTTCCTGCATGTATATTTGAGCACCTAGATATTTCTAAACTTAGTGATGAGATGTGATGAGTGGATCCCTCTTGAGGATATTTTGAAATGCAAGAAAGAGGGCCATATCTGGAAGAGGTAAAGAGGGAGTTGAGCACTGCAATTTTCCTATGTGAAGGTGCACATCTAATACCACAAGGCATGCATGGTATATTATTTTAATGTTATGTTTCAGCTATAACATTGGATGGCTAGGAAAGCCCTATTATACGATGAGAATGTCTCTTTTACAAATGGCTCATGCACACATATAAGAGTGATTGGGATTAATGTTTACTATGATGAAATGGTGCACCTGGTATTGAATGTTTTGATGATGATTATCTTCTTGTTTTCGCAAGGCTACTTATTACTGATTCTGGATATAGTGGCATAGATTGATGTTCGGCTAACATCTATTGTTTTGAGATCCTAATCCTGACTCTAGTAAATGGTACTCTTGAATTTTGACATGAATAAGATATGTTGGATATATTATATAAGTTTACCTCACTGATATGGTAATGATAATGCTTGTGATAAGCACGATGAAAGCTCATGGAAAGAGAGATTGCACTTTATTTATCTATTAACCTAACTTGATCCTATTGGTCATGATACACATTGTATTAGCAACCATGACAATAGAGGCATATATATGAGATTGATGTTTCAGATCTCTTTCTACCTGTGGTTATGGCATATGGTGAAATTAAATGCTCTAACTTGATGTATTGTTATTTGGTTCATAATATTGTGTTGTCACATCAACCTGCTGCCCTGATCTTTCAAGTCCAACCCTTGATGAAAGATTGATGACATGATGTTGGTGATCATGATAGATATGTGTTTATGATCTAACAAATCAATTGTTACATGAATATTGTAAATATAGACTAATGACATGAATGAAGATGAAATTGCATTCTCTTCTATGATATATAATTATCTCACATTCTTTATCTACAATAGAGGTCTGAGCCTCACTTGTGAAAAGGAAGGTCCATAGATGTGACTATGCTTGATAGACACAAAATTGAAGTTTTGTACAATGAATTTGGTCTATACTCTGAATCAAGGGATCTCTAACATGTCCTGCAATTGTAAATTGATTTCTGGAATTGCTGGAATTGAGCATGAAATCAGATGGTCACTTGGAATTACAGTTCTACAGATGTGTTGCAGATACCAATAAGATCTGTCAGCAGGGAAAGTTCATATGTTTGAACCAAACTTGTGTTTGCAGGTGACCGAGACATTCATATGTATATGTCATTATGTTTGAGGATTTTGCTACATGTTTTGGTTGATTTGTATTGATAAAATTTGTTTGGAATGTTTGACATGATTCTTAATGATTGAGACATGTCTAGGATTATAAATCTTACAAAATCGCACATTTGTATGTGACATGATTTGATTTGGCGATAGTTGATTTTCCCGGATT
The DNA here is from genome assembly GCA_034641835.2 of Pinus albicaulis. Lineage (NCBI taxonomy): Eukaryota > Viridiplantae > Streptophyta > Pinopsida > Pinales > Pinaceae > Pinus > Pinus albicaulis. The sequence goes on along the minus strand of CM076584.1, from coordinate 683,881,272 downwards.
ACAATTCTATATGGACATAGTGACCTTCAGTGTCGTATGTGAGTATTCAGAAATATGGTTTTGTATTGGCCTCCTTGTTCCTAGCACAATGGTTTTTGTGACTTAGTATGAACATGCATGAATTAACCTTGATGTGTATGCACTTGCATCTAGTGATGGAAATTACCTATAATAATATGTTAAATGATGTACTTGATGGCTTGACAGTAAATGAAGTCAAGAATTGACATGAGAACTACCTGTCACCTGGTTGAAAGAATTACTATGAAATCAATGTCTTTGATAATATTTTTAGTTTGGTTTCTAAACTCTAATGAACTGACTTTGTTGACACAACATTGATTTATGTAAGGTTGGTTATGTTGGCATGGTGAGGCATTATGGTTGTAGAGAATGTTGCGTGATGCAAGCTCCTTAATTCATATTTGTCTATATTTGATAGTTATTTGGTGAATTCAAGATAATTAGTTCCAAGGTATGGCCCTGATTTTGATTATGGCTTTACATATTGATAGTCTATACTTGATAGGTGATGAGCCTCTAAAAATATAAGAGGGAGATGGATTATGAATCTCATAATGGTGTATCATGGCATATTGAATCGATTTTTTGAATTTGGGAAAGAAATTCCATATTACAAGACTGTTGTAGTGTATTTATGTAATGTAAATCCTTGGACACTCTGATTTTAATTTCAAATGTTGATTGAATGTGACATGGCATATATTGGATAATTGAAGTATTGATGTTCTCTTTTGAACATCCATCTATATATGATGTGTATAGAACATGATTAAATTCATGATTGAGTTGCTTCATTCAAAATTGCCACCAAACATATTTTATTTGTTCTACTCTTAAAAATTGAGATATTTCTCCCATGATATGTAGTTGCATGGATAAATTGATGATGTTTGGGATTAGTATTGATGAGAATATTTGGATGTTTCCTTAGTATGATATCTTCCATGATATCTTGGACAAGAGGTCCATAGCACGACCTCAGGTGCAATGCTGCTAGCAAGGCTAGCTATGAGGCGGGATGAAGAATCTCCTTAGAGAGTTGTCAAAGCATGATGTGGATAAGACATGGATACACTATGATGACATAGAATCCCATATACATATAGTTGAGACTGTGATCTCTCCATTCGTTGAGACAATGCAAATGTTCGAGACAAGCTTAGGCTTGTGATTGACAATTCCGTGAGAGGGAGGATGATTATGGTATCCATGTGTGATTGACACCTCCATGAGAGGGAGGATGATTATGGTATCCATGTGTGATTGACACCTCCATGAGAGGGAGGATGATTATGGTATCCATGTGTGATTGACACCTCCATGAGAGGGAGGATGATTATGGTATCTTTTTATGATTGGTATCTTGTTGTGATTTACATGATTATGTATGTTCTAACATAACACTTGATTTGATGTCCTGTATGAACATGAATCAATAGATACCAGATGAGAGTAGCACAAATATAGGACACTGAGCTAGCTCTTCCTCCATGTATGAGCTCCCAGGATGAGGAATTGAGATAAAGGGCTCCTACGGTTGAGGGAACTCTAGACAATAGGGTGTATTCCCTATCTGTTACCCATAGGGTTGAGATGTCACTCCCCTATCTTCATAGGGTCGGAGAATGTTTCTCCCCTAATTGGTATTTGCATATTATACTCTAGTTTGCATCATACCCACACGCAAGGCTTATCAGGAGTACCTCTCCTCATTTTTCCAATGAGTTGAGAGTGTACTTGGAGTGTACAACCCAAGGAGATTATGATGTAGGTGTTCTACCACATGACTATTCAGGGTCATTGATGGGAAGATTAGTAGGCAATAGGATAGGTTGAGATAACCCTATGCGGTTCCGGGCTGAGAGTGAGCTCCCCGATGTGATCTCAGGGTCGATATGGGATCCCCTGTGTGGATGTATATCATATTTCTAGATATGGGGTTGTAGAGGTATAGTTCCCCCATGAGATTTTGGGTAGATATGTGCTCCCCGATGCGGTTACATGTCAAGATGTGCTCCATGATGATAATTAATGATGATATTCTGGGTAGTAGCCTGCTGGTAGTGATTCTGAATGATATCCTGATGGATGAAGGGTTGTAGCCTAAGCTCCCCTCCGATGATAAATTATTCTTCTAGATTCGAGAATGTTCATCATACTAGCAAGTATAATCAAGAGATAAGCATAAATAAGCATGAGAAGTGCATTGATGATTCATGATTATTATAGGTCAATTTTGGCATCATCCCCCATGACCTGGTCAAACTAGACATCATCCCCAGGACCAATCAAATAGGGTCTATAATCCCCTTACATTTCAGTTTCTATATGCCCTAAGAGAAGAAAAATTCATTCATAACATATATTGTGAGATTTCCAAGGTTTGAATTATATGTTATATCACTTATTAACTCACCAACGCAGCCTCTAAAGGGACTAACTGTGCTTCATATGCAACATCCTCCATTCAAGGGTGCACTGCAATGCACTTCCCAGCATTCAATAGTGCATTGGTCATCTGGGAGCAGAATTCTCATTGTTCCGGGAATCTCCACATGGCTAGTGCCTTCTAGAAGAGTCCATATGTGTCAAACTTCGAATCTAAGTGTCCATCTAACACCTTTGAACTAGGGAACATGTATTGACTATTATTAGAAAGTCATTCATTGATAAACTACCATCAGTTTCCCTATAAATTGAGCACAGATCCTATTGCTAGGGAGGGAAGAATTTTGGTAAAGAAATGTTATTGGATTCTCATTTGAGAGAGTGAAAGTATTGATATGATGTTTGAGTGATGTTGGATGTGATGAGGATGGGATGAAGCTAGAGCTGGTGGCAACAAATCAATCATTGGTTGTAACCTCCCCCTTCTACTCTTTAATAAAGATTGTTGTTCATTTTCACATATATATGTCTCTATATGTTTCTATTTCTTATGAAATGGATTCTTGAATGATATATATATTTCATATCTAATAGATATGATTGATTAAGATAGGTAGATATCTATATATGCATGTTTTTTGTTTTTCTTTATTTGTGTTTTCATGAATCGATCCAACGATCTGAGTTGGATTGAGAGCAAAAAAAACAATGACATAAGGAGAAGGAGAAGCGCTTGGATCATAAGAAGATTCTTTCATCATTATGTGTATCTGATTATTTTAGAGAAAGTGATAGCGAATTATTTCCTCTGTTGTTCTAAGTTCCTAGAACCACACTTACGGAATTTGATTTATCCGTAGATCATAATTCTGCATAAAAAATTTGCGACTCCACTGGGGAGTATCCTATCATTCCCAATGTTTTTGCCTCTGCTTATCCTCATCAGTAGCATCTAATTTCAGTTATTAGACATTTGAATGAAATAATTTCATTAGAAGTGTGTTATGTAGCTTGAATTTTCAACCCTATTGCGCCCAATGCATTATTGGTCAAGACACAGTGCACTGTAGTGCACTGTCTCCCACTTAGGGGTGCACTGCAACACACTGTCTCCCTTTAGAGATTGCATTGGCCTTAGCCAAAAAAATTCCATTCAAATTTTTTATTGCTATAATTCTTAGCCATTTGTTTGTTGTATTCTCAACTATCTGATACCTCTTAGAGACCATTAAAATTTCTAGATTCTTCCTCCTTTCAAAAGTAAATTTGTTCAATGTCTCTTTAGTGTTTTTCTTTATCATTGGAAAATCAAATTCAAAGTATTTTATTTCTCCATTAGATCCATTTTTTTCTTAAAGGAAATTATTGTTTCATTCTTCGTTTCTTGTAGGAAAAATTGTAGTTTCATCCTTCATTTTTCCTAAAAGAGAAATTGTTGTTAAATTCCTCATTTCTCAAAGAAGAAAACACTTGTTTTGTTGATTTGATGCATATAGTTTCCTTTTTTGCATTCACATTAAGGGAGCTAAAAAGAAAAAAATGCATGTGCATATAGTGAATTGTGTGTGTTGCATAGGAACAAGTTAGGAAAGCTGCATTTTAGTTTGTGCTCTTTGTTGTTTACTCTAAACTTATTTCTCTTTCCCTTAGTAGCTAGGATTTTCATTGAAAAAGATAAAATTGAAAAGTTTTCTTATCATTTTAGTTTTCATTTTTAGGAATTTCCATCAAATCACTCGGTGAACCTCAAAGACAAACTTTCTAAACAAGATCAGCATAAAACTTACATCAATTTACCTAAGAAAGCATTGGAAACATAATGATAACATTTACAATATCTAGGCTAGAGACGTGTTCCGGCGTCGTTAAACATAACAGTTGTCACTAACTTGTCTGTGATACATTCCGAGTGTGATACCTCACTCCATGTAAATAAGTATATTGGAGCTCGTCCACGTACCTTCGAGTATATAGGGTGGTGTTCTAGTACGAAAAGTAGAAGGGGGTGATCTCACTGTGCGGTTTCGCATTAGACAGTGCTAATACAGACATGAGCCTCCACGTACCTTCGGGTATATTTGGGAGGAAAAATTCTGGTTGTTATCCATCCATAGTGAACCAAGTCATCTGCCTTGTAACTTGTGATACGTCGAACACAACATTCGGGTATATTGCTTGCCCGTTCTTCGTGGTTCGTCAAGAGGTATTCTGTAGTTCACAATTACTTGGTAAACCTTTTGCCTATAATTACCCTTTTATTTTGTTTATTTGTTTTTGGTCATAAAATAAATCATTCATAGTGGAAGAAGAACATCCCTTTCCCCATCGTTGGTGTAGAATAGCACTGAAACCACCTTTACCACCGGAAGCCATTTCTGGTCGGTGAAGGTGACATCATTCTACCGAAACTAGTACTATCAGTACCTATGGTGCGACATCATCCTCACATATACCAGAGTCATCTCAAATTTTTTCTACAAATTCTGGTTCATCTACTGTTGTTGAGACGGAGTCCTCACAGCTACCTGTGGTCACGATCCATCCAATCAGTGAGACCATAACTCCCGAACCCGATGTTGTTCAACTGGAGTTTGATTTAGATCTTGTCACCTTTTTTCCAAAACATCTGAATCCCAAAGTAAAACGACCAAAATTTGTTCCTGTATCGGTTGCCTCATAATCTATTGTAGCCATTGAGTCTCCCATATCGTGTAGTCAACCTCCTGAAATATACTTCGGGCCTGACGATCAAATCCTTCGACCTGGTTTGATTTCAATTGAAGAAATACCACAAGACGAAACACCTTTAACTCCAACTCCTTTTTGGGAGGAGCTTTACCTGTACGAGTCTCAATCACCGTCCTTTGCTTTTGTTGATCTTGTTTCACTTCGAGTTCCCATAGATCCTATAGGGTATACATTTGGTCGAATAACCATGCCTGATTCAACATCTTTGGCTGGACCATCTATTCCATTTGTGACAACACCTACTCTTGCTACCACGTCGATGTTCACAACATCACTAGAGTCACATATATATGGTGGCCCTTCCGTCCCACCTAGCTACCAATATTTATCTGGAACCTTCTCTGGTGCATCCTCAAACCCATGGAATTCACCAATGTCATCATCTGGTATTCTAACTGGTAAATCTATAGTGAGTACTAAACGACTTGATCCTTTATATACATCATTAGGGCAATATCAAGCTGGTCCATATGGGTATATTCCATCTAGTACAATTTCAACTAGAATCCCATAATTTGGAGAACAATATTTTCCATCTTACTATATTCCAAATGCTGGGGGGAAACCTATGGTCACCCATTTTGATAGTACTCTGTTGTTATTTGGTCATCCTAATGTCAGAATGAATGTTTTTCAGTGGCAACCCACTCTATCCATCCAACCACAAATAGTTGTACAATCATATCAACTGGTTCAACCCGTTTCAACCACATCTACTCCACTTGTTAATACATCTTTACCCCTGTTATAGGCTCAAACTGTTGTACCTCAATCATCTCAAGCAGGTCCTTCCACCCAATACCATCAAGTATTGTGCCCTCAGACTCCAACTCCTTCGGCTGGTTTACAACAACCACCTGTATCCGGAATTATTTATTCACAAGATGGACTACCATATTATGGGATGTTGTAGCCACAACTGGGTTATACCTATCCACAATCAAATCCAAGCTATCCTATTTTGGGTTATAATCTTGGTGGATAGACCCCTTGGTAGCCACAAACGCAAATGCCAAAACCTTCATTTTAACAAGTAGCATACCCAGGTTTTGGTCAACATAATCCTCAAGAGTTTTATTTTCAAAAAAACCTATATTTGGGTTACCAAAAACAGATTCCTTATGCTGGTTCTCAAAGGCTTGTGGCCCAAGCAATTCCATCATACCCTGGCTATGCTCAACCCGACTTAAATCAATAGTTTCCCTTTGTTGCAAATTTAGATTTACTAGATTTAAACTGACTCACCAATGATCCAATCAATTACGCTCCTTGGTGGCCGGTGATACCTCATAAATTACCCTCGGATATTCCTAAGTTCAATGGAAACCCTGGGGAAGACCCGTCGACGCATGTTATAAATTTTCATTTGTGGTGTTCATCTAACTCCCTAAATGATGACTTCATTCGACTACGTCTTTTGCATCGTACGCCATTGGTCTGGTAGCAAAATGGTACATTGAGTTACCAAGAGCTTCATTTGATAGTTTCATTTCCTTAGCTACTATATTTTTGACCCATTTCTAGTTACCCATACGATATGAAACTGGAACAGAACTCTTTACTAATTTTAAACAGACTAATGCTACTCACATTTCTGATCATATTCATGAGTGGCGTCATCGTCATAGAATGGTTAAGACATTTGTTCCTGATCAACTTCTTGCTAAGTGGTTCATTAAGTCCCTGTTACCATATATAATTGAGTATGTGGCTAAGGGTGGTGTCGTCACTGAAGAGCAGGTCATTGCTCGTGCCCATTACTTAGAATTAATTTATACATAGTCTGGCATGCTCTACAAAAAAATTCCCAACGCACCGCCATCTAATTTTACTGTTCCTCTTCCATCTAAGGACTCTCATGCTGGAGACGGTATGATCGATACTGCAAGCACACATCACTCTACTGCATCTGATCCTGTGCCTTCTTCCAAAATTCATGTTGTGTCATCTGAAAAAGGAAAAAGTGACAAGCAACCCGGAAGTAAGAAAAAGGGGAAATAAAAGAAAAAACAAACTTCTACCCCACAAGAAAGGTCATTTGATCAATCGTCTCGAATTTGGAAACCTCATTACCCTTGCATAATTTGTAATGAGGAGAAATTTGTTTGAGATTTTCCTCACCACGTCGAAGTCTAAAAATTGATTAAGACCTTGCATGCATCTATTGTGTTGACAGATCCATTTCTGAATCCAGACACAAATTTGGTTGCTACGGATCCAACTTCAAGTTCCCAAGTGCTTATGTTGTCTGTCACGAATCCATTGACTAATGTTTTGGTGTCAATGCGTAATAAATATTACGGTAGTTAGGCTACTGATCAACCTATTACCTTGACCATGAATCCATCTATGGAATTGACACCGCCAAATGTTATTCCTCAATTGACAATAAAGCCACCAAAGGTTGTCATTCATAAATCGACAAGTAATCCTCGAGCCTGAGCTACTCAAAATTATAATATAGTTGAAGATTTGTCTCAATATCCTTTATCTATGTCAACGCTTAAGGTGCTTCAAAATTGTCCCTCCCAAAAGAAGGTTTTTTTCGGCAATTGGTGGAATTAATCCGACTGATTCCAATCTTGTAGTCTTTAATCAAACAGGTTGTGTGCCGCAATTACTAGCAGAATTAGCATTCTCCATCCAAGTAAATGTTCTCAATCACCTTGTTCATCGTACTATTATTGATCAGGGAGAATCTAGGTGCATTATGTCTCTAAACTGCTGGAAATCACTTGGCTCGCTGCACCTATCTCAATGGCCTACGACGTTGAAAGATTTCGACAGACGTACATATAAGCATTGCAGTATTATCAATAACCTGCATGTTGAACTAGGGGGAAAAATAGTAAATTTTGAATTTGAGGTCATTGACGAACCTTTTGAATACAATATTTTAATCTGAAGACCATGGGTATATGATATGACTGCGATCATTTCTACATATTTTAGAATGATCTCCTTTCCACATAAAGGTGTCATCACAATCATCAATCAACTCTCCTTCTTTGCCTCCAGTTCCCAGGTAACTGGAAGCGTTCTATTAGTTCACACACCCCAACTCGCGCTTTAGAATATTGGCGTGGGAATCTTAAAGGATTCTACCCTCATGGGAACCTTTTCATTACCGTTGACTACGACGTCGACAAAAATTGCAAGCATAGAGACCAACTACATGATATCTTCAACTTTGTCTGGCTTAAGGAATATTACGGGGGATTCTAAATTTGTTATGTTGGATGAGTTTCTACCGCCAAACCCAATTGAGTTGGCATAGAAATCAATCTACATGGCTTGGGTGGCGAATCCAAAATCATCTTCGCTGGTTGTTTGGGTTGATCGTTAATTATATTTTGGTACTCCATCTGATCATTTTTCATCCAATTTCTTGAAGAATGAAAATAATTTGGAATCCATGATGCTAGAAGGAGAACCATGGGAAGATCATTATCATCGTGCCCATCTTCAACATTACGAAGAAGATAATATTATTTAACTATAGCACCCATCGATCAAAACATTCTTTTCGAATTATTTTTCCATTAATGCAATTGAATCTGAGAGAAACTTATCAAATATTGAAGAAACCATTTCTATCGATATTTCGACCAAACCCGACGTTGTATAAAACATTCATGTCGGCATGTATTGTTCTCCATCAGAACTCGAAACATATCGCTCTATCTTTCATGAATTTCATGATGTATTTACTTGGTCTTACAAGGAAATACCAGGCATGGATACTAGTATCGTTGAACACACCATTAACATGTACCTTGATGTCAAACTGGTATGTCAACGCCTTCGTCCTGTTCATCCGAAGAAGGTAATTTCCATTAAAGCAGAAGTTGAAAAACTTTTGCATGTTGGTTTCATTTACCCTGTTCCGCTAACTGAGTGGGTTTCCAACATTGTTCATGTTATGAAAAAACAAGGAACCATCAGAGTGTGCATTGATTATCGAGATGTCAATCTTGCTTGTCCAAAAGAAAACTATCTGACTCCCTTTATCGACCAGATTATTGACGATTGTGTTGGATGCAAAATATTTTCATTCATGGATGGATTTTCTGGCTACAATCAAATCAATATCCGCCTAGAGGTCTAATATAAGACAACATTCATTTGTCTTTGGGGCACATTCGCTTATCGGAAACTCCCGTTTGGTTTAAATAATGTTGGGGAAAATTTTCAGAGAGCAATGGATTATGCTTTCAATGACATCAAGCACATTGTTCAACCTTATCTAGATGATTTACCCGCACATTCACGAAACCGTACTGATCACTCGATGAATTGAGAGCTATCTTTTTACGCTTCCGACATTACAAAAGACTCCTCAATCCACATAAATGAGTGTTTTATGTTGGTTCTGGTTTTTTTCTAGGATTCGTCGTCTCAAAAGAAGGAATTTGAATTGACCCACTGAAGGTCCAGGCAATTCTTGATTTTCCTGTGCCATCAAATTTACTTCAGTTACAAAAACTTTAAGGAAAGGCTAACTTCCTAAGGAGGTTCACACCCAACTGCACTAAAATGGCTAAAGATTTATTTGGCTCTTGAGAAAGGGGATTCCCTTCCATTGGGATAAGGTTGTGTAAGCTTCTTTTGATTATATCAAGGATACATTTATCTGGGCGTCATTAATGTATTCCCCCAATTATCAGAGTGATTATTTCTTATATATCGTCATGGCTGATACAACCATTGATATGGTATTGGTCCAAGTAGAAAATGGGATAGAGCATCCAATCTATTATTTGAGTCATAATCTCAATGATACAGAAGTGAAGTATTCATACGTAGAAAAGCTTGCCTTGGCAGCCGTTCAGGATGTCCAAATATTTCGCCACTATATCCTATTCTGGAAGACCATTGTCATTTTGGATTGCAACCCCATGACTTACATCTTATCATGTCAATTTTTGGGGGGAAAGTATTCAAAATGGATTATCATTTTGGAGGATTTTGATTTGGAATTCATCAAATCCAAGTCAAAGAAGTCTTCAGTTTTGGCTTAGCTTCTTTGTGACCTTCCCTCTAATAGTACTGCTACTACATCAAAACCATATATTCCTGATGAGTATCTATTTCTGATCAGATCATATGATCCGTGGTATGGGGATTTGATCATTTATCTCTAGACCCCGACTTTTCGGCCTGATACCTCTCACTCTAACTAGCAACATACTCAATACCAAGCCAAATATTATCTGATTGTCGGTGATACACTTTATCGTCATGGTGTCGATACAATTTTAAGGAGGTGCCTCACTCTTGAGGAGGTCGACACAATTTTAAATGATTTTCATGTTAGGGATTGTGGTGGACACTTGTCTGGATACGCTACCGTGCAGAAGATACACTGCATTGGTTACTTTTGGCTTACCATATTTTATGACTGCATCCTCACAGTCAGAATTTTTCATGCGTGCCAGATATTTGATCGTAAACTCTGCAAACCTCCAGCACTAATGCATCCTGTTATCTTTGTGGGACCATTTTCAAAATGGGGCATTGGCTTCACGACCTGTAACCCTCGTTCGTCCAGGGGCATGGTTATATTATTGTCACAGTAGACTACTTTACCAAGTGGGCTAAAGAGATGCCTACATTTAATAACACAGGACAAATAGTTGCATTATTTTTCTTTAATCATGTCATTTCACGGTTTGGTGTTCCATAGGCTATAGTCATAGATCATGGTTTGCATTTTCGAAATCATATGATGAATGAGTTGACTTCCAAATTAGGTTTGTCCAATGATAGTTCTACTCCTTATTATAAAAAAACAAATGGACAAGTTGAGGCTATTAACAAGATTCTTAAACGAATGCTTCAACGAGTGATAAGAGTTCATAAACGAAATTGGCATTTGATCTTGTACTCTGCTTTGTGGGAATACCGAACCTCGATGAGAAACGCAACTGGATTTTCCCCCTTTCAATTGGTGTATATGGTCTGGAAGCTATCTTTCCAATCCAATGTGAAATACCGTCATTAAAACTCGTAATCGACTTGTTACCTGACACCTCTTCTGAAGAAGCACATCTTCTTAACCTCATCCATCTTGATGAAACATGTCATGAAGTTGCATTGGCCAATGAAGTGCATAAGAGACGTATAAAGGCACAATACGACAAGCATGTCCAGCCTCACATCTTCTCAGAGGGTGACCTAGTCCTTCTTTATGATCAGGAAGCTGATGTAATAGGTATAGGGAAATGTAAGCCGTTATGGCATGGCCCATATATTTTCAAAAGAGATCTTGCTAAGGGTGCCTATGAGTTGGTAGATTATGATGGAATTCCATTGGCGCAACCCCGAAATGGGTTGTATATGAAACGTTACTATGCTTAAATATGAGTGTAGTAAACTGTTGTATTATATTTTATATATGTTTTTGATTTGCATTTACTGTCTTAGTTTGTTTTTCTAGAGTTTTCTTGAACTTAGTAATCCACTTTACATTTCATTGCAGATGTCTGAATCTTTGGAACGATTCATTGGGTATGTTGATGGTGCTAGTCGTAGTACGCAGAATCGATCCTCTGCAGCGTGGGCCATTTTCGCTCAGAACGACGAGTTAGTGAGTTTTCAAGGGATTTGTATTGGTCGATCTACAAACAATATCGCTGAGTCTAGTGTATTGATCGAAATTTTCTCTAATGCGATTCCATTTGGTATTAACCGCATCATCATTAGGTTAGACTCACAACTTGTGGTACTGCAACTTACTAGTGTTTATACTGTCAGAAATCAAACACTGCATCGTTCGACTTTTGGAAAGACATTTTGATTTTATTCAATATCAACACATTTCCAGAAACTTGAACACATTAACTAATTCCTTAGCGAATAATGTTATAAACAAACATTTGAAACACATGTAAAGACATATTTTCAATTTAAATCACATAATTGAATAAGATTGCGCAATAAACATAGGAAAAAATTGAAAACATATAGATAGATAGTTATATGTTTTTACAAAATTTGTGCCCAAGACAAATTTGTCATATGACCTCAAAATGTATGCAAAATGTCAAAAGTAAACTAGTGATGCTCATGGTAACATGCTCCTGATCTAGCTATCCTACGCAATAACCACATCCAACAGTTAGGAACGCCAATAGTATGGCACTGCAGTCTCATGGGTAACTCTTTAATCTGGAAATCCGGAATTCCAAAGGTCAACCCTAGTATGTGCTGCTATAGCTCAACAAGAGTCTCAGCCATATCCAAATCCTAAAGGACTACTCTCTAGACAGCCCTCTCTACTGGTTCGTCTGCTCCCTGATCTAGATGTCCCACTAGTCGAACTCGACACACATCTGAATACATCGAAACTTTAGTTTAGTCTTGGGAAAACATCAAAATACAAAAACATGTATAAAACTTATAAAAATAAAAATAAACATGGTCAAAACATTCTTACCAATTGCACCCCATTAAGCGCATTGTAGTAAATCCAAATCTAGATCTCCTCGGAAGTCAATGCCTGCATATGCATAATAATCGATGGCGACCATCTGTCGCCTAAACCAGGCGAAGAATGTAGTCGAGAACACGATGTTAGATTTCCGAGCATGTCTATCCATCAGTTCTACCGATCTCTGCATCCTTGGATCTCTAGGGTAGATATACCCAACGTCACATGTTGAGGTTGCATCAACAGAATCCACTGTAAGGAAAAAGAAATGAGGATCGAACCATAGTTGAAATTTTTCTTCCTTCCTCCCTTTTCCTTGCTCAGTCATTTTTTCATTTGAGAGAGTACAGCTTCAACCCAGTTGTAAATTGTTGGTTCCAAGCAATCTAGTGCATACTTCATGTAAGATTTTTGTGCTACATGTAGTGTAGCGGTACCGGCAAGCTTTGCGATATTGAATAAGATGGTTCTGAATGGAAAGTCATGAACATTGTGGATGTTTATTTTCCCATCCTTACTAGGTTGAGCCCCTGGATTGCAATATTGCAATATATAATCTCTCACCATCTCTCCTCCGAGAGAAGATCCTGGAAGAGAAATGGGCAGGCCTCTCCTCGATAATCCTGTGAGAAAATATATATCCTCCACTAAAATTAGGGCCACTTTGTCCCCAATGTGAAATTCCTCTATTGCTGGACCCCATGAACGAATAAGGAACTCCGATAGTTCCATATCTTGCCTCATACCCGATAGTATGAAGTACTTTAGTAACCCACAGTCTCTGAGGGCTCTTACAGTACCTGGATCATTTAGGGAAATCATGTTTTTTTCTTAATGTTCTTTTTCCCTCCAAGAAATTGTCATTTTCTTCCTTTGAATCCTTGAAACACAATCATAAGACTCATAAGGATCCATTTCATGCAAGAAACTAGGCAAAATTTGGGCACACTGCAAAGAAAAAAAATGTGAATTTATCCTAACGCACACCTGTTCAAGGGAAAATGCATTGTAAGTACACCTAGTCTTCAATTCCAGTGCACTGCAATGCACATTTCGACATTCAAGGGTGATTTGCCCTCATTTTAAAATAAATTTACCCTAAGGGGACCAAAACCCTAAAAAATTGCAATGAAATGAAACATAAATGTTATTGAAGGAAAGAGAAGGGTCATAGCTCTAACCTAGATTGAACGACGAGGAAAAATGTCCACATAATCTGTTGCAATCAACTGTTGATGTTCGGGGGGAAAAAATGGTCCAGAGCTCCAAAATCTAAATGGTAACTTTCAATGGTAAAAATGAATAGTAAAACACTTTAATTAGTCATTTGATTAATTGAAAATCATATTTGTTGCTGCGACTATGTTTTTTATTCATTTTTGCTATGAAACAGGTATTTTTAATCCATTGGATGTTGTTCTGAATAGGTTTACAGCTAACATAGTGGATTAGTCATGCACACTTATCCAAGAATGATTTGACCACAAAGCATACTTTTATCCTTGTTTTTCGAGCTTTGATAAATATGAAAAAGGAATTGAAGCGCACTTTTATCTTCTTTTCGAGCTTCGATAATGATGAAAAAGGAATCACTGGAGTCTTCTTTTAGCTCTTTTCAGACTCTGATAATGTGAAAATATTTCCCAACACTTGTCTTTTTGAGCTCGTAAAGGAAAATGAAACAACATCTACTTAGTATAAGTTTAACCCTTTTCCAGATTGAGATAGATTATTTACGAAAAAGGAAATCCTTAGTCGAACATGGCTAGGAGGTTCTCTAAGATATCATTTTGTACTTTTTTGGATCTGAGCGACAGATTAAAAAAAAAGGACTCATGGAGTTTCCTTTGTCCTCTTTTTCAAACTCTCTAAATATGAAAAAGGACTTGGTTGTCATTGTCGTTAGGCTTGTCAAAACATAAAATAGCATTGGGCTTGTCGATCATGGCAAGAATCGAGTTTCAATTATCACTAGACTCGTTAAATTATTAAATAGCGATGCATATTCGCCCAAAGGGTTGAATTATAGATAAAGCATATGTTATCCTCCTCAAGCTTGTTAAAAAATAAAGAGGTACTAGTTGAAAAATGATCGGGGAAAATTTGGGAAAGTGAACAGAACTTTTTACGGTAGCAGGTTGCTCTTGAACATGACACTTCACTCCATCATTGTGACTTTTGGGTTAGGTAATCTTCTTGACGGTTCATTCATACCTATGGTTCATCATACCTTCACTTCAGTTTTGGTTCAATGTTGCCAACTCATCTTAGTGTCACCAATATGTTCAAGAGAAGTCATCTAGTGAATACTCATCCTTCTGCAATACTCATAAACCTTCATTTGACATGACAATCATCCCTGAAAATTTCTATATCAAGTCACATTTTGTCTCTGAAATCAATAACTCCTGTTTCATGATAAAGTGGCTTCCTGTCGACACCAAATAATCATCTAGGAAGTTTACTTAGAAACATCATCTTCCAGTACCATGAGGCTTGTTACAACATTGACAAGATCCTCGCTTCTAGACCTTTGACCGAAAGATTTTTTTTGGCATTCAACATCAAATCATGTATTCACACCTTACAAAATGTATTGTAGTACCTTGAGAACCATTAACGTCAATGGTGGTTCTCTCACGTTTGTTAATGGCTCACATCATTAGCTAGTAATCAACTGATGTCTTACCATGTTCAACTACAAATCATATTTGCATGGCTAGACTTGTACCTGAATGATCGAGTGAACGATATAAGAATACCCCAGATCTAGTTTCATCCATTCGGGCTGCAATTTCAGGATTTTTGTACAGATCAATTGTACGGTGACCTTACATGCAGATCGTCATCCAAACATGGGCCTATATCTGTAGGCATGTCTGTATTGGGCAACATTCCAATGTAGACAAATTTATGAACTATGTACATGTTATTAGATATTTTATGTGTTAAGCATGGGAATGCCTCCCTCAACAATTCATGATCAAGATGAAAATATCATGATGTAATGTATTGTAACATTGATGGAGGTCGCCACTCCACTTCAGTTCCAGCTCATGACATCGTAAAGCATCTCATTCAAATATATTGTTATTATTTTGACTTCATGCTTTAGGGGGAAGCTGTTATAAGTCAATTTGGGCATCATCCCCCATGACCTTGTCAAACTAGACATCATCCCCAGGACCAATGAAATAGGATCTATCATCCCCTTACATTTCAGTTGCTATATGCCCTAAGAGAAGAACAATTCATTCATGGCTTCTATTGTGATATTTCCAAGGTTTGAAGTATATATTAAATCACATATTGACTCACCAACGTGGCCTCTAAAGGGACTAACTGCGTTGCATATGCAACATCCTCCATTCAAAGGTGCACTTCAATGCACTTCCTGACATTCAAGAGTGCGTTGGTCACCTAGGAGTGGAATTCTCATTGTTTTGAGAATCTCCACTTGGCCAGTGCCTTCTAAAAGAGTCCATATGTGTCAAAATTTGAATCCGAGTGTCTATCTAACACCTATGAACTTGGGAACATGTCTTGCCTATTATTAGAAAGTCATTCATTGAGAAAATACCATCAGTTTCCCTATAAATTTAGCACAAATCCTAGTGCTAGGGAGGGAATAATTTTGGTAAATAACTGATGTTGTATTCTCATTTGAGAGAGTGAAAGTACTGATATGATGCTAGTGTGATGTTGTATGTGATGAGGCTGGGATGAAGCTAGAGCTGGTGGCAACAAATCGATCATTGGTTCTGACTTCCCCCTTCTACTCTTTAATAAATATTGTTGTTCATTTTCCCATATATATGTCTCTATATGTTTTTATTTCTTATGCAATGGATTCTTGAATGATATATATATTTCATATCTAATCGATTTGATTTATTAACATAAGTAGATATCTGTATATGGATGTTGTTTGATTTTCTTTGTTTGTGTTTGCAGGAATCGATCCGGTGATCTGAGTTGGATTGAGAGCGAAAAAAACAACGAAAAAAGGAGAAGGAGAAGTTCTTGGATCACAAGTAGGTTCTTTCATCATTCTATGTATCTGTTTATTTTAGAGAAAGTGATAGTAAATTCTTTCCTCTATTTTTCTAAGTGCCTACCACCACACTTAGGGAATTTGATTTATCTGTAGATCATAATTCTACATAAAAATGATGAAAATGATCCACAACATGAAAAATATATGACAGAGATGATCAATGATGATACATGATGATACATGATGATAACAAAATGGCATATTGATCGATGAACATATATTAGTAGGTGGAATTTTCCCTAGTTGAGAGGGAGTGTTAAAATTATGCAACCACGGTTAAATTCTACTATGGACCATTAGGAGAATTTTGAGGTCTAAAATGGGCCTTCGAAGGAAATAATAAAATAATAGCGAAACCAATAAAATAATATTTATGAATTTGCAATTCACTTTTTGCACCACAATCCATTTAACCATAGTTAAATTCAATTCAAAAGTTGCACCAAAATAAAATTAATAAAAAACTTCTATTGATGTGACTATAAATAAGAATGAGTTTTTCAAGAAAAAATCATTATCATTGAACAACTAATGCATTTTTCATTTGTACTTAAATAACTTAAAATAAAATATAAATATAAATTTATAAATTATTAATTATATAATATGTTATTAATTAAAATTTATATTATTTAAATTGTATAATAACATGTAATTAATATACTATATAAAAGTAATATAATATAATATATTATTTTATGAAAATATGCAAATATAATATTTATTGAAAAGTGTGTAAAGACATGAAAATTGTGTAGGGATATGCATTGTTTCTTTCAAAAAATATGAAATGACAATAATAAAATTTTATTCAAAAAATGTGAAATGGCATTTATTATGAGTACTTTACTTTATGAATTTAAAAGTGCTTATATCACTACTATGGTTAACTATGATTTTTTATCTACCATTAAGAATGTGACAAGTAAGTACCTTTAACTCAAACAATGCCACCTCAACCATTAGGGATGATGTCATCCCCTAAAATCTTATTGGTTTTCATAAAGTGAATTTTTATTGTACATTTTCCTTAGGAGGCCCATTTTAGACCTCAAAATTCCCCTAATGAACTCAAATGGTCAAGGTTATAATTTCATTAGATTCCTCTTTTCGAGAGGACCAAAATCGACCTATATATTGCCCCAATCGGTTAAACAGAAGTTAAATTATGAATTAATTTATTTATTAAAGTGAAGTAGAATGGGTTGGCCTAACCACATGTGGAGTTAGCTTTAACCCCAAGCAATCACACATGAAGGCTATAAATAGAAGTGGCCCTAAGCTCATTCTCACACATTCACTCATGAGATCTTCTTCATGCTCTCTGGTATATTTTTGTATTCTTTCGTCTTGGCTTGCAGATGAACGTCAGGAGAAGCTCGTGTAAAGGATCAAGATCACAGGAATAGGCTCGCATTTGATATGGGTGTTATGGGCCAGAATTGTGGGAAGGCCTTGTCAAGGTTGTGGCTGAGCTAGCAGAACAATGGGCAGACCTTGTTTAGGGTTTGACTAGGGTGTCGAGTTGATCAGACCCTTAGTCCCGGGCACAAAACGTCTAGGTCGTAGCTAAGGAGGCTTAAGCCGCAGGATGAATGTGTTAAGGCCGTGGTTAAGGAATTTCATGGACAGATCTAGATTGGATCATATTCAGTTGCTTGTGCAGTGCCTTCATACATCTGTCACTTAGTCATAGTCACTTTAGAACAGTCATTGACAATGTCCTCGATTCAGATCTAGGACTTGGTAGTTGATATCAGTTGGTGATCCATTAGATTTGTGCTCTTGAGGTTGTAGATCTGCAAACCTATAGATCTGCTCTATGTATTTCCACTACAAGATGTATCTACAATATTCACTCTGTATCAACATTATTCATCAGTAGGATTAAGCCAGTGTTATTGAATCTTTGTCCTCATAATCAAGTTCCTTAAATAGAAGTATGTTTATGGTTTTATTGTGTGTATGGTAGTTTTCTTCTACTTTATGAATATATGTATCTATGGATCAGTGTACTCTTGTTACTGAATCTTTTAATGGTGATCTAGAAGAAGAATTTGCAATGGTTTTCCCTGTAGTGGGTTTTTCTCTGGTCTTGGACCAATCCTAGTGTCTCTATGTGTTCATGCTTCTCTTCCTTTGATCCTTTTACATTCTGCTGCTTAGATGATGATGATGATGATACTTTTCTTTCTACATAGTTGCATCTTCTGATGGTTGATAATGTAGATCTGTGTAATGATATAATTATTCAAGGTGAACTTAACATGTTATTGAAGAAATGTAACTATCAAAGCAAAGAACAAGGTTTCTCTATGATAAATTATCTTCAATCACTTGATTGGCCCTCTTAGTCTACCCATCTAACTCTAGGTGATGTATTGTATACAATTTTTTTTTTCCTAAATCCTTTAAATAATTCTCTCAAGAAAGTTGAAGTGAATTTGGGATTTTTATTAGATATTATTTCTCTAGGCACACCATGTTACCTAGCAATCTGTTTTATATAGATATTAACAATTTTGAATACATTATATGTTATCTTAAATGGAATAAAATGTGCAACATTTGTGAGCTTATCCACCACTATTATGATGGAACCTTTGTGCAACCTTTTCTGAATTATAGTCACGACCCAAGTCATGACATATTATCATGAATTAGTAATTATTATATTCTAATTATTATTATTTTACAGCATTTCCTTCCTCTCAAAATAAATTTTTTATCCTCAAATAATATATAATGAGGAATGTTGTTGACAAAAAAATTCTATCTCCCAATAGGCTTCTTCTTCCAGTAAGTTCTTCCACTTAATAAGATATTCTTTAATTACTAGTGATGACAATTTCTTTTCCCTCGTGATAACAATTCCTTCTGATTCTAAAATAATCTTTCCTTCATCATCTAATGTGGGGAGTATCTTTTGTGCTACTTGTTGCTTACTTAGTACCTTCTTGAGACAAGATACATGGAAAACATTGTGAATGTGGATTTTATCAGAAAGGATCAAGTTGTATGCTACTTGGTTGATATTTTTGTTCATATGACATTGTCGCTAGAATTTTGGTGTGAATTTGTTTTTCCTTGCTACTTTAGGGATAATTGTTTATAAGGTTGAAGATTAACAAATATCCATTAGCCAACCTCAATTTATGTTTTTGTTTTGTTTTGGTCAGCTATATTTCATACAATTTCTAGCATTATTTTTGTTAGGTTCCTGTGATTTGTTAGATTGGTGAGATCAAATGCATAGGGTAACATCGGACCAGTCTTTGGAGTCCTAGGACCTAGACTTCCCGGACTTAGAGAGGGCTCTCTCTATTTGTGCAAAGGATGTGAACTTGTTTGCTTTTAGGGTTTTTATTTTTAGGCTAGTTGTTAGGTGTAGGGTTTGTTTGTTTGTTTTGGTTGGGTAAGATGATCAAGTAGAATAGATCAAGTGAGGAATATTCAAATCATTGGGCTATGGAGGCAACAAAATTCATGGAAAGTTTCAACAATAAATCGGGGTGGATCACAGGGAAAATCTAGCATGGTCAGATGGATTCTCAAGGTTTTTGTGAAGTGAAATGAACATCAAGTTTGTGAAAAAAAAGTAGGGCAAAGGGAAATCAAGAATGCTTTGTCATGTACTTAAAAAAAGGAGGACTTCAACGCTATTTAGAATGAAGAAAAAATCAATAGACAAGGCACACCAATAACTCTTTGATTCAACTTAAGCAAATAAGCATTTCAGACATACAATCCAATGAAATATAGAAGGCGAGAAACTCATTTAACTTCTATGGATTTCATCTTCAAGGTTAGAAAACATTCAAGATAAACATATAAATTTAATCAAAGAAGAGGGAATGCCTAAACATCATTGACATAGCTATGAATATCTCCAAAAGAATTATTTAAGCATGGACAAAGGGTATGATCGAAAAATAGCCTCTTTGGAAAACCTAATCAATGGTACTTTGAAGAGAGACCTCAAGAACAATGTTTAGAGACATCAAACAAGCAGGGCTAACCATAATCATATTTGATACCTACTGTATTAAACCATTCATGAAATAAACAAGATTTGGGGGTCTAAAGAGCAATTAATAATTCTCTAAAATGGCCCAGCAGAGGAAAACATAGAGGCAGTGAAGAACATACAGAGCTAAGGTGCCTTTGAAAACATTTCCTAGTATACAACCTTTGTCCTACTGAAATTTAGAAGGATTAAACACAATGATACATGAGAAAAAAATAACTGAATATAAGCACATCACCATTAACCAAGCTCAGGGATCCTGCAAGCAGCCTTCTCCATCATCAATCAAGACAAGCCATTCACAAACTCCACAACACCAATTTCTTCTCCAATCTCCAAAAAAAACTATGTATTGCTCCAAAGAGTCATCAAATTCCAACCTTTTACAATGAAGCCCTCATGCTCTACTTATCTATTAAAGGAGGGAAAAATCCCTAACTAGGGTTTGAAAATGTCAAAATCATCCATAAATGCCATTTATGCGCAAGAGACCATGCAAGGCCCAAGGCATAAATATCTCATGAAATAAATGCCAAAATAACTCCTAGCACCTAATTTTGGATTAATTTGCTTAAAAAAAAAATTAAAATATCATTTTTAAATTAATGAGTGTCTTTTGTGGACTTTTGGCCAAAGATGCCCAATTTGGTCTGAACACACAACACCTTCTTGGGCAGAAAATAGGTCCACTTGCAGCCAAGTTTTGGTGACCTTCCCAATGTCAGAATTTACTCTGTGATGGCCCATTCGAAAGCTGGATGAGTATAATTTCCAAATATACCATTGGTTTTCTAATTGAGCTCCATTTACCTATCCAAAAATAAAAAATTTCCAAGACTTCTCTAGGCGCAGCGCCAAGTCCGAAAATGAGGCAGAAAGGTGAAAAATGAGGTGTTTTTTGGCCTTTTGAGGGGTCAAAAATGCTCCAAGTGCTCTGAAATTCGGTGAGAATAATGTACTAGAAATGAGGATTCAAAAAATGTAAAGTTATCCCTCTAAATATTCCTGAGATGAAAGCGTAGTGCCAGTGGTGTTGCGCTTAGAGGCCTCCAAATTCACAAAAAACCAACAATTATCAAAATTCTCTCAAATTTGGTGGATGTGTACCTCATGGGTTTTGAGAGACATATAGAGAAGATTGTGCCAAAATTCCAAGGTTAGCTTGGCCTTTTGTTTCTTTTAGTGCTTGGATCTTGGTTTGGGCCTTCTTGAGTTTAGCCCTTGCAACTTGGTTTCTCCAGGCATAATGCTTGGTCATCCTCCTTTGGAGATCAAGATCCTGATTTGCTTTCTTCAATTTATCCTCCAAGGTTATGTTGAATCTTTCTAACCAAGGCTCCTGATCATGTGCTATCTCCATGGCCAAAAACTCATCTACAGGGAGCCGCTCTGCTAAGGTTGATTCTTGTTCCCTTTTCTTTGCCAATGCCTTCTTCAACCCCATGGTTCTAGGTCTCCTCCTAGACTATCATTCTTCATCCTCACTCTCCTCATAGGTGCCCATGAACTCTTCTAACTTTACTTATGCCCTTTGGGCTTCTTTCCAGGCCTTGATGGCTCTAGCCTCATAAATTGCAATTTGTGCTCCTAGCTGCCTGTTCTCCATGTTAAGGGCATCATTTACACTCTTGGCCCTATTCAGATTAGCCTTAAGGTCTTAAATGAGGGAATTTTTGTTCTGGATGAGCAAGTTTGAAATCCTTGCTTCATTCTCCTCATCACTGTCCACCTGAATGATTTCAAACTCCCTCTCAACCTCATGATATTCTTCTTCCTTTACCTTTTGATTGCCTTTTTCTAGTGGCTGAGATGAGGTGGATGGCATGGTCCCTTTCCTTTTGGAGGCAGCAAACACAAGACTTGGCCCTCTTTGATAGGTCAATGAAAGAGGTGTGATTGTGGTCTTGTTGGTGTCTTGATCATGGATGTGATCCTTGTTGCTGTCATCACGCTCTTCATTTTCATCATTAGTATCATCAGTAATCACATTTTCTATTTCCTCATTGTCCTTTTTGTTCTCAACATCATCACCACTCTCAACCCCTTCACTGATTTCTACATTGCCATTTTGTTCTCCATTAAAGCTGCTTGCCTCTTCATTTCTATGATCTTTAATTTGACTATCAACCCCTTCATTTCCTTCATTATTTTCATGACTATCATTAGCCTCTTCTTAATTTTCTACACAATCATCATCTTCATTTTGTTCATCGTTGAAGCTTATTTCCTCTCCACTGCTGCGATCTTCATTTTCATCATCCCCCTCTTCACTTTTTCCACTGTCTTCATGACTGTAATGACTGTTTTCATGACTTTCTTCCTCTTTTCTCTCCTGTCCATTGCCGCCTTCTTCATAATCCTCTGTATCAATGCCCTTTTCTTTATCACTTGCTGCCTCTTCATCACTTTCTATCTCTTCATCACTTTTTGCCTCTTTGTCACTTTCTTTGTCACTGCCCTTTTCTTCATTATCTGCCTCTGTCTCTTCTTCATCATCCTCCTCTGCCTCTTCTTCTTCATCATTTATTTCTTCCTCAACATTTGTCTCTTTCTCATCATCCCTTGCCTCTTCTTCTTCATTGACCACTTTTTCACTGTCCTCTTCTTGATTTTATGCTTTAGGAGAAGGTGAGGAAGGGAGGTTTTCTTGAGGGGAGGATTCATGTGCATATAATGAGTCATGGTCAGTGGGGGGTGATGGAGGAGTGGAGGGAGGTGGATGAGATGATGAGGTTGTGGGCTTGTGAATATCTCATGATCTATGAACACATCCCAAGTTATGCCCTTTTACTCCAACTGATGTAGTACCACCATATTGATCAAGGAGTGGTGCAACAAACTGTGCATTTTTTGGGTATAAATCCTCCTTCGGACAACAAAAGACATCTTGTCTATACTCCTATACAAGTAATAGGGCAAATGAAGCATCTTGACCCTACTGAAATGCATGAGTAATCTGACATGGTAGGAGTAGAGCCTGGAGTATCTTCCCTCACAGGTAAAGTATTTCATGATGACCTTCATTAGGGGTACATACCTCTCTAGTAAGTGTGAGAAAGGGAAAATAGACTTGCAACCCTCTTTATACCTAGGCTTGACGAAATGCTCATAGAAACTCATGTCCAAATTTTCCCTTTTGAACCATTTCTCACCAACATCAGGAAGTCCAGTAGCCTGAGCATTGGTATCTGATGATAGCTCAATGTCTATCCTTGCAAGGCTTGAATATTTGTTGTGTAGGTTGAGGACAAACAACCTAGTGAGTTCAGGGTGACTTTGAACTTGTTTGACCTTTTCACAAAACTAGAAGCACCCAACATTTTGAAAGCTTGTGAAAATCATGGGGGAAGAAGTAATCTCCACTGTGTCTTGGGGCTCAAATTTGTTAAACTTACCACCCTTGTGCTTTGGCCTCATAGGCATTTGACCTCCTCCACTGCTCATACTTCCTTCTTCTCCTGACATGGTGACTAGGGCTGCCTTTAGACAAACTCAGGCTTTCTTGTGAAACTAAGGTAGGAGGAGTGAAAATGAAATGATGGTGAGGGAAACTCTTGTAAATGAGTGAGATGGAGGTGGGTTTATGAATGATTTGGTTTGAGCTTGGAGGAGGGCTTAACTTGAACTAATTACAATTACACTAATTCGCACTCCCGTTAACTGATAACTTTTTGTTTGGAGGTCAAAATAGGGCTTCTTCAAGAGGAAATAGGGCTTCTATTCTTTGGTTTTGTGACCGATTTATTTAACCATTAAAACAAAAAACCACTTGGAGGAGGGGAAAAAATTTCAACTTACCAATTTCTTAACTCTTTTGCAGGTTCTTGGAAGTGGCTTGGAGTGGTCTTTTTCATCATTTTTTTGCAATTTTGCAAGCAAAAGAGGCTTTTTTTCCCTAAGTGCAGTGCCGGGTAGAAAACTGGGCGAGTCGGGTGATTTTGGGCACAATGCTGCCCGCGTTCAGGCCTTCCATGCTCCTGAGCGCAGCGCTGCATGAGACGTGAAAGCTTGCCTGTCTCTTGTGCGTAGTGCCGGGCAGAAATGGGCGAGTCAATCTCTCCTGGGCGTAGCATTGCCCACATGCAGGTCTGCTAGATCCTTCCTGTTGGGTGAAATTGGGTGAATGCATAGCGCCCACCTCTAAGCGTAGCGCCTACCGCTCTAGGTGCAGTACAATGTAAATTTACACTGCGATTTATCCTCTACGCGCAGCGCCAGATGCCCTAGGCTTTGCGCCTGCTCCAAAGCGCAGCGCTGGTAAACTTGCCCAGATTTTCCTGAAACTCAGAAAAATTCTCCCTTGAATGCTTTTTTTCTCTTTTCAATGGTAAGATGAGATGGGAGGTAAAGAAAGAAGACCCTTTATACCCTTTTAGGAAAATAAATTAAACTAAAAACCCAGTTTACTATGGTCTCAGTCCTTTGTTTCACTTTTACTGATTTATCATTTTGAGCCTTTTTTCAGTAGGTGGCTAAAAGCATTCAAGTGGTTTTTTCTCCTTTCTAACCATTTCCTTTGTTGTTTTTTAGATAGCTGACATGAGGAATTTTGACCTCCTTTGACCTTTTTTTGTCTTTATCACTCTGCTCTTACACATTCTCTCATATCAAAACCCTAAAATTACCTTCTCTGTTATTTGAAATCTAACACATCCTTTTAGATCATTTAGTAAGGGTAAGCTCTTTAAAACATTTTTGAGGGACTCGTCCTTACCTTAACACTGTCAAAGCCTTTCTTTTTTCTTGGAGATAAAAATGCCTTTTTTTTGAGAGGTGAATGAGAAACTTGTCTTCATTCTTCTCATTTGATCCTTAGGCATGCTAAATTCATATTTGGCAACTTCTGATTTGTTGCAGATGCCATGAAATACTGATTTTTCCCTCTTTTTGATGTTTCTTGGTGTTTGACACATTCAATCACATAACAGTAAACTCATGCTCAGCTTGGTCTTCCATTTGGGAGCTTAATGCTATGCCTTATTCCTTTGATCATTTGAGGGCAAATGACTTAAAAAGAAGGCTTGACCTTCTTTACACTAATACTCTTTCATGCTTTCCCTTTGAGGCAATGGAATACTTACCTTGACAAGCCTTAGAATGATACACACAATAGTCCCTTGAAATCTTATTCTGTTGGCAATGATGGAGGCCTATCAATTTCACTTCATCTTCCTTGACTATATTTCCAAAACCTTGGGCTTATGGGCTGCTTGAGAAGAAATTTTAGTGTCGTCTTCTAAGTTCTCTATAGCCCTTTCAAGTTCACTCATTTCTGTTTAGTTCACCTCATCTTTCCCTTTTTTCATCCATTTATAACTTCTAAAAATCTTCAATTCATGCTTGATTGTGTTGATATGCCTCTGTCCTTATGGTTTGATGCATTGATCTTTGCTTGGCACACTGCTGGCCCAATCAGTGTCTAGAAACCTTGATTTTCTTCTTGGACATAAGTTGCTTCCTCCTTTTCTATGGATGTCCTTTAATGAGCAGTATGCCTCTTACCTTACCTATTTCTCTGTTGATAGCCACCTTGACACTCCTGCAAAAATGTCAAAATAGACAGTTGTCCTTTTGTAGAATTTTGTCCTTGGCAAAGCAGTCCTCCTTGAATTTTTCTTGATCTGACTTGGAAAAATAGGTTTTGACCTTCTTTCACATTTAATTCAACTTCTAGTACATGAAAAACAATTATTTAGAACACCAAAATAACCCTACAACCTATGAAACCCTAGTGACATAGTGGAAAACTCTTTGACTTGGTCTTTGATTGAAAACTTGGCTTAGAGTCCTCAAGTGTGAAAAACAGAGTTTTTGAAAAATTGATGTATTGAAGATCCAAAATCCAATGTACTTGATTTATCTAAAGAGCCTTCAGAGGTAGCTTTAAGACCATCAATTCTTGAGGCATTTGATGAACATGAGAAAGGGTAGGTTGTCTAACAATCTTCGATGGAAAGTACAAAGGTTAAGCATAGGAAAAATAGAGTATTGAGGTTATGGGTATGAAAATGGGATAGAGATGAGTGGCATGAGCCCATGAGAGGTCTTCTAGGAGTGATAGGCTAACTAGGGAATGGAAGAGTAGTGAGATAATGAAAAATTTATCTTAAGGATAATGAAAGCAATGAGATTTCTAAAACTCACAATATTCATGAATCTTGTTTTTAGAAATCTAGGACAAGTATTTAGTCATCTACAAAATAGCGAAAATACTGATGACTAATAGTGGCTCCACTTGTGGAGGGAAACTCATTTTCAAGATGTGTCCAGAACTTCAGATATCAAATTTCTGAATTTATGAAGACCAGTGCCTCATCCATTGGGCAGATTTTTCTTCTTTCATTTGTTGATGTTTCCTTTGAAGCTATGATCATAAAATTTGAAAGACATATTTGCTTCAAACTCATCTCTACCTACCCATCATACCTTTGCCTATCAATTTTTCTTCTTGTGGGTGCACTTGGACTGGAAAAACCCTTGACATTCTTTTTCTTTTGAAAGAAAAACAATCTATCTACTTGTAGCCTTATTTCTTCCAAGAGTTCAGATTATGCTAGTGAACTCTTTTATTCTCTACCTAGACTATTCATTTTTCAAGATTAATCTATTTGACAGGCTTCATTTTCTAATCTACTGACATGAAATTGAAAACATGATTTGAACCAGGATTAAGCTATATTATTTACCATGGGTTGTGGCATTAGGACAAGCTACACGCTGACATTATTTTTGTAAAAACAAAACTAGAAATCATGAGGGTTGTGTTTCATCATTTGTTAGTCATCCCTATCTTTCTCTTTGGTTCATATTTGAGCATTGAGAACCAACATATTTTCTTCCTAATCTATTCCTACTAACAAGTCAAGCTTAAATGATTTAACAAGCCTTCTTTCACTAACCTATCAACAGAAATTTAAAACATGTTCAACCATGATTAGGATATATGAATGAACAAGAGTCTTTCTTAAAAAGTAGTGGCATTTAGACTTGCACACTTTCAGTAGTACTCTTTTTTGGGTATGGGGCTATACCTTTTTCAAATCTGCCCTCTTTTTCCTTTTTTTTGTGTTTTTTGTTTTTATGATCTCTCATCATACAATGTTATGTACAATGAATGAAAGTTTGAAACTAGGACTCTTGAAAGAAATAGTGCTTGAGAGTCCTGCCATTGACAGGACCTCCAAATAGTTCTTCTCCATTAATTTCCTATAACCAGAAAACATTGTTACCTCCATTTGAGTGCATGGTGTAAGGATCTTTCCAAGAGTTTTCAAATAGACCATGCTCTCCTTTGCCTTTTTTCCTTGAGTCTTTCTTCCAAACTTTTCCTCTATTAAAGATCCTTATTAGGTGAAAAAGGTATTCCTCATTAGCTTTAAAACAGATAATGAAGTCATCAATGTATGTCATAGTGAAATAAATAAAAAATGGAGCCATGGCCCTTTGGAAAGTAGCTTCTGCACTCCTTAACCCAGAAGGCATTTGATCAAACATGTAGGTGATCCAAGGTGCTTTGAAAGTGGTTTTATGTTGATTAACTGGAAGTGTTATCACCTGATTGTAACCTAAAACACTACCAAGCAATGAAATCTTGTTAGAAACTCCTACCCTTTGTAGAATATGATTTATCTTGGGAAAAGGGTATTTGTCCTTCATGGAGGTTTTTTCTAGGTACCTAAAGTCTATACATGGCCTGTTTCCTTTTGCTTTCTTTCTTACTAACATAATTTGCTCAAAATTTTCTTGGTCTCTCTTGAAGGGAACCTTCTTTGAGTAATGTTTGTGTCACAATAATTTAAGCTTTCATCACCATATATAGAAGCATTGTGAAATTCTTTTCACAACCTTATGTATTTCTGTTTTAAGTAAGGTGACAAAGTTTTGGATAACCTAATCATTTTGGGTTTCTCTAGGCTACCTACGTTGTATTCCTCTATATCAGTCTCTGTAGATATCACTTTAGGGTCCCTGGCAACATTTTTGGAATTCAAAAACTCTTCTGAAGTGAAAAAACCTTTTGATGATGAGTTGTCTATGTATGGCAAGACCTTAAGATTCTTTTGATTCAAGTTCCTAGAAAACTCTGCTTTTTGAAAGTATTTCAGCATATTGGAAGAAGGGAATGGTTCTGTTTGTGATGTTTTTTCTTCATGTAGCAACCTTGTTTAGATTCAAGCTTGGTTTGGTTTTGCAATTTTATTTTTAGTTTGGAGAAAATTAAGTTCAACCTTATGATCATGTTGTTGTTCCAAGCTGTTAGAGTTTACGCTGTTGAGTTCTTCATGCAATGCCTGGTTTGACTGTTGAGGTATGTTTGGATCTATCTCAACTTCATTTATATTTTCATCAATGTATTCTTAATTATATAAAATGAATGAGTCAAGATCTGAATGGATGGAATAAAGGGGTGTGTTGTTTGGCGTCTATTGGCTGCTAACCATAAAATTCATGTGTGATTCCTGGTATAATCTCCTCGTTTGGTTAAAAACAGGGATGGTAGCATAAGACATGTCAAGTTGGAGGTTCCCCTAAAGCTTGGCTCCCCATGATCTGGATAACAACATGCCATACTTAGGGGGTGTTGTCGCTCCTAGAGACAACCTAGAGTTGTCATAGAACAGTGCCTAGGACATCTTAGCATAGCAAGGAGCGTATAATATAATGTATAAAGTTGTCAACTTCATCTCACATGCTATCTCCTGTAAAAAGGGAAAATTAATCTGAATGGGACCAGGACCTTCAGCAACTGACATAGAGGAAGGACTACTGCAGAGGCGATATGCAAAAATCCAATATAAAAGCAACAGACAATTCAGAGACAGTTTACTGCAAAGCGGGCCGATTCAGAAATACTTCACAGAAATAAGTTATCAGAAGGTGTATGTAGTGAATGACATGTAGAGGAGATATTAGTTAACGTTGAGTTGATACCCAGATACACAATACCACCATGCATGGGCTTACAAATCTAAGAATCCATACATAACAATAGCGTTTTAAAAGTACCCTCCCAAAGAAACTAATAAAGCAGAAATACGGTTAAGATGAATAATGGAACAGAATATCATGCATGAGCCATATTTAAAGCGCTTGACTGATCCAAGCATGGGCATAAACTAGGATGAATCCATACCAAAAATCAGTGAGCCACTCGCATTCCAAAACATGATATAAGAAGCTTAGGTGAAATGAAATGATCTATTAAAATAACACGTAAGAGAAAGTTACAGACTGTGAAATACCAAAGACCAGAATCATCTTTAACAGATGGAACTCCTCCTCACTGAGACCCTATGGGCTCTGAGCCTTCATACAAGAATTTTACAAAATGTATACAAAAAGCCTTTCACTGCATGGTTTTCTGATCAAATCTGGAACCCCTTATAATTTGTTCGTTGAGGTTTTTATAGGAAACAAAGAAGACTCCTAAAGAAAGTGGGTGATGAAAATTTAATTTTATCATTAAAACAAAATGGCGGAGATGTGCACGCCCATACTGCTGAATGGTTCTGAAGTGCTGCATGTATTCTGAGGCCGATGTTTTGAAATAAATGCACTGGAGGAAGATCTCTTCAGGAACACGGTAAAGGAGTAAAATCATATAAACAATCTGTCCTTTCCTGAAGGAAAATGGTGCTGAAAAGAAAGACTTGAGATATTTTTTTCTTGTGCCTTGTACCCTCTGCCTTCCCAATCCTAAATTAAGTTTTAAAATCTTCAACGCTGAATGCTGAATTCCTTAACGATTCACTGATCTTTCTCTGCTGCTCCATTAATGTTTTCATCTGCGAAATCGACGCCTTGAATGTCCCTGGGAAGTTTTCCAAAGTGTAACCCTGTTTCTTTAATGGATGTCGTGTCACAGCAGCTACCCATGACTTTCTTCATAAATTTTTCCTCTGAAAAACTGGTCCTTTGACGTGTTCTCGGCTTTTGTAATGGATGCTGCAAATTATCATAATTCTTTATCGCTGTAAACCTGCAAAACACACAAAGCTGTGAAGAAAAAAAATGCATGGGGGACGACAATGCAATGGAGGTGACTGTGTAGTGAAGCAACATGATGAAATGGCGGAAGCATGCAGGGTGGTGACGAAGAAAGTGCAGTGGAAATAATGGTAGGCGAATTAGCGAAAGTTTTAAATGAAAAACAATGAAATTTGACTTATGACTAACATATGTAATGGGCGGAGGAGAAATGCGACGTACACGTGGGATGATGACGTGGTGGACGTACGAAAGAATATATGGAAAGGATGACGTGGAGTGTTGGCCGTGGGGCCGGTCAACGGCGGGGATGATGAAGTCTTGACCATCCGATCTCAGGAGGAGATCGATGGCTGAAAGAGCGCCGGGAGTGATGGACAGTGGGCCAGGGGGCCAGGGGTGCATTTTCTATGGATTAAAACTCGTGCAGCTTCGATGCGTGATGACCGTTCGATGAAGGTCTCCAGATCCAACGACTGACAGCGATATCGTTGCGCGTCTCTTGCCGAACAATAGCGTGCGATGAACGGTGGTTTTGGAACCATACGTTGGGATGCGTGGCAGACGGTGTATGGAATCGCTGGCCCAACGAGAATTACCGCCCACCGCCGAAAGGCGGTGCGATGAATACCGAGCAGTTTTGAACAGTGCTTTTGGGCACGGGGACCACCACGGCGGGAGAACTGCGTTACGTTGATCTATGGTTTGATCGGACGGCTCAAAATGTACCCGATATACTTTGATAAGCGCCTAGTGCTTTTGCCTTCGGTTCCAGCACTGAATTACGTGGAGGAAAAGGGTGCGGGGGTCTGGAAGAAAAGTGCTAGGCTTT
Source organism: Pinus albicaulis (assembly GCA_034641835.2). Taxonomy (NCBI): domain Eukaryota; kingdom Viridiplantae; phylum Streptophyta; class Pinopsida; order Pinales; family Pinaceae; genus Pinus; species Pinus albicaulis. Next base: position 683,849,777 of record CM076584.1, on the reverse strand, counting down.
ACAGATTTTCAAATAAGGGTTTTGCGGCCTTTTTAAATGTAATTTGGGGGCGGGAAAGGTAAAGGTAGGCCAAAAACAGATTCCTTAGGCCACGAGAGGGGATTTGCAGGATTTAGACGGGGTTTCTTGCGAAAATTTAATAGGGAGCTGATTATGATCAACATTGGCTCCACCTGGGGACGACACGTTCATCCCTGAATGTGTCGAGATCTTCGCAGACCTTCTTGATCATCATGTATGTAGACTCTTCTCTCCAACACCTCCATTTTTCACTTTATAATTCATCACAACACCCACATTATTCGAACAAAGATAAAACAAAAACAAAAATACAGTATAGTACATCAGGCTGTCCTTTCTTGGATCAGAACTGGAAATAGGGTTTAAGGAATTGACCATTTACAGGGGCATCCAGCAAGTCGCCCTGTAAATTCTCCAACCAGAAAGTATTATTGCCCCCCTGTTCCACATTTTTGAAAGGACCAAACCAGAGGGGGTCGAATTTACCATGTTTTCCCTTCTCGGCTCTTCGGATGTCCCATCTGAGCACTAGATCACCAACCTGCAGATTCCTGTCTTTTGCATGCTGATCAAAAATGTGTTTCATTTTCTCTTGATATTCTATTAACCTCTGATTCACCTGGCCCCGTGTTTCTTCTAATTCCACCAATTGATTGATTCTCCTGATCATATCATCAGGTTCCTCTTTGCTTTCTTGCATGAAGCGGGCCACTGGTAAAGCCAGCTGTACAGGAAAAACTGCTGCTCGTCCATATACGAATTCATATGGAGATTTCCCAGTTTCTCTCTTGTTGGTGATTCTATTAGCCCATAGAGCAAATTTCAATTGGGAATCCCAATTATTCTGATTTTCATTGATAGTCTTCTTCAAGGCCCTCACCAGATTTGTATTTGAAGACTCTGCCAAGCCATTTCCTTGTGGATAATAGGCTGTAGAGTGACTTAGTGTGATATTATATTGCTGACAGAAAATCACAAATTTTGCAGACTTGAAAGCCTGCGCATTATCAGTCACTATTCTGGCAGGACAACCAAACCTAGATATGATGTTTTCCTCCATGAAATTTATGATCACAGTATCTGTAGCATTCCTTGCAGGTATGGCTTCCACCCATTTAGTGAAATAATCAGTGGCCGTTAAAATCCACTTATGTTGACCACTTGATGGAGGATGTATCTCACCTATAAAATAAATTCCCCACTGCTTGAAAGGTTCATCTACGTGCACAGGAATCATGGGCAGAGGTGCTAACTTCTGCCTTTCAACAAATTTCTGACATTTTTCACATGCTCTAACCTTGGTAAAAACATCTCCAAAAAGCTTGGGCCAAGAGAATCCAGCCTTAAGGATTTTATGAGCAGTGGCCCTCCAGCTGTAGTGACCCCCACAGATTCCTTCATGAAACTCTGCTATAATACTCTCTACCTCATCCTCTGTGAGACACAGGAGTAAGATGCCTGAGGGATCTCGCCAGTATAGCCGGCCATTGGCAACTATATACTTCTGTGATTTTAATCTTAATGTTCTGTACTTAGCTTTATCACAGCTTGGTGGGCAACTGAGTGTGAGGAGAAATTCTACTATCTCTTTGTACCATTGACTGGTGAGGTACTTTATATGTGTTTCTGGAGTGGCTACTCTGATTCCCTGTTGTTCTTCTTTCTCTTCAGATTCCTCACCTGCTATAATGGACAGGTTGATGCCCAAAGCTTGATAGTTTGACTCAGAAAATATTTTTGCAAGCCCCTGTCCTTTGATCAACTTAGTAGGGCGAATGTCTAAGTCATACTCCTGTATTTTGGCTATCCAACTCCCCCTTTTTCCTTCACTATCCCCCTAAATAAGAATATCTTTTACAGCAGCCGCAAGCACAAATGCAGTGATGTGGGACTGTAAGATATATACACGGAATTGTTTGAGGGATTTCACTAGGGCGTATGCTTGCTTTTCCAATATGTTGTACTTCAATTATGCATCACGGAGCACCTGACTGAAAAAGGCAATAGGCTGCTCATACCCTTCATCATTTTTCTGCTATAAAACTCCTGCTATTGTATGAGGTGATGCAAAAGAAAAGATCATGAAAGGTTTATCATAATCTGGCCTAGCCAGCACAGGGGCTTCTGCAAAAGCATTGTTTATTCTGGTAAATGCCTCCTGTGATCCTTGTGACCACTTTACCTCATTATTCTTCTTCAGCATATCTGTTATATGCCTAACTATCTCAGCATAGTTAGGGATAAACCTTCTCAAGAAATTAATGCGCCCTCAGAATACTTGTACCTATTTTTTATTTCTGGGAAAAGCAATACCATTTATAACCTCTACCCTCTTAGTATCTATCTTCACCCCATCTTTAGTCACAATATGGCCCAAAAGCTTTCCCTCTTCTAATGCAAATAAAGAATTTTGTGGATTCAGAGAGAGACCATACCTTCTGCATTTCTTAAAAGTTCTACGCAGATGCTCAATGTGCTCAGTATCATTCTTGGAAAATACAGTGATATCATCAACGTAGACCACCAGGAATTTATCTTGCTCCCCGACAAAAGAAATGTCCATGGCCCTCTGAAAAGTGGCCCCTGCATTAATCAGTCTGAAAGGCATCCTGGCATACATAAATGTACCCCATGGTGTGGTGAAAGCAGTCTTATTTTGATCTTCTAGAAGTACAGCCACCTGGTTATAACCAGATAATCCATCCATCATTGACATCCTAGAAGCTCCAACCACCTTCTGCAGGATGTGATCCATTTTAGGCAGTGGATAATTATCCTTTAAGGATGCTCTGTTTAAATTTCTAAAATCCACACACAGCCTTATTTCTCCATTCTTCTTTCATACAGGGACGAGGTTTGCCACCCATTCAGAGTACCTCAGTGGTACAATTATTTTGGATTTTAGCAGCTTCTTGATTTCCTTCTCAATAGAAGATAGCAGCAGGGGATTTATTTGTTTGAGCTTCTACTTATGGGGCTTTGCATCTTCCTTCAATGGAATTATGTGCTGCATAACACTAATATCAAAATTTTTCAAGTCCTGATAGGACCATGCAAATAGATCTCTGTAAGACTAAAATAATTTATGGTATATCTTTTTGTATTCTCCGGGGATTTTCTTGGACAATTTTACAATCTTGGGATCAGCTTCAGTACCCAAATTCAAGTCTTCAACCTGATTTTCTTCTACCACTTTCTTGGCTACAGTGGGACATCATTATTGTTAAATAATCTCTCTAGAGGCACCAGCCCTCTAGGTATAATATTTCCCTTTAACTGAAACACCTTGTTACCTGCCACTTTCTCCTCCCAATTTCTTTCTGAAGTATCTTCAGACTCAACCTCTTCTTCAGCATCAACCTCCATATTGGAGAATTCTCCTACTGTTTCCAGGAATCTTTTCATTTTTTCTTCATATTCAAACACCTGTCAGTGTTTGATGTTATCTGGGATTGAAGGCCGATAACGCACCTCGACTTCATATCTTAAAAGAGGGTTCTGAGGTGGTTGAAATGTACTAGCAGCCACAACAAGGGAATTAGCCATCCTATTCTGTTCTCGGGGCATGAACTAGATATTGATGCCAAGAAGAAATTATCTACCATGTCCCAAACTTCATTCCTATAAGCCTTTAGCCTAGGATGTTTGGTTTGACACTAATTCCTGACTTGTCTAGTCACCAGCTCAGAATCTCCCAGAACGTTTAGACTTTGTATATTCATGTTCCTGGCTGTCTGCAATCCTAACAGAACTGATTCATATTCAGCCACATTATTAGTGGCTTCATATTCTAGTTTGAAAGACAGAGGGACCCATCTTCCTGTAGGAGAAATTAATAATATTCCTGCTCCATTACCTTCTTTAGAATTTGCCCCATCAAAATGGAGTGTCCAGATTCCTGTTTCATTGCTCTCTGAGGGCCGTTCAGTCTTGATCCAGCAAAAGGATGGTTCATGAGCATAGTCTTGATCTTCTTCCAGCATCAAGCATGAGAAATCTCCTTCTTTACTGTAGACTAGAGAATTAACTGAGTTGTCAGCCTTAGTCACCATCTTGACAAATCTAGTCTCCCTGTACAATCTCCTCTCTTGGCCACCAAAAAATGGGATAGTGGCATATGTTAAATCCATCTTGAGTGATCCACCAATTTTTGTTCCCCAAGACCTTGACAGCAACATACCAAAACGAGCTGGAATGTCAGCCACCACGATGTCCATTACTACACTTTTTGCTGGGATTTGAGCCAAATTGACCACCAAATCCTTAATCATCCCCAAGCATTTAACTCTTTTGGAGTCAAATGAATAGAGGTCCTTGTATGGACGGGTGATTTGTAATCCTAGTTGTTCCATGACTGACAGAGGTATTAGATTATGGGAAGCTCCAGAATCTAACAAACAATTATGTAATAGCAGGTCATGAATCACTAGAGACACATAAAAGGGAGGAGTAGAAGCATCTAGTTCCTCAACATGTGGACCAAAGACAACCATGGGTCTTTCTTCTTGAAGGTTGAGACTATCTAGGATGATTGGTGCTTCTAGAGGGAGCATAAATGAGGTGACTTGAGCTTGGTATGATGATTGCTTCAACAGTTCAGTCAAGGGAACTGGGATTTTGAATTTGTCAAGTTCCTTTTGCAAACTGAAAACTGGGGGGGATTTATCTATTACAACCTATTTTGGCTCTTTATTTTCAACTGGGGGTTTGACTTCCTTTGACACAGACTCGATGTTAGGAGGAATGACTACTTTTGGAGCGGAAGGAATTTGATCATTAGATTACAAAGGTTTGTTTAGAGGGCCCTTACCTTTGTCTGTGACTTTCTACGTTGTAGACTCCTTCTGAGCAGGCGCTTCCTTCTAGGGTAGCTCTTCTTCTTGCTCTTGGGTACGAGTCCTCTTCCTAGAAGATCTGAGATCATATCTTCTATTGAAATGTGCTTGCATGAAATCATCAAATTGTTTACAATAATGATCAAATTCTACTTCATCTGTGTCTCTGGTCTTTTCTTCTTCTTGCAATGAGCACCAAGCTTCATCATTCCCTTGCAAAGGGCATTCTTCTCCATCACTATTTGAAAAGGCAATATTTGCATCCTCCAGTCCATAGGCAGTGTCGTTAGTAGAATCATCTACTGGACCTTCAAGGTACAATGGATGTGGCACTTGATCTTGTTGCTCCTTTGCTTCCCTTGGAAATATTTGCAAGGGTGGTTTCCTATACTGAGGATTGTAACCTCTGTTTGGAGCATTCTGGAAATTCCTGAAAGTTGAATTCTTGGCCTCTAATTCAAGCTTACCCAGCTTATTAGTAAGGTTGCTGATATTTTTGTTCATTTCTTCGATTATGCTAGTACTGGAGTCTCTGTCTTGGCTAGAAGTAGACATCTCTTCTTTGCCCCTTCTTCTAGCATCTTGTTCAGATTTTCCTTTTGATTTACCAGTGGAGGAAAAGTTTTCTTCCAACTCTAGTGCATCTACCTGAGCATCATCCAGAGTAGCAGGTTTTCTTTCTCTGAGAGAGAAACCAAATTCAGAATCAAAGGCTGCTACAAAAACAAATTTAGCAGTAGTTTGATGGGGTTTCATATCAGCAAGGAGACTCAGATACAATTTATTAAATCTCTTGATAAATTCTGACACTCCTTCATTGTGTCTTTTCTTTAGTGTATTGAACTCAATGAGACAATTTCCATGATCTTTCTTCTCTCCCCATTTCCTGAGAAAAGTGTCTTCCATGTTATCCCAAGTGGTAATAGAACGGCCAGCCAATGTCTTAAACCATTTTCGAGCTTCACCATCAAGAGATTGCACAAACAGTCTTAAGACCACATCTAAATGTTCAACATTAAAGTTCTCTGCAAAGGAGAAGAAAGTCTCAAGATGTTTTTGAGCATCAATCTCGTTTTCCCCATTGAATCTGGGCAAGATCTTCAGATAATCCTGGGGCATATCATTCAACACTTGGGGTAATGCCAGGGGAGCATATTTATTCATCAAGAAGGCCGGAACATTGGCCATTGGAGGAGGTGGAGGTAGTGCAATATTTTGATGAGTAAGAGGAGGAGGAGGAGGTGGAAGTGGAGTATGAATAATAATAGGAATATACTCAACTGCAGCTTGAGGGGTTGAGGGGAACAAAGGTCTGTTAACAACAGATACTTCGGTTACTTCCTTGACCTCTTCAACCTTAGGAGTAGGATGAAGACTGTTTTTATTTCTGATACCCTCCCGGGGTGGACTATCTGAGTAATATTCAGGATTTTCCTCAGTGTAGTAGGGATTTTCTACTTGGACCTCTTGAGAGGAAGAGGATGGATAGTCTTCCTAAGAGAATTAGGGAATCTCAGAATGGACTGATTTTCTTTCCCTCCAATTTCTTCTATGTATGATCTTTCCAGGGTCAGACACTGAAGGTGTCTTTGGCTTAGACGTATCTGACCTCAGGTGTGGCTTACGAGGAGCCATGACTGCAAATAGATTAATCAAATAAACAAATGTGGAGTCGCCAAGGTGAGGAATTGTTTGGGTTTCAAAATGTCATACAAAATCACTCATTACCATTCATTTTTCACCTATGCTTCCATTATATCACTCATTATTCACCACCATGTCACTTCATTTTCCCTATTATTCACCATTAATGGGTCTCATTTATAAATTTATATTATTAAATTTATATTAATAATATAAATTTAATATATTTATAAGCATTTTTGAGAGAAATTCTTGATTAAATATTAGAAAATAATATATTTTACATTATATATGGAAAGTGGGTTGTTTTTGTGACATGTGTAGGTGCCAAGGAAGCTTCCAAGACACCTTTATGTGGCCTTTAAGGATCAAATTCGAATTTGAGAAGATAAATCTCATAGAGAAGATCAAGGACAAAAGGGGTTATGTGTCTAGATGGTTGAGAGATGTATGGAACTAAAAGAGAGATTAGTGGATGATCATTATGAGTTTGTTACTCATCCCATTGTATAAATAGGAGTACAATCTCCTCCATTTGTAATGTTGAAGTTTTTATAATATTGTAATCTTGAAGTTTTGTAATCTTAGAATTTTGGAGTATGTAATCTTAGAAGCTTAGAGTTGGTTTGTAATGGAGATTTTTAAATAAAGGATTCATACTTCGATTTTGCCTCTACATCTGAGTCTCCATTAAAGTGGTGTGCTTGTGGAGTTATGGAGGGCCCCCATGGCCTCACTTGCATGCTTATTTGCTACTTTAGGTATAATTTAATTTATGTTTTTGTTTCATTTTAGCTTTCAAGTTTTTGTTAAATGTTATAATATTGGAAGGATCTTATTTGAAAGTGTTTTTTTAAGAGAACCATAAGATCTCATACAATTATTAGATTTAGGTTTGTTTCATTTCAGTTTTTAAGTTTTGTTAAATGTTCTAATATTGGAAGAGTCTTATTTGAAAGAGTTCTTGTAAGAGAACTGTAAGACCTCATACAATTATTAGATCTAGGTTTATTTCATTTCAGCTTTTAAGTTCTTATTAGATGTTCTAATGTTGGAAGAGATCTTGTAGAATATGTTCCTGTAAGAGAACTATAGATCTCAAACAATTGTTAGATCTAGGTTTGATTAGTTATTGAAAGAGATCTTAATGAATATGTTCTTGTAAGGGGACTTTAAGATCTTGGACAAATTAGGAATCTTTCTAGATCTATATATTTTAGATAAGCACTTCTAAGTTTACCTTTCCGGGTTGACATTAAATTAAACTCTAATTGACATCATCAATTACAACCACACAGGAATCTACAACTCTCAATTCTCCATACTCACCTACTTGAAGAGTGAATTAGATTTTGTCGAGGCCCAGGGATTTTAATTTTCTTAACTTCGATCCCTGGCAATGGCGCCAGAAAGATGTTGTCGCTCCTAGAGACAGCCTAGAGTTGTGATAGACCAGTGCCTAGGACATCTTAACATAGCAAGGAGTGTATAATATAATGTACGAAGTTATCAACTTCAGCTCACATGATATCTCCTGTAAACAGGGAAAATTAATCTGAATGGGACCAGGACCTTCATAAACTGACACAGAGGAAGGAATACTACAGAGGCAATATGCAAAAATACAATATAAAAGCAACAGACAATTCAGAGACAGTTTACTGCAAAGCGGGCCGATTCAGAAATACTTCACAGAAATAAGTTATCAGAAGTTGTATGTAGTGAATGACATGTAGAGGAGATATTAGTTAATGTTGAGCTGATACCCAGATACACAATACCACCATGCATGGGCTTACCAATCTAAGAATCCATACATAACAGTAGCATTTTAAAAGTACCCTCCCAAAGAAACTAATATAGCAAAAATATGGTTAAGATGAATAATGGAACAGAATATCATGCATGAGCCATATTTAAAGCACTTGACTGATCCAAGCATGGGCATCAACTAGGATGAATCCATACCAAAAATCAGTGAGCCACTCGCATTCCAAAACATGATACAGGAAGCTTAGGTGAAATGAAATGATCTATTAAAATAACACGTAAGAGAAAGTTACAGACTGTGAAATACCAAAGACCAGAATCCTCTTTAACAGATGGAACTCCTCCTCACTAAGACACTATGGGCTCTGAGCCTTCATACAAGAATTTTACAAAATGTATACAAAAAGCCTTTCACTGCATGGTTTTCTGATAAAATATGGAACCCCTCATAATCTGTTCGTTGAGGTTTTTATAGGAAACAAAGAAGACTCCTAAAGAAAGTGGGTGATGAACATTTAATTGTATCATTAAAACAAAATGGAGGAGACGTGCACACCCATACTACTGAATGGTTCTGAAGTGCTGCATGTATTCTGAGGTCGATGTTCTGAAATAAATGCACTGGAGGAAGATCTCTTCAGGAACACAGTAAAGGAGTAAAATCATATAAACAATCTGTCCTTTCCTGAAGGAAAATGGTGCTGAAAAGAAAGCCTTGAGATATTTTTTTCTTGTGCCTTGTACCCTCTGCCTTCCTAATCCTGAATTAAGTTTTAAAATATTCAACGCCAAACGCTGAATTCCTCAACGATCCACTGATCTTTCTCTACTACTCCATTAATATTTTCATCTGCGAAATCGCCGCCTTGAATGTCCCTGGGAAGTTTGCCAAAGTGTAACCCTGTTTCTTTAATGGATGTCGTGTCACAGCAGCTACCCAGGACTTTCTTCATAAATTTCGCCTCTGAAAAACTGGTCCTTTGACGCGTTCTCGGCTTTTGTAATGGATGATGCAAATTATCATAATTCTTTATCGCTGTAAACCTGTAAAACACACAAAGTTGTGAAGAAAACAAATGCATGGGGGACAGAAATGCAATGGAGGCGACTGTGTAGTGAAGCATCATGATGAAATGGCGGAAGCATGCAGGGTGGTGACGAAGAAAGTGCAGTGGAAATAATGGTAGGTGAATTAGCGAAAGTTTTAAACGAAAAACAATGAAATTTGACTTATGACTGACATATGTAATGGGCGGAGGAGAAATGCGACGTACACGTGGGATGATGACGTGGTGGACGTACGAAAGAATATATGGAAAGGATGATGTGGAGTGTTGGCCGTGGGGCCGGTCAACGGTGGGGATGATGAAGTCTTGACCGTCTGATCTCAGGAGGAGATCGACGGCTGAAAGAGCGTTGGGAGCGATGGACAGTGGGCCAGGGGTGCATTTGTCGTGGATTAAAACTCGTGCAGCTTCGATGCGTGACGATTGTTCGATGAAGGTCTCTAGATCCAACGACTGACAGTGATATCGCTGCGTGTCTCTTGCCGAACAATAGCGTGCAATGAACGGTGGTTTTGGAACCGTACGTTGGGGCGCATGGCAGACATGTATGGAATCGCTGGCCCAACGAGAATTATCGCCCACCGCCGAAAGGCGGTGCGATGAATACCGGGCAGTTTTGAACAGTGCTTTTGGGCGCGGGGACCACCATGGCGGGAGAACTACGGTACGTTGATCTATGGTTTGATCGGACGGCTCAAAATGCGCCCGATATACTTTGATAAGTGCCTAGTGCTTTTGCCCTCAGTTCCAGCACTGAATTACGTGGAGGAAAAGGGTGCGGGGGTCTGGACGAAAAGTGCTAGGCTTTACAGATTTTCAAATAAGGGTTTTGCAGCCTTTTTAAATGTAATTTGGGGGTGGGAAAGGTAATTGTAGGCCGAAAACGGATTCCTTAGGCCACGAGAGGGGATTTGCATGATTTAAACGGGGTTGCTTGCGAAAATTTAATAGGGAGCTGATTATGATCAACAGGGGGAATGTCAGCTACTACTATGTCCATGACTAGGCCCTTAGTAGGAATTTGTGCTAGATTGACACATAAATCCTTGATTAGACCCAAACACTTGACTCTGCTTGAATCGAAAGAATATAGGTTTTTGTAAGTTTTGGTTATTTCTAGGCCCAGTCTCTCCATCACAACCTTTGGAATGAGGTTGTGAGAGGCACTAGAGTCTAGCATGGCATTATGCAAAAAAATTTCATGTATATTCAGGCTAACATAGAAAGGGGGAATGGCTCCTTCTTGGTATTTTCCCTCTACTTCAGGTCCGAACAATAGCTCTGGTTTATAATCTGTCAAGTTTAGAGGATCAATATCATTTCCCATGTTCAAAACCTTCAAAACTTGAGACCTATACATATCTCGGGTTACCAATTCAGTGAGGGGTATGGTTATCTCAATTTTAGCAATCTCTCCCTCAATACTGAAAGGTACTTGTGTTTTAGGAATATTTACATCAGTTTTATCAGCCATAATCTTTTCTATAAGTTTAGTTTGTTGATTCTGATTTAGGACTTTGGACAAAAGAGTTTTCTCAGGGCCACTAGTAGAGGCACTAGGGTAGCTTGTGTCACCACTTTGTTGGCTAGTTTTGTCTCTATTTGGATCAGTTTTCTTAGCCATGGTGTTGGTACTGTCTGCTGTCTTCTTAAGAGTATTTTTCAGGTGTCTTCCTAACAACAGTGTCTTCTTTGTTTTTCTTGGGTATTTCTTGGTTCTTTTTGCTCCTAAGGTTATATTTCCTATGGACTTCCATTATGGCATTCTAAAATCCTAACTAATAGTCTTTAGAATCCTCATAGTTTGTTTTAGTTTGATCTGAGGATAAGAAACCTTGTTCTTCTTTAGTGAGAAAAACATCTTCCTCATTGTCAGAACCTATCAAGTTTACATGGTTTTCTACAGGTTCTTCATACTCTCTTCCCTCTTCATCCACATAATTGTCTTCGAAGGGGGGCCTGATTTGTTGTCATTGTCTCTTGGTATGTTTAGGGGAGGGTCTCTTCTGAATTTTGGATTCCTGTTTCTGTTTTGGGGATTTGCTTGGTTTTCCCTAGGAGGTGTTCTTTCACTCAAGTTTATTCTTTCCATCATTATTTCCATTAACCTCACTAAATTATCAATCTTGGAATCAGATGAGGAGGTTGAGGCCATAGTTTCATCTTTGTAGGTGACTCTCTTTTCTAATCTCATCCTAGCCCTCTTTTCAATCAGGTTGGCCTCTACACTTATAGCTCCCTTTTTCATGTCTTATAAATTTAGGGACTCTCTTTCTCTTAGTTGATAGGCCATGTCTGGATCTAAACCTTCCAGAAATTTTGCTAAAGCTAAGCCTTGTGGGGTTTTCATGTCTGGTGGGAGGGCATTGTAAACACTATTGAAATTGGTACAATAGTCTTGGACAATTTCCCCAATATTTATTTTAAGGTTGTTGTATTTTGAGAGGATTTGGAGAGGGTTTTTCTTGATTTCCCACTTGTTTATAAATGTCTAGTAAAGAGAAGGAGATCATGTATGATGTTAGTAGTCAAGCATTTGAACCATTTTTTGGCTTCTCCTCCTAAGCTTTATGCAAAGGTTTCCTTTTCTATTTCCATGTAATCAAAGGCATCATTTATCCTATCTACATGTTTTTGGGCAGTGATGGATTCAACTCTAGTAAAGTGGGGAATTTTGGATTGGTAATCATGTGGCAAAGGTAACAAAGGTTGTGGCAGTACCAGGGGGGCATACCATGCTGCCATGATGGGAGGGAATGTGAAACAAGGATGATTTACAAGGGGAGGGTTTGTGAGAGGGGGTGGAGGATGAAGTGGATGTGTGGATGGGAGTGGCAGAGGTACTTGCCAACAAACTGATTTTGAGCAGACTTGGGATAAAAAGAGCCAAAGTGATGGAGAATATGAAAGTCGGGAGGAGTGGAAGGAGAGGCTTCTCTACTAGAACTCTGCTGCAAATCTAAGGGCTCAAAGTCAGTCTAGTCAATCCTAATTTGTGACTTGGTTCTGAAAAGGTTTCTAGTATGATGCAAGTCAAACTAGGGATCTTTCAAGGCTGTAAGATGTTCAAGGACAAAGCTTGCTCTATGAATGGTCCTAACAGTTGTTGGTTTCCAGTTTTAGAAGTTTGCCACAAAATATTTTCTAGGTCATCAACTATGGTGGGAGGATTTGGGTCTAGGTGAGATCTGGTACTGATCCTTTGTGAAGTTAGATTTCAAACCCAAGGTATAGAGAGGCTGAAATTTTATGACAGTTTTCGTAAGGCTGACATCTCTTAATGTTTGCTAAACTCACACAGTGTGTGACTAGGCCTCTAAACTTATCAAGGCTGCTTTGACACAATCCTAAGGAAGTCTATGAACACTAGTAAAGTTAGAAGGCCTACTGGAGGTTTGTGGAGTCGCCAGGGGGATGTTTTTTGCTTTTTTAGAGATGTATGTTTATGGTCCACCACCAATAACTGACAAAAACCAATCTAGGGATGTTTTGGGGTTTTCTGAGTTCCTTTATGTAGCCCTAATTTTTCTATGAGTGTCCTATAGCTGATTCATCTTTTTTCTAGGATGGTGAAACAACTAGATTCTACTCTTTCGCTAACAGTTTGAGTTCTCTATGATTTGATAAGGTTTTCTGATGTTCTGAGGAGTACTTAGATTGTCACTAACTCATAAATATTTCACCTTGATTTCCATTTATGTTAGGCAGTGAGGTGGTGATAAATCAATAGATATTGTTTGACAAGGGCTTCTAAATTATCTAATGATGTATAAGCTTGTTATTTACTCAGAAGGTCCCACCGTGATCACCATTATGTTAGGTTCCCATGATTTGTTATATTTTTGAGATCAAATGCACAAGGTAACATCAAACCAGTCTTTGGAGTCCTAGGACCTAGCGTTCCTGGACTCAGAGAGGGCTCTCTCTATTTGTGCAAAGGATGTGAACTTGTTTGCTTTAGGGTTTTGATTTTTAGGCTAGTTGTTAAGTGTAGGGTTTGTTTGTTTGTTTTGGTTGGGTAAGATGATCAAGTAGAATATATAGAGTGAGGAATCTTCAAATCATTGGGCTTCATGGAAAGTTTCAAAAATAAATCAGGGTGGATCACAGGGAAAATCTAGCATGGCCAGAGGGATTCTCAAGGTTTTTGTGAAGTGAAATGAAAATCAAGTTTGTGAAACAAAGTAGGGCAAATGGAAATCAAGAATCATTTGTAATGTACTTAAAACAAGGAGGAATTCAACACTATTTAGCATGAAGAAGAAATCAATAGAAAGGGCACACCAATAACTCTTTGATTCAACTTAAGCAAATAAGCATTTCAGTCATACAATCCAATGAAATATAGAAGGCGAGAAACCCATTTAACTTCTACTGATTTCATCTTCAAGGTAAGAAAAATTCAAGATACACATATAAATTTAATCAAAGAAGAGGGAACGCCTAAACATCATTGATAATAGCTATGAATATCTGCAAAGAAATTATTTAAGCATGGACAAAGGGTATGATCGAAACATAGCCTCTTTGGCAAACCTAATCAATGGTACTTTGATGAGAGACCTCAAGAACAGTGTTTAGAGACATCAAAAAAGAAGGGCTAACCATAATCATATTTGATACCTACTATATTAAACCATTCATGAAATAAACAAGCTTGGGGGGTCTAGAGAGAAATTAAGAATTCTCTAAAATGGCCCAGCAGAGGAAAACATAGAGGCAGAGAAGAACAAACATAGTTAAGGTGCCTTTGAAAACATTTCTTAGTTTAAAACATGTGTCATACTGCAATTTAGGAGGATGAAACACAATGATACATGAGAAAAAAATAACTGAATAGAAGCACATCACCATTAACCAAGCTCAGGGATCCTACAAGCAACCTTCTCCATCATCAATCAAGACAAGCCATTCACAAACTCCACAACACCAATTTCTTCTCCAATCTCCAAAAAAAACTATGTATTGCTCCAAAGAGTCATCAAATGCCAACCTTTTACAATGAAGCCCTCATGCTCTCTTTATCTAGCAAAGGAGGGAAAAAACCCTAAATAGGGTTTGAAAATTTCAAAATCATCCATAAATGTCATTTATGCCCAAGAGACCATGCAAGGCCCAAGGCATAAATATATCATGAAATAAATTCCAAAATAACCCCTAGCACCTAATTTTGGATTGAGTTTCCTCAAAAAACATTAAAATATCAATTTTCAATTAATGAGTGTCTTTTGTTGACTTTTGGCCAAAAATGCCCAATTTGGTCTGAATGCACAACACCTTCCCAGATAGAAAATAGGTCCACTTGCAGCCAAGTTTTGGTGACCTTCCCAATGTTGGAATTTACTTTGTGAAGGCCCTTTGGAAATATGGCTGAGTCTAATTTCCAAATCTACCATTGGTTTTATAATTGAGCTCCATTTACCTGTCCAAAAATCAAAATTTCCAAGACTTCTCTAGGCGCGATGCCAAGTCTGAAAATGAGGCAGAAAGGTGAAAAATGAGGTGTTTTTTGGCCTTTTGAGGGGTCAAAAATTCTCCAAACACTCTGAAATTTGGTGAGAATAATGTACTAGTCATGAGGATTCCAAAAATTCAAAGGTATCCCTCTGAAGATGCCTGAGATGAAAGCATAGCGCCAGGTGAGATGGGCTTAGAGGCCTCCAAATTCAATAAAAACAAAAAATTATCAAAATTATCTCAAATTTGGTGGATGTGTGCCTCATGGGTTTTGAGAGACCTGTAGAGAAGCTTGTGCCAAAATTCCAAGGTTAGCTTGGCCTTTTGCTTCTTTTACTACTTGGATCTTGGTTTGGGAATTCTTGAGTTTAGCCCTTGCAACTTGGTTTCTCCGGGCATAATGCTTGGTCATCCTCCTTTGGAGATCAAGATCCTAATTTGATTTCTTCAATTTAGCCTCTAAGTGTATGTTGGCTCTTTCTAACCAAGGCTCCCGATCATGTGCTATCTCCATGTCCAACAAATCATCTAGAGGGGGCTGCTCTACTAAGGTTCTAGGTCTCCTCCTAAGCTATCCTTCTTAATCCTCACTCTCCTCATAGGTGCCCATGAACTCTTCTGGCTTTACTTGTGCCCTTTGGGCTTCCTTCTGGGCCTTGATGGCTCTAGCCTCATAAATTTGTTGGGAAAAATACTGAGAGGGGGGGGTGAATCAGTATTTTGGGCATACTCAAAACTTTTTACTTTTTCATGCTCTAAAACCCATATGCTACTTTCCTGA